>OY979708.1:20160488-20760488 GCA_963855925.1 Inga laurina | reverse complement strand
CCCCACAAAGAAGGGGAGAGTTTGGATGAATTAATATAATAAATGCATTGTTTCTGTTTGATTAGGATGTTACATTGAACAAAGACATTATTTTTGTATGTCCTGGGAGGACGAATTGGATCTCAGTCTCCAAGATGTGATAATATTTACATGACCAAACATTTTGGTTTTTTTGGGTATTAGTTAACGATCTGGGTTCTCTCAAAATTTTTTGTTTCATTTGCTTATTAGAATCCCATCTTCATCTTTAGATTAAAGGAATAGATACTTCAAATTTTTATATTTTATAAAACTATTATTTCAAATTTAAATAAAGAAATTTAATATGTTAAAGTATGATCTACACAATTCATAACTGCAATACAAATAAAATTTTAAAAACTAAATTTTAAAATATTATAATAATAGTTTTAGAATATATTAAATTTGAACCATTTATATTTTGATATAAGAGTGGAGATAAGATTATGAAAAAAATAGAAGAAAAATGATTCTAAAAATTTCCTCTTTCATTAGTTTGAGGTTTAGTGGAGAGAATCTCACTTCTTCGGCAAAATGCTAGAGTGTGGAATTTAATAATATGAGAAATATGGTTTGTGGGAGAACTTAGCTTGTAACACACTCATCTATTCTTATTTACAAGATAGGGAGAGAAATTTTTTAATACTTATAAGCGACATCATTTAATTTTCTTATGAATGTACATTTTATCTTTCATTAAATATTGTGTAGGCTTTATTCTTATAGGGTATAGACCCATAGTTTATATCAAATATAGATAAAGATAAAAAGTTGTTAAATTTTAAGATAAAGTTGGTGAAGTTTATTATTTTTTTAATTATGACGAAATATATTAAAACTACCTTATAAGTAGGTCCAAAAGAGTATACTAGTAAATTTTATGAGGGAGGGGATCTAGTTCATCCTTTGAAAATCTAAGATCGTATCTTTGTGGGTGTTGAAGTAGCCATAATAAATATTTTCTAAATACATAAAAATAGGAAATACAATGAGTGCTTGAGCAAGAAATTTAGAGCTGTTTGGTTCAATCGCATTGCACACTTGCGATCATTGCTGTCAAACTTGTGAGTTGACCTCCGAGTTTACATTTTTTATGTTGCTATCTTACAAAATCGTGTTGAATTTCTGGTAAACTCGTGTTAGTTGTAAACTTAGTTAAATTCATGAGTTTACACATCGAGTTTACTGATTTTATGTTTCTAGCTTACAAAATCGTATAAACTTGCTTTTAAATTCATGTTAATTTTTTCAACTTCATCATGCTCAGTGGTTTTATATATGAATTTTATAGAAAAATCTTTGTTCAGTATGATAAATTACGAATGTTAATGGATTTAATTTTAATTATTTAGATTTAAAATATATTTAAATCAAATTGTTATCATTTTTATATTTTAATGATTTGATTATACACATTAATACCTATTTAATAATAAAAGTAAATTCTTACGAGTTTACAATTCGAGTTCATGATACGAGTTTACGTCACTATTATGAGTTTGATTAAACTCGTGAGTTTGACAACCTTACTTGCGATGGTAATCTTAATCGCATTATCATAAGTTGTCTGTTTGGTTGGACTTATTGACAATAATATATATTGCAATGGTAAAATATATTATGCATTTTTTGGTAATGTTCATTCATAGAATCCCTATAAATACTCATTGCACGCCTGCATCCTTAATGAAATCTCAATTTTAACCTCAATAACATGATGAAAGACTAGAGTTGCCCTCAACAAAAAAAAGGGATATGGACCATTTTTTCCCCAAAAGTTTTCACTTAGGGGCATTAGATATCCAGAATTTTTTTTTCGAGCAATGTTGCTTTGAAAATTTCTAAAGCATAGTAATGTCACCCTAACCCTAACAAACTTAAACGATTAATGTTTGTTGACCAATTTTATTAAGATGGCATGCTCATGTAGCATCACTTCACATTGTTTTCCCAACTCAGACTTACAAGTCTTGATATCACATCACCTTGTAAGTCTGAGTTTGGAAAAAAGGGGTAGATGATTTTTTATTTAAAAAAAATTAAAGATAGTTAAATAATTTCTCAAATTTTGCAATATTTGAAAATTTTAAATAATTGTTATTGGAATTATTAAAATTCAACATAATTATTTGTCTCTTATCAATTTTGATAGTATTTTTCTATCTTTTTCCTGATAGTTTATGTGATTTTATGGTCTTTGATTATTTGCTTTGACTATGGCTTTGATTATTTTCTGTGATTTTTGCGAACCAATATTAGTTGGGTGTTTGATTTGTAGGAAAAAAAAAACACGATGGCAAAACCTTAAGGACGGGATGCAAATTTAACATTTTGGATAAAGATTCTACGCATGTTAAATTTCAGCTCTCTGCCACTAAAATAGAAATAATTAATGTTGCCAATATCCATAGCAATTATCAATTATTGATGAATCTTTCCCTTCCTCTCAAAGACCCAACTTTATCATTTCTAAATCATTCTTCTTAATTTTCACATGTTCCTTTTTGCTGTTAGATCTTGCCAAGAAGAAGATTGACTCTGATTCAGGTTGTTTTGATTGAGGAAGAAGAAGATGAATGGAGATGTTTTTGTTTGAAGGATATTTTGGACCTTTTCAATTCCAATTAAACATAAAAAAATAATTTCTCTCCGTTTTATTAATAACAAACCAAATATTCTAATGGTGAAAAGCATTACATTGCACCCCATTACATTGTAGTCTATGCATTACCAAGAGGGATTGCAATTTAACCGAACGACAGGGGTGTTTAAAATCTGGGACAGAATTGAATACCTCAATCTCGGTTTCCGGTAGTCACGGGACGAAACCGGCGTATCCCAGCTCTTTTGCTTAAAAAAATAAATTTTAAAAAATATAATTATATTAGTTAAATTTTTCATATTTTATTTTTTAAAGTGATTATTTAACAACTAACAATACCATAATAATTACACAAATTGATCTAGAAAATAGTAAGGCATGGAGTAACAGTCATGACCTTGCTCAGTGTGATATGCAAATAAAAAGTATAAGGTACTTAGAGAGAAATAAATCAAATTAACAACCCAGGAAGCTTGCACTCAGAAATAAGCTAGAAACCTCTTCAAAATAATGCAACAGATTAAGACGCTAAAGCACAAAACCATCTTTAAATCTTAATAAAAAAGAATGCTTTTCCTAAATACTTGGCATAGCAAAATTAAAAATATTTAAACCAATGCCCCCACAAAACCCCTCACTACTAGACCGTAGATAATGACTTGAACAGAAATAATAACTGATCTAGTGCAGTACGAAAAAGTTTTCCCTAACCAATTAGGCTGATACTTACGACACAACGCACTCCATGTGTTTTCTCTTAAAGAACACTGCTACAATGGAGGTTGGAGAATAGAATGCTACATGATCGATCAGCTTTCATCAAAAGATTCAAGGTGTCTAAGAAAAAACCTCATCTGCAGTCCTCTTAGCCTTTTGTAGTGTTGATGCTAAAAACTTTTGCATTGCGACACCGGCATCAAATCTTAGTGTATAATTTGAGGGTGCTGAATGGATAGCTCTTAATAGAGTTTTTATACGGTCTTGCCATTGTTCAGCTTCACAATGGGTATGAGCTACATATAGAAGTATTTGTGAATCTGTGTCAGGATAAAACTTCCGTAAGCAGTTTTGGTACTGCATGAACCAAGGGTAATTATTTGCATATAATTTACACTGTAAAATACTACAAGAGATACTAAGGATTAGAGTGAATATAGGTCAAGCTGAATTGCTAACCATTTTCACAGCCAATGCAAAATTTCCCTGAGCAAAGTAAACATGGGCCAAGTTTATCCACACATCAGGCATCTGCACAAAAACACTCCCACTTGTAACTTCTTGAACCTATAGCAATTTTAAGTAATTAGCATTTGAAGCTATAGCATTTAAGTAATCATATAATCATTTTAAGTAATTAGCATTAATGAAGTGAAAGTGTGGGGGAGAGAAAGAGATAAACTACACAAACAATGTGATGTAACATGACAATTAAATGGTAACACCGCATTAGGGAGTTCACTTCAAATAATTACAATAATTAAGCATATGTTAAAAGATAATTAAAACCCGACATTATTGCCTTCTTTAAAGATCCAATAATATTGCTGTTTAGTGCGATAATGCATATTAATCACGTGGAGAATCTCCTTTGCATTGGTTCAAACAAAAGTACTCGCAACCTGCCAACTCACACACACACTTTCCACAATCTTAATTTTGTTTTTATTTCCAAATTCAACTGATTATCCTTTGATTTGCTTTTTGAAAACCCCTTCTGGGATATGACAACCCAACACTAACAGAACAAACCCATTATGTTTTTTTTACCAAAAAAAAAGCCATTAATTAATTAACTAGCAAATGTCACCATAAATTAGTTGTTAAATGACTCAAATCTGATGTAAATATGAGTTCAATTAATTAATACGCAATCCCCACAAAGAAGGGGAGAGTTTGGATGAATTAATATAATAAATGCATTGTTTCTGTTTGATTAGGATGTTACATTGAACAAAGACATTATTTTTTAATGTCCTGGGAGGACGAATTGGATCTCAGTCTCCAAGATGTGATAATATTTACATGACCAAACATTTTGGTTTTTTTGGGTATTAGTTAACGATTTGGGTTCTCTCAAATTTTTTTGTTTCATTTGCTTATTAGAATCTCATCTTCATCTTTAGATTAAAGGAATAGATACTTCAAATTTTTATATTTTGTAAAACTATTATTTCAAACATAAATAAATAAATTTAACATGTTAAAATACAATCTATACAATTCATAACTGCAACACAAATAAAATTTTTAAAAACTAAATTTTAAAATACTATCATAATAGTTTTAGAATATATTAAATTTGAACCATTTTATTTTTTAATATGAGAGTGGAGATGAGGTTCTGAGAAGAACAAGAGAAAAATGATTATAAGAGTGTCCCCTTCAATTAGTTAGAGGTTTAGTGGAGAGAATCTCACTTCTTCAGCGGCAAAACGCTAGATTGTGGAATTTAATAATATGAGAAATATGGTTTGTGGGAGAACTTAGCTTGTAACACACTCATCTGTTCTTATTTACAAGATAGGGAGAGAAATTTTTTAATACTTATAAGCTACATCATTTAATTTTCTTATGAATGTACATTTTATCTTTCATTAAACATTGTGTAGGGTTTATTCTTATGGGGTATAGACCTATAGTGTATATCAAATATAGATAAAGATAAAAAGTTGTTAAATTTTAAGATAAATTTAGCGAAATTTATTATTTTTTTAATTATGATGAAATATATTAAAGCTACCTTATAAGTAGGTCCAAAAGAGGATACTAGTAAATTTTATGAGGGAGGGGATCTAGTTCATCCTTTGAAAATCTAAGATCGTATCTTTGTGGGTGTTGAAGTAGCCATAATAAATATTTTCTAAATACATAAAAATAGGAAATACAATGAGGGTTTGAGGAAGAAATTTAGAGTTGTTTGGTTCAATCGCATTGCACACTTGCGATTATTGATGTCAAATTTATGAGTTGACCTCCGAGTTTACCGTTTTTATGTTGCTATCTTACAAAATTGTGTTAAATTTCTGGTAAACTCATGTTAGTTGTAAACTCGGTTAAACTCATGAGTTTACATATCGAGTTTATTGATTTTATGTTTTTAGCTTACAAAATCGCATGAACTCGCTTTTAAATTTATGTTAACTTTTTCAACTTCATCATGCTCAGTGGTTTTATATATTAATTTTATAGAAAAATCTTTGTTAAGTATGATAAATTACGAATGTTGATGGATTTAATTTCAATTATTTAGATTTAAAATATATTCAAATCAAATTGTTATCATTTTTATATTTTAATTATTTGATTATACACATTAATACCTATTTAATAATAAAAGTAAATTCTTACGAGTTTACAATTCGAGTTCATGATACGAGTTTACGTCACTATTACGAGTTTGATTAAACTTGTGAGTTTAACAACCTTACCTGCGATGGTAATCTTAATCGCATTATCATAAGTTGTCTGTTTGGTTGGGCTTATTGACAGTAATGTATATTGCAATAGTAAAATATATTATGCATTTTTTTGGTAATGTCCATTAATAAGGCCCCTATAAACACTCATTGCACGCCTGCATTCTTAACGAAATCTCAATTTTAACCTAAATAACATAATGAAAGACCAGAGTTGCCCTCAATAAAAAAAAGGGTTATGTACCATTTTTTCCCCAAAAGTTTTCATTTAGGGGCACTGGATATCCGGAATTTTTTTTTTGAGTAATGTTGCCTTGAAAGTCTCCAAAGCGTAGTAATGTAACCCTAACCTTAACAAGCTTAAACGATCAATGTTTGTTGAACAATTTTATTGAGGTGGCATGCTCATGTAGCATCACCTTACCTTTTTTCCCCAGCTCAGACTTACAAGTCTAGATATCACATCACCTTATAACTCTGAGTTGGGAAAAAAATGGGGTAGAGGATTTTTTATTTAAAAAAAATTAAAAGTAGTTAAGTAATTTCTCAAAGTTTGCAATATTTCAAAATTTCAAATCAGTGTCATTAGAATTATTAAAATTCAACATAATTATTTATCTCTTACCAATTTTGATAGTATTTTTCTATCTTTCCCCCCGATAGTTTATGTGATTTTATGGTCTTTGATTATTTGCTTTGACCATGGCTTTGATTATTTTCTGTGATTTTTGCGAACCAATATTAGTTGGGTGTTTGATTTGTAGAAAAAAAACCATGATGGCAAAACGTTAAGGACGGGATGCAAATTTAACATTTTAGATAAAGATTCCACGCATGTTAAATTTCAGCTCTCTGCCACTAAAATAGAAATAATTAATATTGCCAATACCCATAGCAATTATCAATTATTGATGAATCTTTCCCTTCCTCTCAAAGACCCGACTTTATCGATTCTAAGTCATTCTTCTTAATTTTCACATGTTCCTTTTTGCTGTTAGATCTTGCCAAGAAGAAGATTGACTCTGATTCAGGTTGTTTTGATTGAGGAAGAAGATGATGAATGGAGATGTTTTTGTTTGAAGGCCATTTTTGACCTTTTCAATTCCAATTAAACATAAAAAAAATAATTTCTCTCCGTTTTGTTAATAACAAACCAAATATTCTAATGGTAAAAAGCATTACATTGCACCCGATTACATTGTAGTCCATACATTACCAAGAGGGACTGCAATTTAACCAAATGACACAGGTGTTTAAAACCTGGGACAGAATCGAATACCCCAATCCCGGTTCCCGATAGTCCCGGGACGAAACCGGCGTATCTCAACTCCTTTTATTCTAAAAAATAAATTTTAAAAAATATCATTATATTAGTTAAATTTTTCATATTTTATTTTTTAAAGTGATTATTTAACAACTAACAATGTCATAATAATTACACAAATTGATCTGAAAAATAGTAAAGCATGGGGTAACCGTCATGACCTTGCTCAGTGTGATCTGCAAATAAAAAGTATAAGGTACTTAGAGAGAAATAAATCAAATTAACAACCCAGGAAGCTTGCACTCAGAAATAAGCTAGAAACCTCTTCAAAATAATGCAACAGATTCAGACGCTAAAGCACAAAACCATCTTAAATCTTAATAAAAAAGAATGCTTTTTAAAATCTTTAAACCAATGCCCCCACAAAACCCCTCACTACTAGACGGTAGATAATGACTTGAACAGAAATAATAACTGACCTAGTGCAGTAAGAAAAAGTTTCCCCTGATCAATTAGGCTGATACTTATGACACAAGGTACTCCATGTGTTTTCTCTTAAAGAACACTGCTACAATTGAGGTTGGAGAACAGAATGCTACATGATCGATCAGCTTTCATCAAAAGATTCAAGGTGTCTAAGAAAAAACCTCATCTGCAGTCCTCTTAGCCTTTTGTAGTGTTGATGCTAAAAACTTTTGCATTGCGACACCGGCATCAAATCTTAGTGTATAATTTGAGGGTGCTAAATAGATAGCTCTTAATAGAGTTTTTATACGGTCTTGCCATTGTTCAGCTTCATACTGGGTATGAGCTACATATAGAAGTATTTGTGAATCTGTGTCATGATAAAACTTCCGTAAGCAGTTTTGGTACTGCATGAAGCAAGGGTAATTATTTGCATATAATTTACACTGTAAAATACAAGAAGAGATACAAAGGATTAGAGTGAATATAGGTCATGCTGAATTGCTAACCATGTTCACAGCCAATGCAAAATTTCCCTGAGCAAAGTAAACATGGGCCAAGTTTATCCACACATCAGGCATCTGCACAAAAACACTCCCACTTGTAGCTTCTTGAACCTATAGCAATTCAAGTAATTAGCATTTGAAGCTTCAAAGTCTATATCCTTAATGGCCCAAGGATCAGTAGCATATCAAAAGGACCTGTGTAAAGAAATCCTTTGAAACATCAAAATGACCTTTTTCCGCTAACACTACCCCAACACCATTGGCAGCATATAAATTAGCAGAATGCTGAATCAAAACCTACAAATTTTTGAAAATCATGAACAAATAAAAAATATATCAACAGATATTGTCAGGACAATGTTAATACACAGTGTAGGAAGAAACATGAACGGATAAGTTTGACCCCAGAAAAGACAACTAATCTAATTGAGATTCCATATCCTTTTCCCATTTTTCTCTCAAAACAAGTATGTTCTACATACTCTTCCTCACGCCGAGGGGTAAGAAATATATACATGTAGAGGCAACTAGAAAATCCTTTAGTTGAAGGGAAAAAAAATACAACACTTACACTTCATATTCTTTTCCCCCTGTTGGTTCTCAATTCAACGTACATTATGTAGACCAAATACCAATATCAAAGGAATTAGTTGTCACTCTAGAGAATAAAAGCTGAGAAAAGCACAATTTTAGGCATTGAAGATAATAGCTCATAAAAGAACAATTAGAAAGATGAAAAAGCCATAATCTGGTATAAAGTTCCTTGGACTTTTCCAAGTGAGTAGCTTCCAGCTTTGGATTTCTCTTCTCATTACGAACTGCCGCAAAGTAGTTCTAGTTTCCTTATTCACATCAAACAAGTTCAAGAAGAGGTAACATAGTTAAGAACAAATATTATTTGATCCTACAGTGGGATGAGCAACATCAAAAGCAGCCACATGTATAAATATAATGAAGTCCTGGCCCAATTGAAATTCAATTTCAACCATCAATAGCATAACCTAATGATGAAGAAACTTGCTTTACAGGAATTTGGAAAAAAAGAAATTATGAAGTAGAATAAACATGGAAGAGTAGACATACCAGGGAAAGAGTAGCATTGGAGTCTTTTCCATCAGTTGCATCATTAGCTGCTCGAAGGGTTTCTTTTTCCTTCCGTTTGCTGAAGATGTCGCGTCTCGGGTTTCACAGATTTGGCAGAATCTCAGGTGTAATCCAATGAGGAAAGAAACTCTAATCTGTCCGCCTTTTTGCCCCCTTCTTAAGTCTTAAGGGTATTTCAGACATTTTTTACCCGCAATTTATTACAAAATGGTTTTATGAGACTTGACAGTAATTTCAGTATTTTCTGGGACATTTCTTTATATATTTTTTTCTATAGGACTACAATATAATTCTCCTATTTTTATTTTTTTTTACATAATTCATTATTTGTAACTGTAAGCCCTGCAAGGGCAAGGAGGTTGATCTAATTATGGTTGCAAAGAAATACAATATTTACTAGAGGCATGACTAATGGAACAGGGGACCTATAGGACTTGGAAACTCGAATCACGAAGACCAGTCATGAGAAATACAATATTGGGTTAAGGGGGTATTTTTATCCTATATGTTTTTATATAGAGGTAATTTTGTCTTCAAAGTTTTTTAGGAGGTAATTTTGTCCTAACCGTTATTTCAGTTAATTTTAATCTTTAGTTGACTAAATATGTTGAGTTTCCAGTCCACATGTCATCCATGTTATTTTTGTTAAGGTGCAAATTTTCCTCAGAAATTTTAAATCTAGCTTTGAAAAAAGATGAAGTAAATGATATATGGACTTTCGGTATAAATTTACACCTTAATAAAAATGGCGTGATGTTATATGAAATGTCAGCTCAGCATATTTAATCAACTAACCATCAAAATTAACTGGAATAATGGTAAAAGCAAAATTGTTCCATTTCAGACTTGGAGGAAGTAGAATTCCAAATAGAGGTACGACGGGTCATCCAGAAGTGCTAGAGCCTAGAAGGATTAGAGGAATTCATATGTTATATACTTCATCTTTTTTCAAAACTATATTTAAAACTTCTGAATAAATTTACATTTTAATAAAATTGACGTGATGATTTGTGAATTATTAATTCAATATATTTAACCCACTAATAATCAAAATTAATTTAAATAACTACAGGATTAAATTATTTCATTTTTTATACTTTTAAGATAAAATTACTCCAATAAAAACTCTTGGACAACCCACAGTATTTTTTGTATTCAAAAGTTATAAACGCCGATCGGCATGAATAATAAAATTTGAGAGCAAACAATTTTCTTTCTCCGTTTTTTTGGGCTACAATTTTCTTTCAATCCGATCTGTGTTTCGCTTCTCATACGGATCAACACGAGACGATTGTAACTTCAATCAAGACGATCGATAAACATTGAAGAAAAGTGGAATTCGCAGATCCGAGTGGTCTCAAAAATAAAACATGAACCAACCAACTTTGTTTTTTTTAATCAAAAACCAACCAACTGGATTCACTAACAAAAATTAAGTAATTAATTGTACATAAATATGAGAAGAAAACCCCCAAATTTGTGCATGAGAAACAAAAAAGACTTCTCATGGGCGAAGAAGAACTGATTTCGATCTATGGATCTAATATCAACGAGCGAGATGAGAAGAAGGACGAGCACGAGAGAATATTGAAACCACAGAATTGGCCAAGCCCAGCACTATAGCGAGTTTCACCTGACCCCTCAGAGGAATTGGACGGCCAGAATCCCTCCGATCAAAGCTGTTTCTGCCGTTGATGAAGCTTCTTCTTCCACCTTCCATCTCCATCGATTTCTTCTACTCTCTCTTCTTTTCTTGATCGGCTTTGGCAAGGAGCCTAGGAGAACGAATTCGCTGTTCGCTTCTGAATTCTCAGATCTGCACGCTTCTGCTTCTGGAAGTGGAAGTGGCGATGGGTTATATAGGATCAGTGTTACTAATATGCCACTGGTTTAGCCTAAATATTACAAGTGCAGCCACCGCCCACCGTCCATTTTGAAGTCTTCGCTGTTTACTCATCGGGACTAATACTTTGACGGTTTTGACCTTGTCTTCTTCCGTTGGAGCCACCTGGGAAATGAGAAGTGCCCTCCTCTGTTAAATAAAATAGAGTATATGATAGTAGTTTTTTAATTTATAAAATAATGTTATTTTGTTGAAGTGAAAGCGTGTGTGGACAGAGAAAGCGAGGGAGTACAATGGAGGAACGGACTAGTCATTTTTGTGTGTAGTTTATGAAGCGTTGGGTTGGCTTTTGTCTAATGGCACCCACGTTGAGAGAACCCACAAATCTAATCTACAATATTGGGGGGGACAAAACACAACCACAAAAAACTAAAACCCCCCCCCCCCCCCCCCAAAAAAACTCAATTGGTACCTAAATCTCAATTAACAATTGGGAAAAAAGAGAGTTTGATGTCCTCAATTGCCAATTGAGCTTATGATAATCAAAATAGCTTATGTCATAAGTTTAGCATTGAAGCTTTTACTGATTTAGCTTTTGGGGAGGGTAGGAATGATTAAAATATTTTTTCAGTTGTGTCCATTGTGCTATCAGACTGATAACAATTTTAACCTTAATGTACTTTTTCAACTACAAAAGTTAATTTCAACTATTTTTTTGTGTTTTTAACCCTTAAAATATTTTTTCAACTGTACCCAGTGTATTATCAGACTGATTGCAATTTTATCCTTAATATACTTTTTCAGTTTCAAAAATTATTTTAAACTATTATCATAAAAGTCACTTATGCTTAAGTCAATCCAAACAAATTTTACTTTTACAAAAGTCATTTATACAATCGATGTTCCAAACATAAATCACATTACACAATCGAGCTTTTACCAAAAATAAAATTAACAAAAGTTAAATTGATAAACTCTATTTTTCTTATCACTGTTCCAAACACACACAATATCTTAAAACATGGTTGAATGACACATTGTGTAGTGTCGGTTTAGTTTTCTTTTTTTAATTTTAACAGTTTAAAACCTCTTACTCACAGAACCATCACAGGCACACACACATACACAACTTTTGGTTATTTAAGCACTTTTTCATGAGCGGAGGCAAAACTTCTCTCAAGTCATTCCCTCAAATCTAGTAAATGTACTTTAAAAAAGTTAAAAACAAGGGAGAATCACTTCTAAATCTTAAGGAAGGAAGATATTATCAGAAATGTTCTTCGATGTTGTAAAACACACATAATATGTTATGAATATACACTTTGAGATAGTGCTGGTAATGCGGGCTGCAGGTTGTGATGGGGCGGGTTGGTGTAGCCCGCCCCCTTCGTGGGCTGGCAAAGCCCATTTAGGCAGGCTGGTGGTTTTTTTTTGTTTTAAATTTTTACTCTCTTTTTCTATTACTCGCTCATATTATACTTCTTTTCTTTTATGTATTTGTGTTATGAAGTCAATTTCATTCTTATTTTCCTTTTTTTTCATATATTCAAATCACAAAACTATATAAATACATCTCTTTTAAATTTAATAATAGTAGAATAAATAAACATAATATGAAAATAAATGTCAAATAGAAAGTATGGAGAATTAATTAAACACATTATTAAAGAAAAAGAGATAAGGGACCAAGGGTATTTAAGAAAAAAAACTTTTTTAAAAAAAAATTAAGCGGGCTAGCCCGCGGGCTAAATGGGCTGAGCCCGTTTAACCCATTTTCAAATGGGCCGCCAGAACCCGATTGTTTTTTATGGGCTGGCAGGCTGGCCCTCCAGCTCGGCACGAATTACCGGCTCTACTTTGAGGGTTGTAACCAGGGACCTTTCTGATAATATCTTCCTTCCTTAGGACCTAGGAGTAATTCTCTCTAAAAACAAATGGGCACTAAGGTGAAAAGAGCATACATGTTATTATATTTAGGGGAGGCAGGGGCTAAGCTGAAATATTTTGGATCAGTGGAGTTTGAAATATTTGGAGTGGGTTAAAATGGGTTTAGTTTCTACAAAACACAAAGTGTTTTAATTATCCAAGTATCAAACACATAATCTAACTCAAAAGCTACTTCCATATGATATTTTTGGTCCCTTGTTTATTTGCTAAATCGAAGTAATTCTAATAAAGGTCTTAAGTGCATATATAGCTCCATGGACTGTTCTATTTTCACGTCTACTAGTAAGTGGTAGATTTATCAGTCTCCCTAGTCACCACTCATCATCTCAGCAAAGAAGGAATTGGATGGTTCCAAGTGGCCCTATGGAACACAGCCACGCGTGCTTTCTTTACACAAGTTATTGGATTTATTTTTAAAGGTATTAGATTCAATATCTAGTTCTCTACCATCTGAGAATTACCTTCTCACTTTATGCTTTTGTAAATGTGAAGCGTTAGATAATTAAGTTGGAGGATCGTATTAATCACGTGGATGGCATCTAGAGCCGGTAATACGGGCTCAACCCGCGGGCTCAACCCGTGAGCCCGCGGGTTTTGACGGGTTAGGGTTGGGAAAATCCCAACCCGCAAAAATGCGGGCCGCACAGGCCCGCACCGCATAACCCGCGGGTTAATGCGGGCTAGCCCGCGGGTTGGCGGGTTGGCCCGCAAAATTTTTTAATTTTTATTTTCATATAATAATTTTACAAAACTTATAAGTTTTCCACTCTTATCTTGGTACCTCCCAATCCAAAATTAAAAAAATCTTAGCTTCTTCCCTTCTTCTTTAAGCAAAACTATTATATCTTGGTTGTTTGAGGATGAGTTTATGTTTTGTTTATAAACTTTAACAAATTTGATAACTTTATCTCTTAAATTTTAGATTATGTTTTTAAATTTTTATAAAAGAAATGATTGATACTAGGAAGATAAATTTAATTACTCATATATATGTGTCTCATATTTTTAATCCTCTTTAAAAAATATGATTTTTTTTTTCAAAAAAAAAAATGCGGGCTCGCGGGCTGGCCCGCAACCCGCACACTGCGGGTTAGGGTTGGCATTTTGCCAGCCCGCAGAAGTGCGGGCTGCACAGGCCCGCACCGCGCGGGCCGCGGGTTGGTGCGGGCCAGCCCGCAACCCGCGGGCTGGCCCGTATTTCCAGCTATAATGGCATCCTTTGTGGGGCCCAAATTAATTTTGTCTAAATGGGAATTGGGAAGGGACTTTTTTGTATTATTGCTTTTGAGTTGACTACCCACTACGTGGGTGTGAAAGCCATCCTTAATCATGTGAGCCCCATTTGTGTTTTTGTTTTTTCCTTAAATTCTCAAATCAAATTAAAAGATTTATTGCATTAAGTAAAAAGATTCCAAATACGGGATATGCTCAATTCATTCCCCTTTTGGACCCCACACGGCTAGAACATTGCCCTTGGACGATTCCAATCCACTTTTATGATGCTTACTCTTCACTCGCGCGTGTCCGGGGTCCCTCATTGCTCAAATTAATATTTGTCCTGAGCATCACCTCATTAAAATTCGATCAAATTAATATCGTTAAAAAAAATAAAGTCTCTTAATTTTGATTATTTGAACACTTGTAAGTTGTAAGTATCTTTTTAATTTTTAATTTCAATTGCTAACTGACTGTACTGGAGGTTGGTAACCTAACCTTTGTTAACACTAATTATATCTGAATAGGAAAAATCTTCAATAATTTAATGTTAATTAATTAGATTCCGCTTGGGCTCATTAAATTAAGGGGAAAAATGGATGCCAATTGTCAAGTCAAGTAAGATTTGTCTTTAACATTTTGTTCACATGCTAAATAAACTATGAGTGATTAATCTATCAACTTACACATAATCTTTCAATAATTTTCTTTTATGGAGAAAGTATTAATGAAGGGAAAGTGTGGGAGAGAAAAAGAGATAAACTACACAAACAATGTGATGTAACATGACAATGAAATGGTGACACCGCATTAGGGAGTTCACTTCAAATAATTACAATAATGAAGCATATGTTAAAAGATAATTAAAACCCGACATTATTGCCTTCTTTAAAGATCCAATAATATTGGAGTTTAGTGCGATAATGCATATTAATCACGTGGAGAATCTTAATTTTGTTTTTATTTCCAAATTCAACTGATTATGCTTTGATTTGCTTTTTGAAAACCACTTCTGGGATATGACAACCCAACACTAACAGAACAAACCCATTATTTTTTTTTACCAAAAAAAAAACCATTAATTAATTAACTAATAAATGTCACCATAAATTAGTTGTTAAATGACTCAAATCTGATGTAAATATGAGTTCAATTAATTACTCCAATACGCAATCCCCACAAAGAAGGGGAGAGTTTGGATGAATTAATATAATAAATGCATTGTTTTTGTTTGATTGGGATGTTACGTTGAACAAAGACATTATTTTTTAATATCCTGGGAGGATGAATATTGGATCTCAGTCTCCATGATGTGATAATATTTACAAGACCAAACATTTTGGTTTTTTTGGGTTTTAGTTAACGAAATCTCAAAATCCTTTGTTTCATTTGCTTATTAGAATCTCATCTTCATCTTTAGATTAAAGGAATAGATGGTTCAGATTTCATATTTTATAAAACTATTATTTCAAACATAAATAAAGAAATTTAACATGTTAAAATACGATCTATACAAATCATAACTGTAATACAAACAAATTTTTAAAAATTAAATTATAAAATACCATAATAATAGTTTCAGAATATATTGAATTTGAATCATTTAGATTTTGATATAAGAGTGGGGATGAGATTATGAGAATAACAGAAGAAAAATGATTCTAAAAGTATCTTCTTCCATTGGTTTGAGGTTTAGTGGAGAGAATCTCACTTCTTCAGCTGTAAAACTCTAGAGCTTGGAATTTAATAATATGAGAAATATGCTTTGTGGGAGAAACTTAGCTTGTAACACACTTATCTGTTTTTATTTACAAGACAGGGAAAGAAATTTTTTAATACTTATAAGCTACATCATTTAATTTTCTTATGGATGTACATTTTATCTTTCATTAAATATTGTGTAGGCTTTATTCTTATGGGGTATAGACCTATAGTGTATATCAAATATGGATAAAGATAAAAGGTTGTTAAATTTTAAGATAAAGTTAGTGAAGTTTATTATTTTTTTAATTATGAAAAAAATATATTAAAGCTACCTTATAAGTAGGTCCAAAAGAGTATACTAGTAAATTTTATGAGGGAGGGGATCTAGTTCATCCTTTGAAAATCTAAGATCGTATCTTTGTGGGTGTTGAAGTAGCCATAATAAATATTTTCTAAATACATAAAAATGGGAAATACAATGAGGGCTTAAGGAAGAAATTTAGAACTGTTTGGTTCAATTGCATTGCACACTTGCGATCATTGCTGTCAAACTTGTGAGTTGACCTCCGAGTTTACAGTTTTTATGTTGCCATCTTATAAAATCGTGTTGAATTTCTGCTAAACCCGTGTTAGTTGTAAACTCGGTTAAATTCATGAGTTTACACATCGATTTTACTGATTTTATGTTTCTAACTTACAAAATCGTAAGAACTCGCTTTTCAATTCATGTTAACTTTTTCAACTTCATCATGCTCAGTGGTTTTATATATGAATTTTATAGAAAAATATTTGTTAAGTATGATAAATTACGAATATTGATGGATTTAATTTCAATTATTTAGATTTAAAATATATTTAAATCAAATTGTTATCATTTTTATATTTTAATTATTTGATTATACACATTAATACCTATTTAATAATAAAAGTAAATTCTTAAGAGTTTACAATTCAAGTTCATAATACGAGTTTACGTCACTATTACGAGTTTGATTAAACTTGTGAGTTTGACAACCTTACCTGCAATGGTAATCTTAATCGCATTATCATAAGTTGTCTGTTGGGCTTATTGACAGTAATATATATTGCAGTGGTAAAATATATTATGCATGTTTTGGTAATGTCCATTCATAGGGCCCCTGTAAATACTCATTGCACGCCTGCGTCCTTAACGAAATCTCAATTTTAACCTCAATAACATAATGAAATACCAAAGTTGCCCTCAATAAAAAAAAAAAGGGTTATGTACCATTTTTTCCCCAAAAGTTTTCACTTAGGGGCACTGAATATCCAAAATTTTTTTTTGAGCAATGTTGCTTTGAAAGTTTTTAAAGCGTAGTAATGTCACTCTAACCCTAACAAGCTTAAATGATCAATGTTTGTTGACCAATTTTATTGAGATGGCATGCTCATGTAGCATCACCTCACCTTGCCTTCCCAACTCAGACTTACAAGTCTAGATATCACATCACCTTGTCAGTCTGAGTTGGGAAAAAAGGCGGTAGAAGATTTTTTATTTAAAAAAAATTAAAGATAATTAGGTAATTTCTCAAAGTTTGCAAAATTTTAAATCAGCGTCATTGGAATTATTAAAATTCAATATAATTATTTGTCTCTTATCAATTTTGATAGTATTTTTCTATCTTTTTCCCGATAGTTTATGTGATTTTATGGTCTTTGATTATTTGCTTTGATCATGGCTTTGATTATTTTCTGTGATTTTTGCGAACCCATATTAGTTGGGTGTTTGATTTGTAGAAAAAAAGCCACGATGGCAAAACCTTAAGGACGGGATGCAAATTTAACATTTTGGATAAATATTCTACGCATGTTAAATTTCAGCTCTCTATCACCAAAATAGAAATAATTAATGTTGCCAATACCCATAGCAATTATCAATTATTGATGAATCTTTCCCTTCCTCTCAAAGACCCAACTTTATCGATTCTAAGTCATTCTTCTTAATTTTCACATGTTCCTTCTTGCTGTTAGATCTTGCCAAGAAGAAGATTGACTATGATTCAACTTGTTTTGATTGAGGAAGAAGAAGATGAATGGAGATGTTTTTGTTTGAAGGACATTTTGGACCTTTTCAATTCCAATTAAACATAAAAAAATAATTTCTCTCCGTTTTGTTAATAACAAACCAAACATTCTAATGGTGAAAAGTATTACATTGCACCCGATTACATTGTAGTCCATACATTACCAAGAGGGACTGCAATTTAACCAAATGACAAGGGTGTTTAAAACCTGTGATAGAATCGAATACCCCAATCCCAATTCCCGGGACGAAACCGGCGTATCGAAGCTCTTTTGTTTAAAAAAATAAATTTTAAAAAATATCATTATATTAGTTAAATTTTTCATATTTTATTTTTTAAAGTGATTATTTAACAACTAACAATGCCATAATAATTACACAAATTGATCTAGAAAATAGTAGAGCATGGGGTAACTGTCATGACCTTGCTCAGTGTGATATGCAAATAAAAAGTATAAGTTACTTAGAGAGAAATAAATCAAATTAACAACCCAGGAAGCTTGCACTCAGAAATAAGAAACCTCTTCAAAATAATGCAACAGATTGAGACGCTAAAGCACAAAACCATCTTAAATCTTAATAAAAAAGAATGCTTTTCCTAAATACTTGACATAGCAAAATTAAAAATATTTAAACCAATGCCCCAACAAAACCCCTCACTACTAGACCGTAGATAATGACTTGAACAAAAATAATAACTGGCCTAGTGCAGTAAGAAAAAGTTTTCCCTAACCAATTAGGCTGATACTTATGACACAAGGCACTCCATGTGTTTTCTCTTAAAGAACACTGCTACAATTGAGGTTGGAGAATAGAATGCTACATGATCGATCAGCTTTCATCAAAAGATTCAAGGTGTCTAAGAAAAAACCTCATCTGCAGTCCTCTTAACCTTTTGTAGTGTTGATGCTAAAAACTTTTGCATTGCGACACCGGCATCAAATCTTAGTGTATAATTTGAGGGTGCTAAATAGATAGCTCTTAATAGAGTTTTTATACGGTCTTGCCATTGTTCAGCTTCATAATGGGTATGAGCTACATATAGAAGTATTTGTGAATCTGTGTCATGATAAAACTTCCGTAAGCAGTTTTGGTACTGCATGAACCAAGGGTAATTATTTGCATATAAGTTACACTGTAAAATACTACAAGAGATACAAAGGATTAGAGTGAATATAGGTCATGCTGAATTGCTAACCATTTTCACAGCCAATGCAAAATTTCCCTGAGCAAAGTAAACATGGGCCAAGTTTATCCACACATCAGGCATCTGCACAAAAACACTCCCACTTGTAGCTTCTTGAACCTATAGCAATTTAAGTAATTAGCATTTGAAGCTCCAAAGTCTATATCCTTCATGGCCCAAAGATCAGTAGCATATCAAAAGGACCGGTGTAAAGAAATCCTTTGAAACATCAAAATGACCTTTTTCCGCTAAAACTACCCCAACACCATTGGCAGCATATAAATTAGCAGAATGCTGAATCAAAACCTACAAATTTTTGAAAATCATGAACAAATAAAAAATATATCAACAGATATTGTCAGGACAATGTTAATACACAATGAAGGAAGAAACATGAACGGGTAAGTTTGACCCCCAGAAAAGACAACTAATCTAATTGAGATTCCATATCCTTTTCCCATTTTTCTCTCAAAACAAGTATGTTCTACATACTCTTCCTCACGCCGAGGGGTAAGAAATATATACATGTAGAGGCAACTAGAAAATCCTTTAGTTGAAGGGAAAAAAAATACAACACTTACACTTCATATTCTTTCCCCCCTGTTGGTTCTCAATTCAACGTACATTATGTAGACCAAATACCAATATCAAAGGAATTAGATGTCACTCTAGAGAATAAAAGCTGAGAAAAGCACAATTTTAGGCATTGAAGATAATAGCTCATAAAAGAACAATTAGAAAGATGAAAAAGTCATACTCTGGTATAAAGTTCCTTGGACTTTTCCAAGTGAGTAGCTTCCAGCTTTGGATTTCTCTTCTCATTACGAACTGCCGCAAAGTAGTTCTAGTTTCCTTATTCACATCAAACAAGTTCATGAAGAGGTAACATAGTTAAGACAAATATTATTTGATCCTACAGTGGGATGAGCAACATCAAAAGCAGCCACATGTATAAATATAATGAAGTCCTGGCCCAATTGTAATTCAATTTCAACCATCAGTAGCATAACCTAATGATGAAGAAACTTGCTTTACAGGAATTTGGAAAAAAGAAATTATGAAGTAGAATAAACATGGAAGAGTAGACATACCAGGGAAAGAGTAGCATAGGAGTCTTTTCCATCAGTTGCATCACTACCTGCTCGAAGGGTTTCTTTTTCCTTCCGTTTGCTGAAGATGTCGCCTCTCGGGCTTCACAGATTTGGCAGAATCTCAGGTGTAATCCAATGAGGAAAGAAGCTCCAATCTGTCTGCCTTTTTGCCCCTTTCTTAAAGATATTTCAGATATTTCTCACACGCAATTTATTACAAAATGATCCCATGGAACTTGACAGTAATTTCAGCATTTTCCGGGACCATTTTTTTATATATTTTCTTTTATGGGACTACAATATAATTCTCCCTTTTTCTTTTTATTACATAATTCATTATTTGTAACTGTAAGCCCTGCAAGGCCAAGGAGGTTGATCTAATTATAGTTGCCAAGAAATACAATATTTACTAGAGGCATGACTAATGGAACAGGGATCCTATAGGGCTTAGAAACTCGAATCACGAAAACCAGTCATGAGAAATACAATATTGGGATAAGGAGCATTTTTATCCCAAATGTTTTTACATAGAGATAATTTAGTCCTTAAAGTTTTTCAGGAGGTAATTTTGCCTTAACCATTATTTTAGTTAATTTTGATCGTTAGTTGACTAAATATATTGAGTTTGCAGTCCACATATCATCCATGTCATTTTTATTAAGGTGCAAATTTACTTCGGAAATTTTAAATCTAGTTTTGAAAAAAGATGAAGTAAATGATATATGAACTTTCGGTATAAATTTACACATTAATAAAAATGATGTGATAATATATAAACTGTTAGCTCAACATATTTAGTCAACTAGCGGTAAAAATAACTGGAACAACGGTCAAAGCAAAATTACTCCATTTTGGACTTGGAGGAAGTAGAATTCCGAATACAGGTACGAAGGGTCATCCAGAAGTACTAGAAGGACTGGAAGAGCTCATATGTAATCGACTTCATTTTTTTTTCAAAACTAGATTTAAAACTTTCGAATAAATTTATATTTTAATAAAAATAACGTGATGATACATAAACTGCTAGCTCAATATATTTAACCTATTAATAATCAAAATTAATTTAAATAACCGCGGGATAAAATTATTTCATTTTTTATACTTTTAGTATAAAATTACTCCATAAAAACTTTTGGGACAAGAAGTTAACCCCACAATATTTTTTGTATTCAAAAGTTATAAAGCCGATCGGAATATCAATAATAAAATTTGAGAGCAAACAATTTTCTCTCCGTTTTTTTGGGCTACAATTTTCTTTCCATCCGATCTGTGTTTCGCTTCTCATACGGATCAACACGAGACGATTGTAACCTTCAATCAAGACGATCGATAAACATAGAAGAAAAGTGGAATTCGCAGATCCGAGTGGTCTCAAAAATAAAACATGAACCAACCAACTTTGTCTTTTTTAATCAAAAACCAACCAGGATTCACTAACAAAAATTAAGTAATTAATTGTACAGAAATATGAGAAGAAAACCCCCAAATTTGTACATGAGAAACAAAAAAGACTTCTCATGGGCGAATAAGAACTGATTTCGATCTATGGATCTAATATCAACGAGCGAGATGAGAAGAAGGACGAGCACGAGAGAATATTGAAACCACAGAATTGGCCAAGCCCAGCACTATAGCGAGCTTCACCTGACCCCTCAGAGGAATAGGACGGCCAGAATCCCTCCGACCAAAGCTGTTTCTGCCGTTGATGAAGCTTCTTCTTCCACCTTCCATCTCCATCGATATCTTCTACTCTCTCTTCTTTTCTTGATCGGCTTTGGCAAGGAGCCTAGGAGAACGAATTCGCTGCTTCGCTTCTGAATTCTCAGATCTGCACGCTTCTGCTTCTGGAAGTGGAAGTGACGATGGGTTATATAGGATCAGTGTCACTAAAATGCCACTGGTTTAGCCTAAAAATTACAAGTGCAGCCACCGCCCACCGTCCATTTTGAAGTCTTCGCTGTTTACTCATCGGGACTAATACTTTGACGGTTTTGACCTTGTCTTCTTCCGTTGGAGCCGCCTGGGAAATGAGAAGTGCCCTCCTCTGTTAAAATAAAATAGAGTATACGAGAGTAGTTTTTTAATTTATAAAATAATGTTATTTTGTTGAAGTGAAACCGTGTGTGTGGACAGAGAAAGCGAGGGGGTACAATGGAGGAACGGATTAGTCATTTTTGTGTGTAGTTTATGAAGCGTTGGGTTGGCTTTTGTCTAATAGCACCCACGTTGAGAGAGCCCCCAGTATCTAGCACAAAATCTAATATACAATGAGTGTGTTTGAGGGGCGTTTGAGCCCAAAAACTCAATTGGTGCTCAAATCCCAATTGATAATTGGAAAAAAAAAAATAGAGAGTTTGTTGTCTTTAATTGCTAATTGAGCTTATGATAATCAAAATAGCTTATGTTATAAGCTCAACATTGAAGCTTTTACTGATTTAACTTTTGGGGAGGGTGAGAATGATTAAAATATTTTTTCAATTGTGTCCATTGTGCTATCAGACTGATAGCAATTTTACCCTTAATGTGCTTTTTCAACTACAAAAATTAATTTCAACTATTTTTTGGTGCTTTTAACCCTTAAAATATTTTTTCAATTGTACCCAGTGTGTTATCAGACTGATTGCAATTTTATCCTTAATATACTTTTTCAGTTTCAAAAATTATTTTAAACTATTTTTTGATGTTTTTAACTCTAAAAAAATTTTCCACCTCCTCTCTTTTACTATTATCACAAAAGTCACTTATACTTAAGTCAATCCAAACAAGTTTTACTTTTGCAAAAATCATTTATACAATCGTTATTCCAAACATAAATCACATTACGCAATCGGACTTTTACCAAAAATTAAATTAACAAAAATTAAATTGATAAACTCCATTTTTCCTATCATTATTCCAAACACACACAATATCTTAAAACATGGTTGAATGACACATTGTGTGGTGTCGGTTTAGTTTTCGTTTTTTAATTTTAACAGTTTAAAACCTCTTACTCACAGAACCATCACAGGCACACACATATACACAACTTTTGGTTATTTAAGTACTTTTTCATGAGTTGAGGCAAAACTTCTCTCAAGTCATTCCCTTAAATCTAGTAAATGTACTTCAAAAAAGTTAAAAACAAGGGAGAATCACTCCCAAATCTTAAGGAAGGAAGATATTATCAGAAAGGTTCTTCGATATTGTAAAACACACATAACATGTTATGAATACACACTTTAAGATAGTGCTGGTAATGCGGGCTGCGGGTTGGGACGGGGCAGGTTGGTATAGCCCGCCCCCTTCGTGGGCAAAGCCCATTTAGGCGGGCAGGCGGTTTTTTTTTTTTGTTTTAAATTTTTACTCTTTTTCTCTTTTACTCGCTCATATCACACTTCTTTTCTCTTATGTATTTGTGTTATGAAGTCAATTTCATTCTTACTTTCCTTTTTTTTTCATATATTCAAATCAAAAAACTATATAAATACATCTCTTTTAAATTTAATAATAGTAGAATAAATAAACATAATATGAAAATAAGTGTCAAATAAAAAGTATGGGGAATTAATTAAACACATTATCAAAGAAAAGGAGATAAGGGACTAAGGGTATTTAAGAAAAAAAAAACTTTTTTTAAAAAAATTAAGTGGGCTGGCCCGCGGGCTAAACAAGCTGAGCCCGTTTAACCCATTTTCAAACGGGCCGCCAGAACCCGATTGTTTTTTATGGGCTAGCCCGCTAGCTCGGCGCGAATTACCGGCTCTACTTTGAGAGTTGTAATCAGGGACCTTTCTGATAATATCTTATTTCTTTAAGACCAAGGAGTAATTCTTTCTAAAAACAAATGGGCACTAATTTGAAAAGAGCATACGTGTTATTATATTTAGGGGAGGCAGGACTAGAGCTGGAAATCAGGGTCGGCCCTTGACGGGCCAGGGCCTAACAAGGCCGGCCCTAAAGGGCTCGGGGTCAAGAAAATTCTAGTTTTTCAAAGCTTGGCCCGCAGGGCCCAGAAGTCATTTTCACAATATTTAACTATTTTTCCTACGTATTTTCCTCAGAGAGATATAATTAGTAAATAACAATGATTAAAGTTCTAATTTAATACATAAATGTTGTCAACATTAAGATTTAAATAACACGTCTCTTGCAACAAACAAACACAGTTACTAATGTATAATCAAAGGTAAAATCATGTCCATAAATAACTCATACAAAAGTCAAAGTATAAAAAGGCAAAAAGCTAAATACTCTTAACATCTAAGCAACATGAGTATGACGACTATCATTTTCACCTTCTTCGCCACTATCATCAATTTCAAGGACATTTGATTGTGTTTCACTTTAAGTAGTAAGTTCAAGTAGTCAAATAATCACAACCTCCATCAAAAATCATACTCCATCAGGGAGAACAGTATATAATATGATTTTATTCTAAATAGGCAGAACAATATACTTAAAAATCACAATATGATTCAATTAAACAAAACAATATACTCAAAAATCATACTCTATACAATATGAGGACAGAGTGACATATAGATCAATAAGGCAATTCAAAAATGTAACATAATTCCCTTTCCAAGAAAAAAAAAATAAAAGATAAACGGGCTTAAAGGGCCGGCCCAAGGCCCTCCAGGGCCGGCGCTTTTAAGCCCGAGGCCCTACAGGGCCGGCCCTTTTAGGCCCGACTTCCTTTTCAGGCTACAATTTACAAGCCCGGCCCTTGAAGGGCTAGGGCCTAAAAGGGCCAGCCCGATGGGCTCGGCCCGTTTTCCCGGCTCTAGGCAGGACCAGGCTAAGCTGAAATATTTTAGATTAGTGGAGTTTGAAATATTTAGAGTGGGTTAACATGGGTTTAGTTTCTACAAAACACAAAGTGTTTTAATTATCCAAGTATCAAACACATAATTTAACTCAAAAGCTACTTCCATATGATATTTTTGTCCTCTTGTTTATTTGCTAAATCGAAGTAATTCTAATAAAGGTCTTAAGTACATATATAGCTCCATGGACTGTTCTGTTTTCACGTCTACTAGTAAGTGGTAAATTTATCAGTCTCCCTAGTCACCACTCATCATTTCAGCAAAGAAGGGATTGGATGGTTCCAAGTGGCCCTATGGGACACAGCCACGCGTGCTTTCTTTACACAAGTTATTGGATTTATGTTTAAAGGTATTAGATTCAATATCTAGTTATCTACCATCTGAGGATTACCTTCTCACTTTATGCTTTTGTAAATGTGAAACGTTAGATAATTAAGTTGGAGGATCGTATTAATCACGTGGATGGCATCCTTTGTGTGGCCCAAATTAATTTTGTCTAAATGGGAATTGGGAAGCGACTTTTTTGTATTATTGCTTTTGAGTTGACTACCCACTACGTGGGTGTGAAATCCATCCTTTATCATGTGAGCCCCATTTGTGTTTTTGTTTTTTCCTTAAATTCTCAAATCAAATTAAAAGATTTATTGCGGTAAGTAAAAAGATTCCAAATACGGGATATGCTCAATTCATTCCCCTTTTGGACCCCACACAGCTAGATTTATTGCACTAAGTAAAAAGATTCCAAATATGGGATATGCTCAATTCATTCCCCTTTTGGACCCCACACGGCTAGAACATTGCACTTGGATAATTCCTATCCACTTTTATGATATACTTAGTTGCTTACTCTTCACTCGCGCGTGTCCCGGGCATCACCTCATCAAATTAACATCTTTTAATTTTGATTATTTGAACACTTGTAAGTTGTAAGTATCTTTTAAATTTTTAATTTCGATTGCTAACTGACTGTACTGGAGGTTGGTAACCTAACCTTTGTTAACACTAATTATATCTGAATGGGAAAAATCTTCAATAATTTAATGTTAATTAATTAGATTCCGCTTGGGCTCATTAAATTAAGGGAAAAAATGGATGTCAATTGTCAAGTCAAGTAAGATTTATCTTTAACATTTTGTTCACATACTAAATAAACTGTGAGTGATTAATTTATCAACTTACTCATGATCTTTCAATAATTTTCTTTTATGGAGACTGTATTAATGAAGTGAAAGCGTGGGAGAGAAAAAGAGATCAACTGCACAAACAATGTGATGTAACATGACAATTAAATGTTGACACCGCATTAGGGGGTTCACTTCAAATAATTACAATAATGAAGCATATGTTAAAAGATAATTAAAACCCGACATTATTGCCTTCTTTAAAGATCCAATAATATTGGTGTTTAGTGCGATAATGCATGTTAATCACGTGGAGAATCCCATTTGCATTGGTTGAGACAAAAGTACCTGCAACCTGCCAACTCACACTCACACACTTTCCACAATCTTAATTTTGTTTTTATTTCCAAATCCCATTGATTATGCTTTGATTTGCGTTTTGAAAACCACTTCTGAGATATGACAACGCAACACTAACAGAACAAACCCGTTAATTAGTTGTTAAATGACTCAAATCTGATGGAATATATGAGTTCAATTAATTAATACGCAATCCCCACAAAGAAAGCTAGGGAGAGTTTGGATGAATCAATATAATAAATGCATTGTTTTTGTTTCATTAGGATGTTACATTGAACAAAGACATTATTTTTTAATATCCTGGGAGGATGAATTGGATCTCAGTCTCCATGATGCGGTAATATTTACATGACCAAACATTTTGTTTTTTTGGGTATTAGTCAAGGGTTTGGTTTCTCTCATCATTATTTATTTCATTTTCTTTTTAGAATCTTATCTTCATTTTTATATTAAAAAAATAGATGCTTCAGATTTTATAAAACTATTATTTCAAACATAAATAAATAAATTTAACATGTTAAAATACAATCTATACAATTCATAACTGCAACACAAACAAAATTTTTAAAAATTTAATTTTAAAATACTATAATAATAGTTTTAGAATATATTAAATTTGAATCATTTATTTTTTGATGTGAGAGTGGAGATGGGGTTCTGCTAAGAACAAGAGAAAAATGATTATAAGAGTGTCCTCTTTAATTAGTTAGAGATTTAGTGGAGAGAATCTCACTTCTTCATCAACGAAACGATAGAGTGTGGAGTTCAGTGCTTGTTTGGGACTACGTTTGAAACTTTCAAAAGTACCTATTTAAATAAATCGAAACAAAACTCCTATTCTTTATACTGTAAATCACGATTGAAAAGCTACTTTTAAAGGCTCCAATTTTTATTCCAAATAAGCACAAGATATAACTTGAAATATGGTTTGTGGGAGAACTTAGCTTGTAACACACTCTATCTGCTCTTATTTCCAAGGCATGGAAATATTTTTTTTTAATACTTACAAGCTACATCATTAAATTTTCTATGAATGTATATTTTATCTTTCATTGAATATTGTATTGGTTTTATTCTTGTGGGGTATAGACCTATAATTCATATTAAATATGAATAAAGATAAAAAGTTGTTAAATTTTAAGATAAAGTTAGTGGAGTTTAATATTTTTCTCAATTATGACGAAATATATTAAAACTACCTTATAAGTAGGTACAAAAGAGTACACTAGTAAATTTTATGAAGGAGGGGATCTAGTTCATCCTTTGAAAATCCAAGATCATATCTTTGTGGGTGTTAAAGTAGCCATAATAAATATTTTCTAAATAAATCTCAGCAAACATAATAATAATTCATATATAAAGAGTAAAATACATAAAAACAAGAATTACAATAAGGGCCTGAGGAAGCATCTATAAAGAGTAAAATACATTAAAAAAAAAAAGGAATTACAATGAGGGATTGGGGAAGAAATTTAGAGTCTATTTGATTTGACCGCATTACACGCCTGTGATCATTGTTGTCATATTGTTATCATACTTACGAGTTGACTCTTGGAGTTTACCGTTTTTATGTTGCTATCTTACAAAATCATGTTGAGTGACTGATAAACTTGTGTTAGTTGTAAACTCGGTTAAACTCGTGAGTTTACACATCGAGTTTACCGTTTTTGCATTTTTAACTTACAAAATCGTGTGAACTCGCTCTTAAATTCATGTTAGCTTTTTTTTACTTTATCATGCTTAGTGGTTTTATATATGAATTTTATAAAAAATTCTTTATTAAGTATGATAAATTACGAATATTGATGGATTTAATTTCAATTATTTAAATTCAAAATATATTGAAATCAAATTTTTGTCATTTTTATATTTTAATTATTTAATTATACACTATTAACACATATTTAATAATAAAAGTAAACTCTACGAATTTATTATTCGAGTTCACGATACGAGTTTATGTCACTACTATAAGTTTATTTAAACTCGTGAGTTTGACAACCTTGCTATAATGGTAATCTTAATCGCATTACCATAAGTTGCCTGTTTGGTTGGGCTTATTGACGATAATACATATTGCAATGGTAAAACAAATTGTACATTTTTTTGTAAGATCGATACTAAAATAATTAATATAAATACTTGAGTTGTTTATAACCTTCACTGGAACTCTGATGGCTAATATCTTTTTTTGAATTTCTTATACTAAAGTTATTAATATAGATACTTGAGTTGATAATAGCGATATTAAAGTTGTTAATATATATACTTGAATTGTTAATAACCTTCACCAGAGCTCCCACGACTAATATCTTTTTTTGAATTTCTCTGACTAAAGTTATTAATATAGATACTTGAGTTAATAACCTTCACTGGAGCTCCGGTGGCTAATATTTTTTTGGAATTTCTCAAGCTAAAGTTATTAATACAAATACTTAAGTTGTTAATAGCGATACAAAAGTTGTAAACGGGGTATTTGTTAAATATCCTAATAACCTTCATCGGAGCTCTGACGGCTAATTTTTTTTTTTTTTTAATTTCTCTAACTAAAGTTGTTAATATAAATACTTGAGTTGTTGATAGCGATACTAAAGTTATTAATATAGATACTTGAATTGTTAATAATCTTTACCAAAGCTCTAGCAGTTGGTTGCCAGCAAGGCCACCAGAGCTTCGGTGATGGCGGCTGCCGCCAGTCACTAAAGCAAAAGCTCCGACGATCGGTAAGGGGTTGAAGATTTTTTATTTGAAAAAAAGCTAAATTTATTTAGGTAATTTATCAAATTTTACAATATTTCAAAATTTTAAATTAGTCCCTTTAGAATTATTGAAATTCAATATACTTATTTATCTTTGACCAATTTCGATAGTATTTTTTTTTATCTTTTTTCCTATAGTTTATGTGATTTTATGGTCTTTGATTATGGCTTTGATTATTTTATGTGATTTTTGCGAACCAATATTAGTTGGGTGTTTGATTTGTAGGGAAAAAAAAACCACGATGGCAAAACCCTAAGGGAGGGATGCAAATTTAACATTTTGTACAAAGACTCTCCCCATGTTAAATTTTAGCTTTCTGCCACTAAAATCAAAACAATTAATGTTACCAACACCCATAGCAATCATCAATTATTGATGTATCTTTTCATTCCTCTCAAGATGTAGCAATTCTAATGGCCTGTTTGGTATATTAGAATTGATTTTGAGAGAAATAAATATGGAAATGGAGATGGATATAAAAATTGAAATGAATATGGAAATGAAGATGGAGTTTAAAAGTATGTTTGATATGTTATAGAAATGAGACATGATTTTTATATGAAAAGTCCAAAATGCCCATCTAATTAAAATTTTTTTAAAAAAAGCCCTCTACCTTTATCTCCTTTGAAACTTTTTACAACCCACTTAGCATAAATAGGAAAAAGGAGACCACAGTTCTACAAATCATCATGCTTCAACACGATGGAGGAGAGGATGAGAAAATGGAGAAGAAGAAAAAGGAGATATGGTGATGGACAAAGACGAAGCTAGAGATGTTGGAGAAGACGAAGATCTGACCATCATCATGCTTCAGCACGAAGACAAAGACGGTCATCTTCGACCTTCAACCACCGTTCTAGATCCAAGTTTTAGATCTGTGTGGGGAAGAAGACGAAGCACATGAACCCAGCCAATGTTGGTCGCTGAAGTCATCATTGCACAAGGGTTGGCTAACGAAAGTCAGATCTCATATGAATGAAGAATGATGGGGCTAGTCGTCGTCGCCACCGTTATCCCCGTTGTCATTGCTGTCTTCGTTAAGTTACCGGTCTGGTGATGACTTGGTGAAGGTAAAAGGGTGAAGTAAAGATGAGGGTAATGGATGTAAAGATCATTGTGGAATTATAAAACTTGGTTTTTTGAATGGATTTCATTTTGATGGAATTGGGCTATTTGGCTTCTACATGGAAATGGAATTGAGACCCAATTCCATTATATCAAACAAGCCACTTCATGGAATTGAGATCCAATTCCATTTCCAACCTCCCCAATTCCATTGTACCAAATGGACCGTAAGTCATTCTTTTTAATTTTCACATGTTCCTTTTTGCTGTTAGATCTTGCCAAGAAGAAGATTGACGCTGATTCTAGTTGTTTTGATTGAGGAAGAAGATGATTGGAGTTGTTTTTGTTTGAAGGATATTTTGGACCTTTTCAATTCCAATTAAACATAAAAAATAATTTCAATCCATTTTGCCAATAACAAACCAAATATTCTAATGGTGAAAAGCATTACATTGCACCCCATTATATTGTAGTCCATGCATTACCAAGAGGGTCTGTAATTAAACCAAATGATAGGGGTGTTCAAAACCCTGAAAGGACATGAATACCCCAATCTCGGTTCTCGGTAGTCCTGGGGCCCAGATATCCCAGCTCTTTTGTTTAATTTTTTTTAAAATATCATTATATTAGTTAAGTTTTTCATATTCTATTGTTTAAAGTGATTATTTAATAATTAACAATGCCATAATAAGTACACAAATTGATCTAAAATTGAAGAATCGTTTTATCACCATCATCGTCTTCCTTATTATCTTTATACATCATATAATTAGGATTAGTATCACAATATATGCAGTTTAACCCCAACTATATTATCAAATGATAACTTAATTTATGGGATAAAAAATACAAAAATAAAAGGATAACTTAATTTATAAAGTAAAAAAAAAAGACTGGAATCTCAAGGGTGATCCCGGTCCCAGTCGAGAAGGAAAATTCCCAGGATCAAAATATCCTTTACCAAATCGAAACGATTGGGACCGGGATACTTTAAACACCCCTACCAAATGGATCCTTATCTACCTAGAAGCACTGTTTAGAGGACCGGATCGGATGGTCGGACCGTCAGCTGGTCATTGAGACAGGGCTGGATATGTACATTGGACTGTTTTTTTGAGGGAGCCGTTTTGGGCCGTTGTTTATAAATTGTAGGGTCAGAAACCGAACCGATTTTTCAAAAATTGTCCAGCCTAATAAAAATGAGAAATTTTTTTTGTTGCATATTTTTTTTAAAAAAAAATTGATGTTGCAAAAAAAAAAAGGCATATAAATTTTAGACATGTTACTTTATTTTATTTATATTATATGTTACTAATTTTAATAATTTGGTTTGTTGCAAATTATTTATAAAGATGCTTTTGAAGAAAAAGGTAATGAGGTTCATCCTCAAACTAAGGATGAAATTGGAAGCATTGATATTTGAGTTGAATGTCTTGATTTTGGGTCATTTTCTTAAGAAGATGATGACATTTACCACTCTGATCCTATTTATAAGTTCATTTTAACTAAATGTCACATATTAAGGAAATGTAGTTAACTCAATGATTATGGGTAAATTTACAACTATGCCCTCATTTATGAATGTGTACTTTTCAACTCTTTTTTTTTTATTTGTCTTTAAATTATTTCTTCATTTGTATAATAAATAGGGGTAAAATTGTCACAATCTTATTTATTGCACTAAAATTGAACTTATAAATAGAGCCAAATGTTTTAGACAGAAATGACTTATAAATAAGACTAGAGTGATATGGTCCAAATGCCTTTCAAGAAACTCATGCTTGGATCAATCAAGAGTCACAAATGTTTGACAAGTCATGAAATCATTATTGTTAGTGCATTTTGTTGGGTTGATGATTGACTTAATGTTCTTCCTTAAATGGTATTTTGTTACTTTATTAACTTCATATAAAATTAGACTAAAGACTAATTGTAATATATATATATATATATAATATTTTTAAATTTAATTATTACATCACCGATCCAACCGAACGGCTTGACCGTTTCAACCGTTTGAAACATGACATACTGAACTTTCTGGCTCGACGTCCGGTTCAGCTTTTAAAACATTGCCTAGAAGTCTAATAACAACTGAGGGTATGCAATAGTAAGTGTCGGTGTAAAAATGACAACATATTTATACTCCTTACTTATTATTAGGATTTGTTGATAATTAAATTTATTTCTTGCTATAATTTCCCCTAAAACGATAGCATTATTTATTGGGGTGACCACGGCTCAGGACGGGCTAACAACACAAGAAACTGCCTGGAGCTTGTCTTGTAATGACAAAGGCTGAATTTTTCAGGTTGTGTCCATCCTGGCCCGTAGCCCAAACAAGCCCAAATGTTTGTAAGGACCAAAATGGGCAGGGCTAGCATATTTTAAGAAAAGAATTTTTCTTAGATTTTTTGTCATGCATAGGGTCGTGGGTTAGTTAGATGAAAAAAGTGGGAATGAATGGGGGAGGGAAAAGCTGTCAGGCTCAGATTGAAATGGGCTTAAATAAATGCAATATTGGTAATCTGGGCCGGATAATATCGTCGGTGTTTAAGATTCCATTTGCTTGTCCACTATAACTTTTACCCAACGCAAAGTGAAATTATATTTTAATGGTAAATGATAAAAAATGTTATTAATTCATATGGACACTTATTATTTTGCATTATGTTAGTTTATTGATGTTCAATTATTAAATAATAAAAATAACTATACCCCTATGATCCATGTAAAACTTAATTAACTAATTTGAATAAATTATGGATTAATTAATATGATATGTCCTCATAAAAAAATGATATGTTTTTTTCCCTATAATACGCTAATAATCTCTCTTAATTTCACCTCTCTTTTTCTCCTATACTTGATTATTGTTAAAATAATGTCAATAGAATTAATCTAAAGGAAAATTGATAAAATTATGAAATATATCTTATATTTAAGACCAATTCCTTTTACATCAGGGGACTAACGACAACAATATTGACTGAAAATATAGTGCAAAAGTTCAGCTTAGGGCTTGTTTAGGATGCGTTTGCAGTCATCTCAAATTGATTTATAAGCATGAAAAGCAATTTAGACTCCACTAAAATGAAAAGGAAAATGATGTTTAATGTAGCTTTGAGAGCAACTGACTTTTTGCACAAAAGTCACTTTAAAGTTCATATTTGTGATCCAAAAAGTACTTATTCATATAAATTAAAATAAAACTCATCTCACATATCGCAAATCACGATTGAAAAATTATTTTTGAAGACTCCAATCTCTATTCCAAATAAACACTAACTTTTTTCGCTTATGGCTAAAGGCTTTTGACTTTATCACATTGCATTAATTCACTTTTACCTCAACTTCAATGGTTTCAGAACCCATTAATTATTAAGTGTCGTGAGTTGTAAAGCCAGAAGCCAAAACTTCACTCTGTTATGGACTAAAGCGAACACTAAAAAGATGTAATTATTAAACAAAAAGGTACAATTAAGTTGATCATCAAAGAGACGTGAGATCGAGTTCATTAATCAATTCAGGAAAACTATAACTTGAAGGCAGGTTATAAATCGTGCCTGTACACATCAATCTAATAGGCTTATAGGTAACAAGAAGTCCAATGAAGTGACCTAAAGCAAATAAACTCGTAAAAGTAATGAACATGTGTGAACTATCAAGCAGATAAGATAGATACCGGCAACTTCAAATCCTACCACTGCATCATGCTAACGAAAGCTGACCTAATTATTAACTATATTAACTACGTATATAATATATAATTTAATTTATTATTGGGCTAAGGGGCAAATTTAGTAAATAATTATTTTCTTATGAGCATCCAACACAACTAACTATTTTTTAATGTAAAAGTAGACAATCAATTTTTTTGAGAGCATATATATTAATGCTGTTAATTCTGATCAACTTTCGTTACTTTTTGCACTGGGGTCCCATCAGTCTTCTCACTCCCTATTATTTTAACATATTTTTAGGAATATTTGCCTTTTTTAATTGAAAAATATCACTTAAACCTCATAGAAACAATTTTATTTCAATCAATTCCCAAAAGATTCTGAAATTTCACTGTACCCCCTTGGATCAAAATAAAATTAAGTTTTATCAGTGAAAAGACAATAATGCCCTTACTTTATTTTTTTCATAAGAGCATTTACAAGACAAATAAGAGTATTTATAAGATAAATAAATGTATTTGCAAGATAAATAAAGGGATTTAAATGAATCCATGGAGTTAACAAAATTTTTACAAGACAAATATGTGAATTATCAAAATATTTTAACTCCCAGGTTTCTTTTAAGTTCATTTGTTTATCTTGTAAATATTTATATTTATCTTGTAAATACCCTTATTTGTCTTATAAATGCTTTCATGAAAAGGAATTAAGTAAGGGCATTACTGCCTTTTCACTAACAAAACTTAATTTTATTTTGATCCAACGGATGCAACGAAATTGTAGAATCTTTTGGGAGTTGATTAAAATAAAATTGCTTTCACGGAATTTAAGTGCTATTTTCCCATTAAAAAAGACATATATTTCTTAAAATATATTAAAATAATAGAGAGTGAGATCCACAATACAAAAAGCAACGAAAATTAACTAGGATTAACGGCGTTGCTATATATACTACCAAAAAAATTAATTATATTTACTTTTACACCTAAAAATAGTTAGTTGTGTTCGGTCTCCATACGAAAATAGTTTGTTACTATACTGCACCTTACCCACCTTACCCTTCATTATTTGAGGCGGATAAATAAATAGTAAACATATGAGATCATAGGTGAGTATGCATGGCATCATGCAGCACAGCAGGAGGCAGTATAAGAAGAGCAGTTAAATTTGAAAAGATAAGGTGGTGATATCATTTTCATGTTGGAACATTGATGAGCCCAATCAAATTAAAAAGCTAAAAACAAGAAAGAAAGAATAGCACCGTCCAATGAAATAATAATGTTCAGAGTTGGAAGGCCAGTATCTAACTTTCAGCAGAAAATGATTGGGTTTTGGTGTGTGTACGCTTCCATCAAATCAGTTCTTCTTCTTCCATAGCCTTCTCTAAATAGCTGCGTTTTGCTTTTTTATTTCCTTCCTTTCACACTCATTCACTCAATCAAACACATAACTTTTACTTAAGTTCAGCTAAAATATGTGACTCACACTAGCCCCAAGATTGAGTCTTGGTTCATCCACATGATTCATTCTTGTTCAAATTAATTAAATATTAGACACAGCTACATGATATATTGGTTCTGAGAAAACAACTTGATAACTCCAATTTTGAGAGTTTGAAGTTTATCAATATTAAAATTAATTACATTAGTTAGCCAATCAAGACTCACCTTTATTTGTTTAAACTAATCAATCAATTAATAATACTAAGGGTGACTTTATTTAAAATTAAGAAAAATGTGATTTTGATTAATATTAATTAAATATAAGGGAGTTGTTTGGTCTTGGATGATGCTGGTTTAATTTAGGGCCATTTGTTCAGGAAAACACGGGGGGGGGGGGGGGGGGGGGGGGGTAGACTTAATATAATATCTAGTCTTTCAAGTTTACGCACCTTTATTTTAATTTTGGTCTCTTAAATTTCTTTTTCTTAAATATTCGTCCTTATAATTTAATAAAACCATGAATTATTTTGCTCCTTGAGGGACTAAATATTGTATTAATCTAAGATGATAAGACTACTGAATATGCTCATTTCTTGCAAGCATCGGTTATATAAAATGATTTGTGCCATTGAATTAATTGGTTGCCATCCATTAATTTTTTTTAATTTATTTTTTGTGTTGATTTGGTGTTGGTAAAAAAAATAGTTTTATCATGAATAAAAATTAATATTTTCTAATTATATATAATCATGGATTCAAACAAAATATATGAGCATATAAAATATTATATAAATATATATATATATTCACGAGCATAAGATATTTTTTATTTTTTAATTTAAATTTAAATTTAAATTTATTATTTATTATTTATTATTTATTTATAAATTTTAGTATTAAATCTACACACATTATTAATGATTTAATTTATAGTTATATGATTGTGGAAAATTAAATTTGATTTAAGGGGAAGCTGATGTGAGAGACGTGCTCACATCAGCAAAGAGAATGCGGCTAAGATATAACATGAATCAATAATATCATGCAATTGATTATGATTATGCTTCTACCTGTATGACTACCAAGATTTTTTTTTTTCTAATCCCTTTTTGATAAAACATGACTACGAAATTTTGTTTGACATGAATGCAGCATATGCGCTAGCTCACCTCATTCTGACTTACTTATTACATCATATTTAAATCCCCCCTTTTAATTTCTTCATTTTATCTCCAATAACTCTCAAACAATGCTTCTAGATAAGCATATTATCATTTGCCATGGTATATAAATATATAATTACGTAAAAAAAAAAGAAATATAATTAATTCTTTTTTAAAAGCTAAGAAAACTCTCCCTCTTTGTACATGTGGTTATCTGATTCAATCAGATTTAGATATTATCAAATTTAACTGGCAGTTGCTCTCTTAAAATTATTATTTGTATTTGTTTGATTTAAATTCGGGACAACTAGTGTTTATATAGAATGAACCCCTTCCATTAGAATTAAAACCTACAGGTTATAATGCAATCCCTCTCCTACTAATATCAAATTGAATCTGGCTTCGATGATTTTCCTTCCTAGAAAAAGGACCACCCTTTTTCCTCTCAGAGCTATCGGATGGAGATCTCAACAGTCAAAATTTAATATATTATAAAAATATTATTATTATATTAATATATTAAAAATATTATTATAAAAATATATTAGATATGAATCGTTGAGATCTCCATTCAACAAAAGAGGAAAAAAGACGGTCCTTTGAACCGAAGCTGCTTCCTATCAAATCACCCAACATTTTAAAACTCATATTGGATTCTAATAAATCTAATATCCAATTAAGTAAGATATGAGGTGGCAAAACGCAATTGTACAAATATGAAGTCCCTTACTAGATAAGCAATGCGCTCATTGTTGGATGACTTATAATTTCTTTTACCTGAAAAAACTAATATCTCATCTATCTTAAATATAAGATCCAACTGATTTTTTTAAAGAGAACAAGAAAATTAAATAAATTATTTAATCATAACATATATGTATATCATTATATTATATATTATTTTATAAGTAAGATAAGCTTGGAAAAAAACGATAAATATAAATACTTTAAAATAATTTATTTAATTTCCTTGACATTTTCAAAAAAATTTAACTAAGTCTTATATTAAGAATATAAGGAAGTATATGCGCATGTTTATTTGAAAATATGATTGTTGATATTGAAGGAACACATTAAACTACAAAAAAAAAATACTAATATTATTGATCCTTAAAAATAAAAGAGAATACAAAAAAGCCTTTATATAGGCAACCAAATAGACTAACCTATAACCCAATAAACTAATCAAATTTAATCATAATGATATAATACTCATATCAAATCCTGATATATATTAAGTAATAAAAGATCAATCATAATAATATTAATTATTTCCCTAATTTTAAACTTTCTAATCTTAACAATGATAACAATACCATAAACAAGAACAAAAGAAAATGTTTGATATCTTAGTCTTGTTGTGAATATATTAACTTATATGCCGACAAGGAAAAAGTTGGAATATAGTATTTAGAAAGAATGGTACTTGACAAAGATGTCTCCCCAATCTTCTTCGGTTGCAAAATTTAAAAGATGTTAATGTGATTATTATTTTTTTGAAAAAATATTCTGCTTAAAGAAATAGACAAATAAAACTTCCAGAAGCGTGAATTTGGAGATGTGGGCATCAAACGTGCTTCCCTTTAGTTAATGAGCCCAAAATCTGAAAGTGATGCCCGCTACATGAACTCCAAGTCGTATTGGGCCTTTTTCTTTTGGTCGAATAAACTGAGCATTTTTTAAAAACACGTGTTCTTTTAATTTTGTGATGATAGGATTTCATGTTGGTCTTATTTATAAATCCAAATTATTTAATTCTTTTATATCCAAAAAAGTTAGTTAACTCAATAAATGTAAGCTAAATTAACAAATTTTTTTTTCAATTTTGTCTTCATTTATGAGTGGGCATTTTCACCTATTTCTTCTCTCTTTACCTTTAATAGAGGCAAAATTGTAACACTCTTATCTGTTACTCTGAGATGAGAGTGGACTTATAATAAAGATAAAAATGTTTTCCCAAAATGGACTTCCCAGAATCTTGATGTTAATTTTCTAAGTGCATATAAAACCCCCATAATAGTAGTATTATTTTCCAATGGTATTCAACACTTAAATCTTATCAATGCTTTATGGTGTTGGATGCACCATAAATAAATTAGAGTGCTGAAAGCACATGAAAAATGACATTAGGGTGTTGTATGCACTATAAATAAGATTATGGTGCTTGCAATTAGAAAATAATATTAGGGTACCATATGTTATTTTACCTGTTATTTATTTATTGTTTTTGCTTGAAACCTTAATAATTTCATTAATTTGTGAAGAACCCACAAATGTTGAGATAAAAAAGGAATAAATAACTACTCTTAAAAGAGCACGCCTTATTGGAAAATTTATGGTTAATATACCAAATGGAGATTCTTTAGTTAGGAACTTTGGGCGTGCCTTATTAGACTTAAGAGAACTTGAGATGAGAACTATAGATGAGTTTGCTTGAAAAGTGACCATTCATATACAATTAAGCTTATCAGAGATGGAAATGACTAGCTTCATGATAATTGGAATTTAATCATGGAAGTTACAACATGTTTGAACGAATTGGTTGATTGATCTTAAGCGGGTAGAAGAGAAAAGAACTTTCAAGTTGATATACTTGTCAAACATACTTTAATGAATTCATTTTAGATGAATTTTGTTTGTTTCTTTCTTATTATAATATAGAGTAGTTTTCATTACTTTCTTTGCTTATAAAAAAATAATAAATAAAACGCACATTTGCAGACCTTTATATATTTTTTTTGGTCGAAGACCTTGATTTGAATATATCGATCTATGTAAATAAATATGGCCATCTTGATTTGATATTTAATTTCACCGCCTTTTCCGTAAGCAGTGACATATCACTGTAGTTAAAGCATGCGCTAAAGCGCTTACAGAATATGTCAAATTAATTAGTCACAATAATTTGACCGGCGTGTCTCCATTATTTTGATTACAATATGAGATGAGTCATTTTTTTTTTTTACTCAACGACATGAGTCAAATTGTTAGTAGCTAATTGAATAGTATATATAGATAAGACTCTTATATCTATATAGTATTGGCCTACGTATAAGTATCTGTTTGAATTAGTATTCAAGATGTACGTTCATGTAAGTCTAGATAAAACTCCTCTTACATACTTACCCCGTATACCATAAATCACGTTGGAAAAACAATTTTTACCGTTAACCTAACTATGTGCTGACTTTTTTTTTTTGGGCTCGCTTGGAAGCTTGAACTAACAATATTTTCGAGTGAAAACATAAATTCAATTAATCCCAAATTTCCTTTTTCCGGTCGACGAGGTTCAAAGTTTGAAACTTTGCAGGTGTGGCCCTGTGGATTAAACGGTGCTTCTAAACTTGAAATTAGGTTCGGTATTAGTGGGAAAACCCGAAAAAGCTGAGTTTAATAGTTTGATCCACAAAGCAAAAGCCCTAGTTGGACCATCAGTCACTCAACTATTGTTTTAAGTTTTAACGAGGGAAATTTGTCCCATAAATACATCACTCTCAGAACTCTCAACTGGGGAGTCATCCAAACTCCAAAGAGTCCGTTTTTACTTTCCTCCACGAAACTAACTATCCATACAAAGAAATTGAGAAATCGTTCAATAATTGTCATGTCCTTATATTGTTCCAGCTCTGGTACAATAATCCCATGCTCCCTCGTGGGAAAAGGAAGAAGAAATAGCGGCTTCGAAGCACCAAGCTCCTTCTCCTTCCATTATAAATTACCCCATAACTTGTCAAGGCATATTGGGTTTGTGCCAAAATTCGACCTTACTCCTTGTTCTTGTTCTTCTTCTTCTTCTGTGATGGAGGAGGACCATAAAAACCTGGGTTTTGTGTCCGAAGCAGAGGACTATTCGAACGAATTGGATGTTGCTGTTAGAGCGGTTCAGATGGCTTGCTCCCTCTGCCAGAAAGTGCAGGAAAATTTGATTGTTCAGTCCAAGAGTGACACTCAGGTCCATTCCAAGGACGACAATTCTCCAGTCACTGTTGCAGGTATATGTTTCTGAATTGGAATATTGTTTTGGAAGTTCTGTTTCTGATTGTTGGAGTAGTATTTTCTGAATGATTTCAAACATGTTCTGTTATAAGCTAATGGGTACAATTCAACTCATTTTTATCGTTTTGAGTTGTGCATTTAGTGTTATTTTAGCTTACTAGAAGTTTGGAGTGCACGAGGTTTCTGTAGCATGCAAGTCCAGGGACTCCAGTAGTGTGCATACTAAGTTCCAGCTAAACACGTGTTACTTGGTTTTCCAGGAAAGTTCTATAATTAGTATGTATAGAAGAAAGAAGTTTCAAAATTGCGTTCATACTTAGTTTGTTCATGATCCTATTATAAAACTTATTTATTTGTGGTCAGAAGTTAAATAGAAAAATGAAAACTTTGTCTGCTACTCAGGGACAAATAATCCAATCAATGAAAGAGTTTTTCTGTCTTCTAGACTTCTTTGACGTCAAAGTCAAAATTTTTGGCCGGGAAACTGAACTATTTTCCTGGGTTTTCGAAAGTTCAAGTTTCAATAGAGGGGAAAAAATGCTTGGCGAAACAGTCTTCAAATACTTTTCTTGGGATATCTTTACTAAGGTGTATCTTTCTGAGATATCTATAAAACAGTTCATGTTACAATAACATGTCACCTCTTTTAGAATCTTGTGCTTAGTTGTTTGTCCTATGTGTGCATAAGTCTAACAAAAACTAGGTACCTGCTTAATCTAGGTCCTCAAAAATACCCGGAAAAAAAAAATTTACAGACAAAACAGAACGCTTAATACAAATTAACTGCTGCATGTTTGCCTAGAATTTTCGCTCTGTTGCATAAAAGCAGGGCCATACATCTCCCTGTCACAAAAAAATATCATATTTTCCTGCTATGATAAGATTTATCCTGTGTGCTTTGTTTCTATTATTTTACAGTTTACACATGATGGCGTGATTGATAAGACTTTTTTGTATTTATTTGCATACTCAAGATATTGATCATTTGGAACTCTTTCATTATCCCTGTTAAATCAGATTGGAGTGTCCAAGCAGTTGTCAGCTGGACATTGTCCGAGTGCTTAGGGAGTAAAAACATCTCAATTCTTGCTGAAGAAGATGTTGAAACTCTCTCCAAGACTAGTTCATCTGGACTGTTGGAAGCTGTGGTTAAGACTGTGAATGAATGTCTAGCTAAGGCGCCTCAATTCGGGGTTGAAGCCCCAAAATCAGCTCTCAGTGCTTCCGAGGTTCTTGAAATCATCAGCCGCTGCAACTCAGTTGGTGGTCCTACCGGAAGATTTTGGGCGCTCGATCCTGTTGATGGTACGCTGGGGTTTGTACGTGGAGATCAATATGCCATAGCTCTCGCACTCATAGAGGATGGAGAGTTAATGCTTGGAGTTCTTGGGTGTCCTAACTACCCATTGAGAAAGGAATGGTTAACCTATCATCATCGCTATCATAGGATTATATCTAAGCTCACTCCTCCAACTGCTGAAACTTGGGACAAAGGTTGTGTGCTATATGCTAGAAAGGGAAGTGGCAGGGCTTGGATGCAACCACTGGTCCAGCTCAACAAGAAGTTTATTTGGCCAAACTATGCAATACAAGTTTCAGTTTCTTCCATTGACGACCCGGCGTTGGCAACTTTTTGTGAACCTGTGGAGAAGGCAAATTCAAGCCACTCTTTCACGGAGGGACTAGCCCATAGTGTTGGTCTCAGGTGTGTATATATATTCCTTTTCCTCACAATTGGCTTGTTTTAGCTTTGTGGGATTTTCATGGGCTTTATTTTTTATGATCTTTTGATCTCTCAGAATATATCTATATTAACCTGGTATTAGATGCCTATTGAGTAAAAATAATGTTCTAAGAGAATCTATGTGTAGCTGTCATTTATGAATCAATCATTGATTCACTTGTATGCAATGCAGGAAGCAGCCACTGAGAGTGTACAGCATGGTGAAATATGCAGCGATAGCTCGTGGTGATGCCGAGGTTTTCATGAAGTTTCCAAGGTCTGGTTACAAGGAGAAGATATGGGATCATGCCGCCGGTGTTGTCATCATACAAGAGGCGGGTGGCGTGGTGACAGACGCCAGAGGCCGTCCACTAGACTTCTCCAAAGGCGCATACTTAGAAGGTCTTGACCGGGGAATAGTTGCTTGCGCTGGAGCCTTACTACATGAAAAGATTATAGATGCTGTTGATGCTAGCTGGGGTTCTTCTTGCCTTTGAGGATGTTATTATAAATCTAATGTGTATACACAGTCATACAGAACGTACTAAGATTATCTTAACCTTGTTTTCTTCATAAGCTTCTGCAGCATCAGATAAAATCTGTCTTGTTTTTCCCGTTAGTGTTGTTGCTGGTGTCAGTTTGTGAATCTGCAATTTACTATTGTTTGGCATTATATGAGTAATGAAGTTATTGTAAATTTCTAATTCCATTGCATTCTGAGTTCTAAGTGACATAAGCTGGGAACATCTGTAATGGACTTGTGCATACTACTGAAAAAGTGAAAATCTATCCAATTATATATATTTCCTAGTAGTTACAAAAGACTTTTCACGACAGATAAAAACCCAGCCCTCCATGTCTCACTATTATAGTATCAAATGAAAGAAAGATGCTTCAAAAGATCAACTGGGGATTTGAAGTAAAGCCTGATATAGAGAGACGTTACTAAACATTATAAGAATCTTCATCTCAGGGATAGATCAAATGTAAATGGATGGTTTCACTAATAATTTCAACTATGTTGATGAAACATCAACCTTGAGCTTTTCAAGGTTTATGTTTCATCAACATAGATGGATAGACCTACTCGGTGGGCCAATCCATTTTGAATACAGATATTTAATTACAGTCAGTAAGACAAGTATATGAATAGAGGTAGTTAGTAGTGCAAAATAACAGGTATATCTCATAAAGAAGCCATAAAGTAAACTGTGAAGTAACACATTCACAAACGTGCAATGAAATATAGTTGAAATGAGTGAACAAATGGTGAGAGGGTTTCTTTCTTCTTCCTGTGGAGAAACTGAGAACAGAGAAGTCAAGAACTTCATTTATTGGTGGGACTCAGATTAGGGATAAAATGGGAAATGTCTTATTAATCTCTCAGTTGACAGAGATGATCATGAAGAAGGAGGGAGGGCTGATGGACAGGTGGTTGGGTGCATGAATCGCTGGTTGATGGTGGATTCATTGTCATTTGTACCATACAAAGAATCAGAGGTGGGCCCATACTTCAGTGTTGGCCCTTCTTAGCTTTCGACCAATTCAATGCTCTTTCTATCATAATAATATCTCCATTATTAACATTTATTATTTTAAATGATATATTATTCTGAATATAAACAATGGATTACATAACGAACAAAATGTTAAAATCAAGATCATATGCATTCTAGTTGATGGCACTTGAATTTATATTGAGGATTATAGAGATATAAACAAGTTTGTGGTGGAAGTAGAAGAGACTAGACCTTGAGTGCAATTATAATAGGAAACAGAAGCATAAACCGACATGGTATTTCAAAATGGAGAAAAATTTGTACCTGGATGTGGATCCCATGAACCTGTTCACCTATTATAATGTCAAAATTGCTGAAAAATAGGCCATATTGTGTGATGCAAGATGAGAGACCAAAAAAATAAAAAAAAGAAATTTGTCCATCATCAATCTTTTTGAAATCTACTACTAGAGTTAATGATCCTGCTTTTTTTATCATGTCTAGTCGGAGCATGGAGAATTTGAAAAAATTTTCAATTCACTGTTTAAAGAAAAACAAGAGTCTTAATTCAATGCACTATCCATCTTTTAAATTATGCAGAACAAGGAGTTTGTTTCTTATTAAAATAGAGGTATTTTTGAAAAGATCTTTCAAAACATAATAGGACTCCAAAATATGTATTCCAAAAAGTGACGGAGACACAAAAAATTAAGTATTATATTTATGGATGGAGGGGTGTAAAAAAAAAACAATATATATATATATATATAATATTAGATTTAAGATCAGCTAAACAGAGTCGAGGATTTAAATTCATTTTACTATTGTTTGTGAGCCTAATCCTTTTGTAATTGGGCTTAAGAGCCCACAAAATATATACTCGTACTTAATTTATTCTAACCATATTATTAAAGGCTAAAGAACTTTGTGGGAAGCAGATCATTGCCGCCTTTGGTTGGTGACTTAGTGGAATGTTTTTTTTTTTTTGGGAAAAATGAGAATAAAATAAGATTTAAATCATTTAATACAATGAAGCAATTTAGTATTAGCATGGCATGGTATGAAATAAAATTCTAATTATTTACGTTTATTTGGAAGATAATACCCCTATAAAAATATATTAAAATAACTCATTGGAATTTAGCCTTTAAATTATTTTAAACATGCGCTATGTGATTAAAAACGGCAACAAGTTAAGCAGCCTTGAGTTTTTAATTGTGTGGACTCACTCCAGTATTTAAATATCATTAATAAATGGCCTCAACGCTAAAGTAGGGTTTGGTTATGCGTTGTTTGACGCAACTGGGTTTGAAAACTTGTCCCAAACATTAATTCTTGATATGTTCGATGACAATTAAGTGATGCTATAGTTGATTTTCTTTCCTTTTTTTTTTGAGTAATATTTTAGAGATATTATTGTCTTCGGATCAGGTTTGATGTCTTCTTGTAAAGTCATCACACGTACTAAAATTACTCCGAAACTTATGGAATATTTATTCATGAAGTGATGCTAGTATGACACATACATGGATAGATTGATTTTTCTGTTCTTTTTTTATATACACAGAAAATAAAGACACACTAAGTAACAAGAAATTTAAGAACTAGTATCAGAAACTCTCGATTGAGAATTTGCAGTTCAATTGCTCCCTCCAGTACGTTTTTTGCAAGAAATTTGTGTCTTTACTTATCTGTTGAATTTTCACTTTGTCAAGATCATTGCATCATGCCTTTAATTTCAGAAATCACTCTCCAATCATCATGTGTACATTGCTGGAATCTCATCAAGAATAAGGTGAACAATTTCAGCGGAATCACTTCTAAGATCATGTTTCTAGCACCTCAATCCTAAGCTCTTTTTGGCCTCATTAAACAACCCCACAATTCGACTGAGAGGTAATTGACCTTATTACAATCTAAATAGAAAGTCTTCTACCAAAGAGATATTTCTTTCTTTCAAAACAACACTGCACGCTGCTTTGTCAAAATAGTATGAGAATTCACCATCGACCTCGATCACGTACGTCCCATTCATCTCTTCAGTGGCCAAAGCAAGGGATTGGAGTTGTTGCGAGTTCGTCATAACGCCTTGGAGCTTAGTAGATGTGTGCAACATGCATCCCAAAATTGCAGAGGCTCACAATGGAACCGTATTTAGCTTCGCATCTGACCTAATATGGATACATTCATTTCGGTCCCGCCACAGAAGCCAACAGATAGTGAAACCTTCCAATCACCCTTGCTAAGCCTTGCTTTGTTTTTCAGGTTGAAGTTTAACCAATTTTGGATGTGATATGCAAAGAAACCATCATGAAATTTGGGTACAATGATAGGTCTCCAAAATAGCTTTACCTCACGATAGTCTCTTAGGGCGTGAAGCTCATCCTCCATTGCCTCCTTGCACCTATCACAGTGACCATCTTGATGAAGTCCTCTCTTCCATTTGAGTTTGTTTGCCATTAGTCAAAAGCCTTGTATGTCGATTTCGTAGCAAAAGAGCTACACTTTTCCCATTTCCACCTAACGTTGGTAGCCCCATCTCTATTACTTACTTCTTGTAAACCTGCGAATACGTATTGCCAATTGTTTCGTATTCCCCTCTATGCATTTGATCCTTCTCTCCGAGGATTATTAGATAGAAGAAAATCTTCTCCACATCCATATTACTTTGCATCACCTTCTCCCAAAGGGAGTCATGTTCTTTGATTAATCCCCATCCAACTTCACCACATAAAAGGCTAAATGTTTCATACTTAGCAAGTCACAGCATGTTTTTTTCCGTGAGATTCAGTATGGGTACCATTTGGAGAATTATTTGAGCTTTCTTTTCTTTTATATATATATATATATATATTTGTTTTTGTTTTTGGGGACCATTAAAGCTAGAAAATTTTTTGCTTGAGCCTTTAATATTGACGGCCAAAGGCTAAATTTTAATGCACACTATCGGTAGCACTACTTTATCTTATCTTAGCGGAACATTTCAACAACAAATGAATGTGAGATTGCCAAGATAGATAAGCAAACATAATTGAAAACTTTTGAATTTATTGCATTATTAAGAAGTTAGGCCTATTATTTATTGCTTCCATGTTATGCAAGCTTCTCTCTAGTGTACTACTCTGCTTTTATTTATAAGTATTTTTTTATTAAAAAAATTTGGTCATATTTATAAGTCCAGTTTCAGTGTAGTAAATGAGATTGTGATAATTTTACCCTTTTTTATTATACCAATGAAGAAATAATTTAAAGATAGATAGTGTCAACACCCGTTTCCATTTCGATAATCGAAGAGTAATAAAGACGGAATTCAATGGGCATATAGAAAAGTACAGTTATATTGATAAAAATATTCGTTTACAATTCTGATATCGTTCGTCAACAAAAAACAGAAAATACAACAGAAACTTAATATTTACAAATTTCACCAAAATATCACAAAATAAACTAATTATGACCACGATCTTGTCCTCTCCTCGAGACACGTGCCGTTCACTTTCCGGCGTCTGTCTTTTCCCTTTGCCCCACTGGTACCCGCTGAGGTGTTTATTTAAAAATAGGGTAAGATTCCGAAGAACCCCAGTAGAAACATGCTATCGTTCATAGAAAATGCAAAAAGTAAATATAATATACGTTATGTATGCACCAATTAATTAACATTATAAACATATCATCTGCATGTATACATAAGTAGGGCCCAGCTCCACTATTCTGCACCGGTTGGGTCCTCACCAACTCCAGTGTAAGTGCCTCTGACACTTCTGGCCCCTTTCTGGGCAAATCATGTTGATTAATAAAACGCATTTACAAACATTGGCATCCATACAATCATATAATTATGGCATAATGTATTAAGGATAATGTCCCTACCTCAATGCTTTATAATCCTCTTTTTAATGGTGTCTCGTAAAGCGTGCTGTTGTGGCGTTCGACTCGATTCTAAAATATTAAATGCACCAGAAATAGATCATAACCTATCCAAGTATCATTTTATACTTTTCCATAGTGTTTATTGTGGTTATATTAGTCTATGAAAAAAATTTACAAAAATGCCCCCAAGAACCTGGCCCGGCCCCGCCGTACCCGGTCCGATGGCACGTTTTTCCAAAATTTTGACTAAGGCTATTCTGACTTATTTTTGCCCAAGGAATCCATTTCCGGGCTCGAAATTACCAAATTCACTGTAAAATTACGAGAATACCCTTGACAGCCCCTATTTAGTGATTTCAGTGGCGTTTTCGTAATTATGCTTTTTCGGCCTCTACCGAAAAAGTGCCCAACTGTAACCCCACCTATTTTTGCCCACTGAGTCCAATGGAACCATTTATTTCATGAAAATCCAAATCCTACTACCATTTCTGGTCTGACCGAAATATTGAAGGGAAAATAGAAAAATGTAGCTTTTTGTTTTAGCTTCCAAAACGTGTACTTTTCCACTTCTAATCTTTGGTTAACTTATTTAAACACTTATTAACCATGATTTAAATGATTTTGGGCAGCATAACCCCTTAGGGTCATGGCTTTTCTAATTTTACAACTCAACCCAAAAATCACAAAACCAAACAACAATCACCAACAACAACTTCAATACATTAAGAAGTTGAGATTTTGGAGATTACCTCTTGATCCTTGATCTAGGACGTCCTCTCTCTCTTCTCCTTGAGCTAAGAATGAGTCTTCAAGATCATAGATTCATGAAGAAACATGGTTTAAAGAAGGATCTAGGGAAAATGTTACAAGGAAAGCTTAAGAATAAACTTTTATCTTAAGATTTCTTCTTCCTCTTCCCTCTAACTCTTCAAAGTTTCTCCAAACTCTCTCCCTCTCTATGTTGAACGAAAATGCATAAAGGGAAGGGAAGAGAAAGCCTTCATAAAAATGCTCCCTTGATTCCAAACCATTGATCTCATCTAAGGTTGTTATAGTGACACATGCCAACCACCATACTTCCCTTTTGTGTGCACTCAACCTTGATTATCATTTCCTTCTTCCTTGGTTGGCCAAAAACGTGCTCCCTTTTATGCTCCAACTAAATCAAGTGTTCCTTCCATTTACTCAAGTTAATTGGTACAAGAGTTGGCTACCTAACCTTATGACATAAGTAAGAACTTATAACACAACAATTATTTCCATCATCTTTCATGTGGTGTTGACACTTGGTCTCATTGGATTTTGACACTTGTCTTCTCCTCCTTCATCCCTTAATTTCTAAAATAATTAAGAGAAAAAGGAAGATTATTTTATTTCTTAAATTTTCGGAATAATGCCAATTCTGGCAGATTTTCTGTCATAACTTTGAAAAATCATAACTAATTTTGTAGACATCGTTTTGAAGTGATTCTAAAGCCTATGGAACCCTCATTGAGTCTAGTTTCAAGGAAAAATATGGAATTTTACTGACTGGGATCATATCATTCCCAGATTTTCAATCTTTAACCGCTGCTCCAGAAATTAGTCAATTTCACTGGGCAAACTTCAAAAATTTATAATTCTCAATACACAAGTCAAAATGGGTTATAATACCTATCAAATTAAAGCTTAGGATGTCTACTTTCACCTTGTAAAATAACATAATTTTTGGTCATCATATAATCTTTCAAAACTATATGACAATCTCACTGCCTCGCAGGCGATTTCACTGAAACCACTATTCCACTCTCAATTTTCAATATTTAATTCATTTGGCCTTAAATATTCACTATTTCATTGAATATATAAAATAATTACAATATATTCTTGGTGAATAAAATTTAGGGTGTTACAGATAGAGAAGAAAAAGTTAAAAAATATTCATTCATAAATAAGGATATAGTTAAAAATTTACTCTATAATAATTGAGTTAACTATTTTTTTTAGTATGTGTGATTTAATTAAAAGGAATTTATAAATAGGAGATGTGTTTTTATCAAGGTTCAAAGTTAAGGATGACGCATGCAAGGCATATAGCTTGATCATTTCACATGTTTTGCTCCCCCCCCCCCCCCCCCTCTCGCTCTCTACACACACACACACTCTATATATCTATATATACCTGATTTTTATCATAAAGCACCCCTAGGCTCTAGTCATCTCATCAAAATAAAAAAGCGGTTTGAATAATATAAACTTTTGTTTGAAAATGAAAAAGAAATCAAATTTACCCACATTTAATGTCACAGGTTATATTTCATAGAAGCCAGAGAAAATATAATCAACGAGATTTTAAATAGATACAATATCAAAGAATGCAATTAACACTCACTTGGTTATAATGATAACTATGTATTTCTTTTGAAAAGTATCTTAGTTTTTCCATCTTGAAAACTACTACGTGCTTGTTTGGAATAACTTATTTTTAAGTAATAAGTGCTTAAAATTCGTGATTCACGGTATACTGGATAAGTATGAAAGAGAAGTTTTATCTCGGCTTGTGTAATAAGGATTTATTTTTTAAATATAAGCTTTTTCAAACACACATTTATAATTATAATAAGGACTAAAAGGAGGTGTTATTTGTTTGGAAAAAGGAAGGAGGTGTCAATATATGTATGTATGTATGTAAAATATGTATATATATGTATCCCATTAACTCCTCTTCATCATCATCCAACATTATAAAAACTCTCATGGACTCTCTGTGTTGAGAATTCCAACTCACTGTCCCTTGCCGTCACATGACAATTCAAACCCTGTCTCTGCCTTTTTGTATTCATTCATTAACTCATTTTCCCATCTCCCATCTTCTTAATACTATTTTTTCCCGTCAAAAAATATTGCTTTCAAATTTTATATAGTAGCGGATCAAATTTGCTTCTCAAAGAATATTTTTTTTTATATAAGTTGGTTATAGTATGATTTATTTAATTTATCTCAATTTTCTGTTGTTGGTGTTATAATATATCACTCTGATCCTATTTATAAATCAATTTTAAGAAAAAATTTTAGTCATTTTTATAAGTATATTTTTAGAGTAATAAATGATAGCATTATAATTAGGGATGTAAATAGATCAGGCCTTGACAGGGGTTTATGACCTAGCCTACATAAAGCCTAGCCTAACCTATTTAGTAAATAGGTCAGGCTCATGCTCAGGCATATTGTGAGGCCTATTTAGATAAACAGGTCAGGCCTATTTTTATTAGGCCTAACCTACAAACCTCGCCTATTTAAACTTTTTTTTTAATGTATACTATTACATAAGTATATATAATATAATCTAAATAATTTTATAAATTTATCAACTTAACCTTAATTTTAAGTTTCATATCACATAGTCATTACACTCAACCATTACTTTAGCATAAATCATTCACCCTTGCCTTTCTTACTAAGCCCTAATATTACTATGAGAATGGATATTAGACTTTTAAGATATAATGTAGGATTGTATATAACTGTGGAGGGTTATATATGAATTTGAAGACATATGCTTTGAAAGCTATTTAAAAGCCTAATTATTTAAATAGGCCTTTAAATAGGCTTTAGGCCTTGTCAGGTCTTTTGAAGGCCCAGGCTCAGGCCTAAAAAAAGGCCTACATACAGGCTCAAACCCATGCTTAGGCTTTGAATCTCTATTGTAGGCCCAAGCCTATTTAGGCAAAGCTTAGCCTAGTTTAACCTATTTCCACCCCTAATTACAATTTTACTTTTATTAAAGATAGGGAGAGACGAAAGACAGGTGAAAAATATTCATTCATAAACCAGGTTGTGGAACCTGGATTGGATCGGCCGGTAGACCGGTCTGGTTCCTGGTCCTGTCCAGGTTCCTATTTAATTTTTTTTTTAAAATTTTTCTTTAGAATTTCAAATTAATAAGCCTAAAATTTTCAATTTCTCATCAGTTTGGCCTTGGTTTGGTTCTGGTTTGGTCCCGATTTGATCCACTGACCCTTAACTCAGTACTCCGATTAGTTTAATAGCCAGTCCGAATTTTAATACCTTATTCATAAATGAAGACAACATTAAAAGAAATTATTAATTTAATTTATATTTTTTAAGCTAACTGACTATTTCCTTGTACATGAGAATTAGATAAATTAGATTTATAAATAGTATCAAGATTGATATAAATTTGACTTCTGTTCACAAATCACAAGACCTGAAGTTAATTTACTACAGCTCATCACTCTTAATTGACTGCAAAACCTTCTCCGCCATTCCACCTGTAACCCAAAGTTGACAAATTTGTTCAGATGCGTGTACTGTTGTACGTACAGATTCAATTCAAAATTTATGGATACTTCAGATTTTAGTCCTTTTTATTAATTAATGCATGTTTTGACATTTTCAAATTTCAAGTTATTCAGATTTAAAAGCAAGTACCTATAAAAAATACTTTTTAAGAACCTTTTTTTTTTTAATTAAGGAGGCAAGCATTAACTGTCTGAGCCTCTAAAATGTTCGTTTGGAATAGTTTATTTTTAGATAATAAATGTTTATAAATCGTGATTCACGGTATATGAGGTAAGTAAAAGGAGTTTTATCTCGACTTGTGTAATAAAGATTTATTGTCCAAAAATAAACCCAACCAAACACACATAAAGTCTCACAAGCTCTTATTTACATAAAAGTTTTCATACTATTCCTTCTGATCCTAATTATAAGATAAAGTTGACTTTTTTGGAGAAATTAAGAAAGCCAATTAAATCACTTTAGAATGTTTTTATTTTTATTTTTTTCTTCAAACTAATTAATTTGATTAATAAACTGATATATAATATAAAGATACTAAAAATATAAATACTCTAAAGTGATTTAATTGGCTTCCTTAATTTCTCCAAAAAAATCAACTTTATCTTATAATTAGGATCAGAAGGAATATTAAATTACAAAAGCCCTTACCTTTCAAGAAAAATTCAAAAACATACAAAATCAAAAGACAAGAATCAAGGAGTATGATAATAATAACTTAAGACAGATACCGGGTGAAAAGCAACACTATTAATGGAGAGGGTGGTGGTTGTCATTTGTCAATATCTGATAGGCACCATAACACGAAAAAGACAGATTACAAAATCAAGAGAAGATCATGCAGATGAATTAATAAACTACTTCAATTGAAATTACCAAATAATCCATAATATCACATTATACTCTCCTCTGATTCTGGCTGATAATGTCACACATCATCAGAATATTTTGACTTACAAATCACAAGTGTCCTCATTTCCCTTCACAGATACGATTATATCCTTTATCATTATCTGCCGATTCTTACGCTGCATCATCTGTAATTCTGTATTCCCAAAATCACTCAGTTTCTCTCTTTCTTCTAATTTCTCTGTTTAATGACAGTGTCATCAAAGTTGTGCAAGAGTTCACCTTAAAATATCATCGACCATACGAAACCAACAAAGCCATACTATATATCACACATAATATTAATAATAAGTTCTTTTAATAATAATAATTCGTTCAAGTTTTTCGAGCTTTTTTTTTCAAAGTTGTAAGCGTTGAAGATAACTGCAGAAATCTGCCGCCAAAAACTCATGCCCCTAACAGAGTCGTATAGGAGCAGAAAAATCAAAAAGCTTTACGCAATTATTTACACCCATGTATATACTCCCTCCCGATTTATATAAGAGCTTAATAACTAAATTACATGATTTAAAAAAATAATTAATATTAATTAATTAAAAATAATAAATATGTTAGAAATAAACTTTATTTTATAAGTATGTCCTTGTTTTTGAAGGAATAAGTAAAAGAGATAAATAAAGTACAAGTCTTTTATATATGAAGCAACTATCAAATTAATGTTGTTTAAAATATTAGTTAAAAGTAATAAATATGTAACTTTTATACTTTTTTTTCTCAATTATATCCTTGCTTAGAAAAAGTGTGCATGAGGGATAATGAGTAACATGTATTTAATAACGATAAAAATGGAAAAAACAGAATTTAAAATTTTAAACAAAGATGATTTTTTTTATATTAAGAACCACCCCTATGAGAGCGAACGTTTTTTTATAAAAAGGATCAGAGGAGGAGTAAGTATAAGTATTATTAATCTTTTAATTAATACAATATATATATATATATAATTAAAGAAGGATAAAAATGAAAGGGGAAAGACTTACTAAATTTTAGGCTCTTACGGGAAAAAAAAAAAAAAAAAAAAAGGGAAATCCTACGTATTATCAGAAACGATGAATGAAGTATCCACACGTATATATAACCAAGAAGGAGAAAAGAATGAGATGCTACTTACGTCGCACATGATCCATTTTGACATGTTTATCAGTTTATGGTAATGGTCCATCTCATTTCATGTGTGTGTGTGTGTGAGAGAGAGAGAGAGATGGGCAAAAGTGAGTATCATTATTGCACCCCACCAACTCCTGAGATCATAAATCTCGAGCAACTGTCCTCCACACCTCCCAATCAATGCTCTTTAGCCTCTTTTCTTAATCACCCCCCACTATAATATTGCTTCTCATCACGTTCATTCATTTTATATATATATTATATATCTCTCCCACTTTCACTTCCTCCATCTCATTATCATATATCCTCACGCACACTAAACACCATTTTCTCATACAACACAAGACTATATTCCTACTTTGGTACTCCAAAAAAATGAAAACCATCACCACCGCCACCACCTTTGTCTTCCTGATTCTCTGGTTCATATCTTCCTTCTGTCTGGCGACCCGACCCGCTTCTGATCTCTTCAAGGGGGAAAGCAGCAAAGAAGGAGAAGCAGGAGGGGATAACTATGGCGGTGCGGGCGGGTATTTGGGGCCTGGGGCCGGGTTTATACCCGGATTCGGAAATGGATTTGGGGACGGGATTGTGGGAGGGGGATACGGCGCGGGTTATGGAGGTCCGAACGGAGGGTACTCCAAAGGTGGTGTGATAAGGCCAAGCGTTGTGTGCAAAGATAAAGGCCCTTGTTACCAGAAGAAGGTCACGTGCCCTGCCAAGTGCTTCTCCTCCTTCAGTCGCTCCGGCAAGGGATACGGCTCCGGCGGCGGCGGCGGAGGCTGCACCATCGATTGCAAGAAGAAATGCACCGCTTATTGTTAAGGAATAATAAGCCTTGACCGAACTTATATATATATATGGTATTATCGTAGTTATATATACTATGATTAGTACTCGCTTAGGCTACTTTATCCGTGCTTAATCATCTCTCTCTCTCTCTCTATATATATATATATGTTTATAGGTTGGCTTGTTTTGGGGATTTGCTTATGATTATCTCTATAGGAAGATTATGTATGGGAGATTATGTGATGACAGAGAGGGTTTGTGATGGACTTATTTTGTGCCTATAATAAAATATATTAAAAGAGTATCTGTATGTTACTATTAATTAATTTGCTCTTGCATCTCTCTCTCGACCTAATCTTCTCTTAATATCATTCTCACTTAAGTATATTCATTTAACAAAAAAAGTAAATTTAAAAGATAAGTTAGTTTCTATGTGAAGCGATCATGCATCTCTCCTTGATGCGTGTAAGTCAATGAGATGCCTTGATCTAAATTCTTTCGTGTGCGTTTAAGCCAAGAAGGACCATTTCCTTCTTCAGGTCACTATAAATTAGAGTTTATATACATGCTAGTCTGGTTTTTTAAGAATGAAAGTAACGTCATACTGTTTGTGAATCTTGTGCTTTCGTCTAGATGCCCTACATATCACGTTGTCGCGAAAGCAAATCCACAGAATGATGTATGACCAGAAATAAGTTTGAAAGATTGAGGTTTTAAATCAGGTGGTTGGCCCAAAAGCAAAAACGATTAAATAAGGTCAGATTAGCCAGAAACGAAACCAACACCCCCCCCCCCCCAAAACCAGCACAAACATATCAATAGGAGGTCACAATTCAACTCCGCTTATAATTTCAAATCGTTAGTGTCTGTCTTTTTAATTCTTCAAAAAAATGAGTAGGCCCCACTAACAACTTGTGTCTCCGAAGTCTGAACATAGCAAGGGGAGTGATCTAAACTGGAGTAAAGAGGAATTTTATGGAAAAGAAGGGGGGGGGGGATTTTTGATAGGGATGGGAGGGCCTTTTCATTTTTATTTAAAACCAAACAAGAAAAAGGGGAATAATCCTCTCTTATTTCATTTAACCAAACAAGGAAGTGGAGCAAAATTCCTCCACTTCTCTTCGAATCCCTCCAGCCAAGCCAAACATACCAACCATAAAAAGAATGTTTAGACCTCAGTTTGGAAAATGTCGTAAAGAGGTGACAGCCAACAAACTAAGAATCAAAAAAGAAAACATTACAGTAGATACAAGTCAACAACAAACGAATTTATAGCATGTTCCTACTATGTGTTCAGGTATGAATCCGATTAAAGGCTAACAAACCACATGTTAAAGTATAAAAAGAGGCTAATAAAGCATGTTACAAACAAAATCACGCTCAATACAGTGCTCGGACAAGCAATTTACTGAGACTACTAATTTACAACATAGATAGATAGATGGGTAAATGCATATGCATTCAGCAAACAGCCATTCCCAATACACAGTGAATCATCACAGTGCAGCCCTCATTGCTCCTCTTGCAGCCTCCCGTTTCATCTCAGCAGCCTTTCCACTCCCACGGAAGTACAAATACACTTGCTGTGTACACAACCAACAACAAACTGTTAGGGTCAACATTAAAACAGTAGAAACTATTGAGGGCATCCATCTGTAAAAGATTGCTCGTTCCAAGCTCAAACGAATCATGTCATGAACAGACAATAATATCAGAGGTAGGTCTTCATTAAAAATTTTGTTGTCTGCCTATCTTTGGCTGTTTGAGTTTTCCTAAGAATTATTATCGTTATATTATATAAACAAAATAAAATAAGTAAACAGTACTGTTAACTCTTGATTAGTTTTTGTTTTTTTTGCCCCCTTTTAACACCTATAACTACAGGGGAATAGCTCTAGTTTTCAAGTGTATAACCTGAAGGACCCAGATGCTGATCAATGATTCAAGACAGAATAATCCAAATCCGACGAAGTAGAAAATCTGCAAACAAAATGGAGAAAATAAAAAAAAATGATCAACCATTCAAAAAGTGGAAGAATATGTTCCTTGGTTCCTGCATTATCAGCAAGAGACCATGTTTCATAATCTTTTGCTACAAATCTTGAATCGATTGAGCTACTCTAAAAGAAATAAAATTGTTATGAATAATGCGTATAATTAAACAGCAGAGAGGATTAAAAAAATAAGAAATGCCTCAGCACAAGTATACTTACTCCAATCAAGACATGGTCGCCCAGCACATCTATTGCAGCCAGAATGCCCCTGTACCAATGAGTTCGCAGAACAACATCAGATGAAAATTAGAGAAAACGCAAACAAAAGCAGCCAGTATGCAGTTTTCTTTTGATACAAGTGTGTAAGTAGATAATAGATGATATTTCATTATTATACTCCTCTTATGCAATGTTAAGGAATCACTTAGGGTGTGTTTGGTTTGAGGGGAGGGTAGGAGAGGAGGGGAGGAGAAGGGGGTTAAATTACCTTTTTGGGTTGAAGGTATTTAAATTTTGGGCGGGGACCTAAAATTTAAAAGGAATGAGTAGGTAACTTTTAGGCGGGAATCCAAAATTTTAAAAAATGAGAGGCTAAATTTTGGGTTTTAGTTGGACAAAATTGTAATTTATCCTCCTCCCCTCCCCTCAAACCAAACACACCCTTAGAAAATATATTTTAAAGGACAAACGTACGTCAGGGATTTTCCTTTGAAGACAATAGGGGGAGCAACTGCTGCAAGTATGCAAAATCCAATGTGAACCTGTAACCAGAAAAGGGAACGAGGATAATTAGCTTTTCGTTTTTCTATTTTTAAGTCCCTATGGGTGTTAAGTATAATCACTTTACCAGGTAGAACAGAAAAAACCATGCAAACTTCATAGCACCTTCACTCCTGGAAAATAACAAAGAAACAGACATAAATTGAGTGAAGCATGAAACAAGAGAAAACTGAGGTTGTGTCTGGAAGTAATATTTTGAATTCCATGGAATTTAAGATGCGGGGAATGTGAATGCCCAAATTCAAATTCACGACATTTTTTACATCCATTTGTGTAATTACACACACGGGGATATGCGTATTTACATTATGTGTCCACGTGTGCATGCAGAGACACATGTATACACTTTCAGACACGCAAGGACACGAGTATATATTGGTATGGGCATACAAATGCCCATGAGTGCACAAAGATTTATATGAACATGTCTGAGTGGATACAAGCAAAGATTTATATGGCACAACCTAGTATTCATGTGGTATATCCACATGCACACGTAATATATTCATGAACATAGGTATATGTCTGGTGCATGTGTACATGCACAACCTGGTGCATGTGTACACACAAATGTATGCATATATGTATTTATACATTGTATATTTCAACATGTGCAAATGTGAGTATATGCGCATAAAGGTCTAAATGTTAGTGTAATTGTCCATAAATGTGCACATATACGCATGTGGATTTAAAAAAATACATCTCTCACAAAAAAGAGCACCAAAAAATAGAATTTCTACTTTTCATAGAAAATGTTACTAAAAAATGATCCGAAAAGGTAGGTGGCAGAGGACTAAATAACCCCAGGAAACAAAGGACGACTAAGCTACCTCTGATAAGTTTTTCTACATTATTGATATCGATAACCCCTGGTGCAAATTAAGACTTAGCTTCCCAAGCTAAATATTTTGAAATATAGTTGTTCCTTTAAGACCCCACACTACCACAGTTTCTCAAACACTTTCAAAGAGTGCAACAACAAGTAAAGATGCTTGAAATTAGTAAGTTTATATGAAAATTCAAAAACAATTGAATGCATGCAAGACAAGAAACAGATACCTGAAAGCACGATACAATGGGCGATACCACAGGAAATAGGATCCGGGAACCCCTGCTATGAAGTAGATGATAGAAAGAAACCAGATTTTCACACCTACAACAAGCAAATAAAGGTTCAACATCACAGACTTTGAAAACATAAGATTATTGTTCCAGCCGCTGAAACCTGAAACTAGCTGCTTGTTCCACATATATAATAAACTAACCTTCCCCCTTAATCCAAGCTGCACTGACAGCTATGACATTCCAGAAAAGGCACAGCCACAATCCTGAATTATATCATTATTTGTCATTAAATATGGGCTATTTTTCATGCCAGGTAAGAATTTCAAATTAAACGGAAAAAACAAAGCATCAGTCGCTAACTATTGGGTTCAACGGAGAGAGTATATCATACCATGTCTTGAAACCATAACATCTTAAACCATTCATAAAGAATGTTCCAGATAGCCACGAGAGAGATAGGTCAGTCTCTAACTAATTATTTCAATGCATTTAAGTTGCCTTAGAGCTTTTACTTCTCTAATTGCACTTAAATTTGTGCTTTAGAAGGAAAATAAATTTTTATTGTTAGAAATCAGCACGGGTATTAAAAAGTTAATCGCTGAGCATAAAGAAACCTTTTTTCCTCCTAACTTCCCGCATAAAATTTAAGATTTACAGAAGTTGGTGAGGTGTGGGGTCTCACAACCCTTTAGCTGGGGAAAAATAACAAGAAATAACTTTACCCAATACCCTTCAGACTTTTGTAGGCATGCATGGATGCAAGTGAAGGGGCAAAAAAAATCCAAGAAAAGCTTTTGAAAACAGCAGCTTTCCCAAAATATGTTTTTCCTTTAAGTTCCTATAGAAACAGTTTTATGCATTACATAATCATTATATCCAAGTAGTAAAGCCTTGTTGGACAAGCAACCTATGTCATATTTGTAAAAATGAATCAAAATAATAGACTTGAAAATACTGTACCTAACAATGTAGTGAATGCAACATACTGCAGTCTTTGGAGATGAATTGGTATTTCGTTAGCAATATCATGATGGAAAATTGGAAAAAATGGTGGCCAGTTCTTCTCCTCGAGAACAATGCCAGCTGCAAAACAAAAATTGACTCGTTAGTGACTTCAAAAATTGACCCCACATACACTGGAATTACAACAGAGGGGGAACATAGGAAAGATTTTGTTCAGCTTATATTCAATAATTCACTATCAACCCTTTTTGTCTCCTTTAAGATCCAAAACTGAGTAATCTCTCCCTAACTTTAATTTCTGCAAACTAGAAGTACAATGCAGGGAAAATATTTAAAAGACATGATAAACAAGAGTGATACTTAATAGTCAGGTATATTTAAAGAAGGAAAGTAAATCACCTCGAGCAGCAGCTTCCTCTTTACGTCTTACTTCCTGCATTTTAATAGATAAATAAACAGTTATGAAAATAAAAGAGAAAATGATAGATACAATTTGAATTTCCAGTCTCATTAATAAATAAGAAATTCAACAGATGAGACATTCTCTAGATAGAATACCAATTAAATGCATATGCAGTTTAAAAGAATAGAATGAAGCATTATCATGGAGCAGAGTTAGGAATATGCAAGGCTTAATGAATCCCGGTTCCCCCACCCCCAAAAAACAAAAAAGAAAAGAAATTCTGATAGATAGAAGAAAAAAAGAAAGATCACATTTAGGAGGATAAAATGCCCTCACCTAAGAAAAGGTTGTAAGAGAGGGAGGGGATAAGAAAAGAAACAAGGAAACAAAAGACAGCATGCAACAAAATAGTGCCCCAGTCTCACTGGATATCAATTAAAGAAACTCCCATAAAAACACTAAAGCTTCCACAAAAAAAGCGAAGCAAAATGGCAAACCTTCTCCCTCCTTTTCAATTCAGCTTCCTTGGCTTGGAGTTCCCTCTCCTTCTTTTTCAAATCCTGGTGATGAAAAAGATGATAATGAGAAAAGCCCACAGCAGTTCTTCAGCAACACAAATTAGAGAGTAACAGATGGAAAGAGAGGGGTAAGGTTTTCAACAAACTTGATTTCATCCATACCGTTGATGAATTATCAAGAGGTATATCAATTGTTGTGCCAAAGCCATAATCAGCAGGTTCTGGATTAAGAGGTGCAAGCCTTGAATTTGCGGCAGGGGCAACACTTCCAGGATTCTAACAATGATACAAAAATAAGTTGCATGAGATATAGGCAAGAAGCTGGAAGACTTTCACAGGGTTTTTCATCCATTATGAAGGATTAGTTGAGAGATAGAACATTTCAAAACAGCCAGGGCAAATATAGAGGCAAAAATCATTTAGTGACTGTCCCGATACTTTGCAAAGGATGAGAACAAGATAAGTGAATAAACAGGCAAAGCTGAAAGGGAGGAAAAAATGGTGAGGAGGGCCTCAAAAAATTTGAATAGCTGAGATTGTTCATCTATTCTTCTCATGCACCATCACCGATGGTTATGTTAAAGCTTAAAGACACAACGCCACGCATGAGTAAAATCATGCATTGGCAGGCTTCAATTTATAAACTCACAGTTGTGTAAAATGCACCCCCGCCGTAGTTTGACTGGTTTGATGCTTTTCCCCTTACTGCTGGGTCCTGCAAATTTATATCACAGAGGAATTTGCATGAGCATCAATTCATTTTAGATCAACAATACATTTGCAAATGGAAAATTATACAAAATATTATTGTCTGCCAACAAAATGATATCTAGCATTGCATCTGAAGTAGTAAGACCTCCACTCTCCATGAGCTATACCAAACTACCTTTGGAGCTTTGGAATAATTGAACCTTACGAAATTTATGAGCAATCAAATATAAGTAGATATTAAATTTTAGGTAAGGTGCTGAGTGTAATCGCTGAACAACAATAGCCCAACAGTGATTGTGAAAATTTGAAAATTCATCATATCGAACTGGATAAGCCAACTGCCCAGAAGTGCTAAATAAGTCGTAAACCAGCAAACCAAGCATTTCAGAGCATTTTTCTGCTCATATAAGATTGTTAAGTGTTTAAACATAGATCATTTGTCCATCAGCTATCCCAAATCTAAGTTAGACTTCCACAAAAATATAGACTTAAGCTTCAACTGAGTGATAATGTATACTTTCAATTAATTTTACAGCTATTCCAAAGGTCCACTCCATCAGTGGGGAATGCCTCGCTCTCTTTTCATATCATTATCAGAACAGTATGATAATAAATCAGTAATACATAATAGAAACTAAATCTTAAATTATAGCTAGCTTTTATCTTGCGAATGAAATTTGAGAACCGGCGTGATAGATTATCATCATGATGCATCACCGAAGCATATTAAACATTGATGACAACAGAAACAAAGCCCAAAGTCAAGTAAAAGCTGCGGCCGCAAGTTATATACTTAATCCCAAAGGCACCATCTCGAGAGCACAAACTTTACCTGAAAACATCAAATCCTAAATCGAATACCAGATAAAACAAAAGCGAGACATGACTGATATCAGCATACAAAGCCGAAAATTAAGTCATCAAACAAGTCAACCGTTACTCAATTAGAGGAAGACCAACAGCCTAAATCCCTAAAATTATCTATCCACTGTTCCAAACTCAAGAACACCACAAAAAAAGGAAGAAATTCACACCCAAAAAACACAATTCAAAAGTAACTCCACTGCAAAAGCAGAAATAGACGGGGAAGGGAGAGGAGAACTTACAGAGAATGGATTAACCTCTTCTTCGTCGAAGGGGTTACTGTCGTAGCGACCAGCCATCAGAAAAGGTTAACCGTCACAGGTTACAAGTCCCAAGAATCGGAAACTGAAAAGGCGAAGATCAGGAAGTTTACAGAGGAAATAAAATTAGAAGGATCTAAAATTGTAACGACTTAGAAATGTTGAGATTTGGAATTTTGGATTTCTTCTAGTGCAAGAGAAAGGTCAAAAGAAGAAGAGGCAAGAGAAGGAGAAAATCAAAAATTTGTAGGAACGAGACGAAATTGTCTTTGGTCAGCAATCGCATAATACACCTCTCAATAAATTGCGAAAAACAAAGGAAGCGGGGGGGGGGGGGGGGGGGGGGGGGGGGGGGGACCTCTACTTTCAATTTCGGCTTCGCTCTCATTAATTAGGTATAAATAATATAAAATAATTTGAAAAAGTTTTTAATTTTATAAACATAAATGGATTAGTTGCTTTATTATTTATAAACATAAATAATAAATTGCGAAAAACAAAGGAAGCGGGGGGGGGGGGGAGTGAACCTCTACTTTCAATTTCGGCTTCGCTCTCATTAATTAGGTATAAATAATATAAAATAATTTGAAAAAGTTTTTAATTTTATAAACATAAATGGATTAGTTGCTTTTATTGGCCTGTAATAAATGGATTAGTTGTTGATTCATGGTAAGAACTAAGAATTCTTCATGCTCTTAATAATCAAAAAAAAAAAAAAAACATGATTTCCTATGTTCACATGAATTAATCATTCCATTTTTGAAAGTTGTTTTCTTTGTTCTTTCAATTGAAAAAAAAAAACATCTAACCCAAAGTTAAAAATAAAATGTAAATATGTGCGTTCTTAATTCCTATCATCACGCACTGATTACCAGAAACAAGCCAAAATAGCACTCCTTTCGTGACCGACAAGATTATTTAAATGCATAGACTCAACGAAAATTTAAATTTAAATATTATATTATTTTCAACTCTTTTGGCTGAAATTAAATTGTAGTTACATGTCTAAATGTTGTATTTTATAAAGAAAAACCATATTGAAACTGTTGAAGTGATGAATTCGTTGTATTTAGAAGTTGATGTGATATTAATGGCTGTTAAGGGATAATATTCAAATCGTGTCCTGCTGAGACATTTTTTTTTATATTTTATTTAATAATATGTTTTGTTGTGTGTGCGAGCTTAGTGCAACCCATACACGTATTGAAAAGGGCACTGGCTCTATATTTTATTAATTTAAATGGTATTTTCTTATTGGCCTTAGCATATTACTATTTATTAATGTATCATACTTTATGCCAAATCCTCCGCTTAAATTACAGGTCAACCACTATGCTTTTAAAATTTTTTTGAGTACTTTGCCTTCATGTTAAAGCTATGGAGGTTACGATCAAGTAATCCTTCTTCATTTTTTTATTTAATTAAATTTCGCCATTAAGTAACCCTTTTATTAAACTAATAAGAAACTACCACAAGTGCTTGAATCAACGAGTAGTTGGTTGTTCCTATTTCACTAATATCCAATGATATCATGTTTGAGTCTTAAGTATGCAACCCTTATAATTATTTAGAAGTAGTGAGGTTCCCCCCATTTTGAGCCTACGTTCCCACAAACCGGATTAGTTGGTCGTTGGTAAAGCTTTGAATACTGATGAATTGATCCAAAAAAATCACTTAATTATGACAAATATAACATGATCTCACCATAATGCCCATATTTAACATTAGATTATATAACAAATTTAAGTAAATTAGTTCGGAAACAATGGCTTTTTTTTGGCCAAAAAAGTTTGGAAACAAATTATACTCATACTATTAAAGAGAAAATAGATACTAGTCTTGTATTTAGGACAAGACCATCCCCTTATTAACTTCTCCTTAATTAATTTCTATGATTAGAACCAAGTAGTTAAACTTGTTTTTGGGGGCAAGTATTCAATTTGAAATGAAGCCTCTTCCAAATTCCAATTGTCACTTTTTTATACAATAACTAATGTCACTTTTAGCCACCTAATAAGGGTAATTATGAGATGTTATTAAAAAAATAATTTTTTGAACTTATATAAAGTAATTAATTGGAACCTAAAAAAAGGAATGTGGGAGTATTAGATGATTTCTCCACAAAATAAGCGGTATCATAATTTGAAATATTTAGCTTACTAAATGACACATGTCATTACTTTATAGGGTTAAGGTGCAAAAATACACATGTGATTGTCCTCGAAGTGCACCCAACACCAAATGCTTTTTTTTTAGGTGCAACAGTGACTATGTGGTTATAAAATAGGTATAAAAATACCCTTTGACCATTAGTTTGACTGTTTGACCGTTAGTTTGACTGTTTTATCCTGAAAGTGATGACGTGTACGATGACATGGACACTGGAGTGACATTCTGAAAAAAAAAAAACTTGCTGAAAATCAAATTTTCCTAATAAATCATATAATTTAATAAAAATTAGTAATTAATATATGTATTATAATGATTTTAATTTAATAATATTGGGAATCTAGGGTTGGGAAAAAATTGAGTAATCAGTATGTTTTTTAAGGCAACAGCTCTGCTGAGTGAGTTAAGCACTCTACACTCAGATTTGAATCTACTTCAGTAAAGGTGGTACTAAAATAGTGAAATGTGGGTAATATTAATTGCAAAGCTTTACCAGTCAGCAAGTTTTTTTTTTTCCAAAATGTCACTCTAGCATCCATGTCATCGTACACGTCATCACTTTCAAGGTCAAAAAGTCAAACTAACGGTCAAAAGGTATTTTTGCACCTATTTTGTAACCACATAGTCACTGTTGCACCTAAAAAAAACATTTGGTGTTGGGTGTACTTGGAGAACAATCACATGTGTATTTTTACACCTTAACCCTACTTTATAATATATTTCAATGAGCATGTGAAATTCTTTTAATATTAGGAATTCTAGAAGAATTGGTCAAAAATAGAAGCAATTAGAAAGGGATCTCTCATGTTCTCACTGACAAAGTGGTGGTGTTATTTGACGGGTCCAGGAATTTGGTTTCCCAAGATTATAAAATGACACAAGCAATTTTCCATGGACTTATTATCATCTTCTATAAATAGAAGTCTACGAGTTTAATCCCATTTATAACTTTATACTGCTGGTTTATGGCGCTCTAATTAACAAAAAAATCTTATATTCTTCCATTTATGTTACAAGTTCATATTTAGTTCCTTTCATGACATTAAAAAAATAGTTAAAAATAGTAAAATCAAAAAAAAAATTGTACTACCTTCAAAAACAACCCTTTGAAATTAGTTGGAGGAGGGAATGAAAAATATACAAGAATACTTTTAAAAATGTGTCATAAACATTCTATTAAATTTTGTAGTAGAGTTTCGTATTAAGGACGTACGTACAGTACATATTTAAAGAGGGAGAACCAAAAGAAAACTAGTATGTAAAATTTATTTTCTCCCCCTCTGATCACATATTAGTTTGTCATCTCCACTCTCCAGTGCCTTCAAGGACATCTGATAAAATTGAAACTAATATATATATATATATATATAGGCTATGTTTGGTATCACTTATTTTTGGATAATAAGTCCTTCTTATGCAAACCGAGATAAAATTCCTCTCACATACTTACCTCGTATACCATGAATTACAATTTATAAGTACTTATTGTCCAAAAATAAGCTATTACAAACGAGCACTATATATATACATATATGCTCTTATTTCTCTTACGTGTCTGTCATTAGATTATGTACAGTTAAAATTACCAGATTGCTAATACTCACAAACAATAAAATGGACAAAGAGGGATGCCAAAAGCAATAAGAACAAAAAATGAGCTTTCTTTTTTTCTTTTCAAGAATTGAATTCATTGCGAGCTACACAGACTAAAATGTATATACCTATAATTTATATATAAAGAAGAGTTAGTTAATGCCTGTGAAGTGTGCAGCGAAGATTATATAATAACTTGAACAAGGGGCTACCATCATCGGTTGTGGCGGCTGCGCCTTGTAAAGATTTTTTTAGTACCCTTAAACGGATCAACCCAGTTTCTATCTTCAGCCACGGCTTGGTTCCATCTCTTCTTAAAGATTTCCAGCTCCCATGTTGATTGCCTTCGTATCTGCAAAATCCCGGTTTAACCGTAAACAAAGCGCCGGCTTAAAGAAGATGCTGGAGACTAGCTCAAATGGTAAGAGTGGTGTGTGTGTGTGTCTGAGCCTCACCTCGCTTCGCAAATCAATTGATGATGAACTGGGTTTCTGATTATGAAGGAAATTGTCAGTAAAAGGTGAGTGAAAGACCACAGAGTTTATGAAATAGTAAAGGATGAATACAACCTTTAATCTCTCAAATTTGTCTTCATTTTGGTTTTAGTCCCTTGAAAAGCAAAATGGTCTAGGTTTTTATTAAATTATAAGGATTAATGTTTTAAACATAAGAAAATTTGAGAGACCGAAACCCATGGTTTGAAGCCTGAGGGACCTCTAGTCACAAAAAAAAAAAAACACTTGAGGGACCAAAAACAAAGCGATAGCAAACTTAAGAGATTAAATATTGTATTAGCCAAACAAGAGTATCAGACAGAATCAACCTAAAACATTAAATGAAACCCCAAAAAAAAATTTGTACCTTGGTTGACTTTCTAGAATCTGAACCCTGTGAAAAGAAAAGAAAAAAAATTATCAATCATTTTGCAGAAGGCCATGACAATCAAGTTATTTTTCTTTCTCTGTACCAAAAGAAATCTATAAAGAAGAGAGGAAAGGAGAGTACCTTTGTGGTATCATGACCATCCCCACCCAAAGTTTGTATTCCCTTATGAACCACATACACAGCATCGACGACTCCCACATTCTTCGTCCGGTCGCCCTGAAAAAAAAAATGAAATTTAATTCAATCCTAATGATATAGTCATGAGGGAAGAGATTATGAGACTTGATTGGTTACATAGTTATCTCGAGGAACGAAAAGCAGATGCAACAAGAAACAGAAAGAAGCTCCCATCACACAGAGAACTAAGAAGGAAAAAAATTTCCAGGATCATCAGAAGCAATGAAACTTGTCCTAAAACTATGATTTTTCTCACCTGTGCACAGTATCCTAGCTTCATATCCATTCCCCATCCATGAACAAGGTCATTCTGGACAAAAGAAAAATGATGATGATGATGAGTTTGCAAAAATACCAAACAAAATTTGTGTGTTTCTATTTGTTGGCATGCCAAAGAGAATTTGAACTACTGAAAATTACAAAACTAAGTTTGAACATGTTTACGACCAATATTTTGATTTGCCTGTAATCTGCCTAACATCTAAAAGCCTAGTTAAAAGCCTCTTGGGACCTTTGCAAACTTGGATCGATTCATAGAATCAACTAGTGAATTTGTATGACAAAAAGCAATATGTAAGACATATTTTGTCGCAAGATAATGATGAGTTTGAGAGCAATTGACTTGTCACAAGCAAAAACGTACGACACTAATATGGACCATAGGAATAATATTACCTGAATAAGATGCCAGGCACAATACCAAGCAGACCGGGAAAAAACAGGAGCCATACCTTCCACAAACCTACAAAAGTTGTGTTTCAAGATTCTGTTTCAATCATAATGTCATTATAGAATATGTAAATACCAAAACTTTTCATGAACCATCACATTATGAAATATGAACAGAGAGAATTTCAGTTTAGAAGTGTTCTTGTTCTTTCTGATTCTTCTTTTGAAAGCCTGAGATGAAGGAGAACATCAACAGGGCTGAACACAAAAATAGTGTACTCCAGGGTCATTTCTTCATCAAGGTACAGAAACAGAGGTTTACACCAATCTTTCCAAACTTATTCCACATGATCATATTGAACTAACAAATCAAAGGCAGGCCAAACTTTTCTATAATGTAGCCCCCAAATGACAAGTAGCCTAGCATATCAATGAATGATGTGTTCAAAAGCACAAGAATTTCCGAGGTGAAATATCAATTTGCATGGGGAAACAGAGAGATGAAGACAAGATATTTAACTTGACATATAATGGTATACAATGAAGTAAATCAGGTTGAGACTTTGTAAAGATGAATAAGAAGCATTATAGAAAAAGGACGCTATAAACATTCTGAAAAAAGCTATACTGACTGAAAAAGTTGCATTTGAGACAAACTCATACCAATTCTCAGAATTATTCGAATTTGGATGTAAAAGATGTATAGACGGAATTAAAATTTTGATGATATATCCAAATCTAGTCCTTCTTGGTTGAAAGATATTCCTATAACCCCGATATATGTCAACACAATAAAGCAGGCAGAAGATGGACAAAAACACTTGACGAGATCATGCAAGGATAACCGGATAACAGAAATTAAGCTTCTCTAACAGGATCATGCAAGGATAACCGGATAACAGAAATTAAGCTTCTCTAACAGGATCATGCAAGGATAACCGGATAACAGAAATTAAGCTTCTCTAACAGGTTTAAAGTAACTATTTACCCTGTGCATGGTGGCCCTTCACTAGCCTCTGTACACTTTGTACTGCCTCTGCGTTCATACAACCTCCTGCATGTATGTACAAGCGTATACGGTTCAGTGTTTTTATATGACAGGTATTGATTAGCATTTTAAGAGGTGCCCTTCACTAGTCTCTAGCAACTAACCTATGAAATTTCTTGTTTCTTGCTCTAACAGTAATTCTATGATGAATCTCTGTTGAATTTGGGTCAAGAGCCGGTTGAGAAATTTCCAATCCTTCCTCTTTTATAATTTCAAGGTATCTGCAAAAAAGAAGAAGAAGAAGAAGAAGACCAATATCAATTCTATCGCTTTCATGTAATGAGGCGGATGAAATATAGATTCAACAAAATAGCATATGAAATGTTTCAGACACAAAAAAAATGAACAGGCTAAAACGTAACATGTTAATATGTCAACAAAAAGTATAAGATGCAAAAGAATCTGCCTGACCTTGAAGGGGAAAAATGCTCTACCCCTAAATCTTCATCCCAGAGAAATATATAATCATAAATAGAAACTATATCCGGATGTAGAAATCTTTTTGCAAACCACCTGAAAAGGGACTCAAATATTAACATACAGTTAAAACAAATAAACGATATAGGCATAGACATCAGAAAAATGTGCACACCCATTTGCATGTCATCAAAAAGCAAAGTACACATCTAAGGCAGAAATGCTTTCATGACACTTTTTTCAAGTTCAGAAGTGGTTCCCAGGAATAAAACTAAAGACTGATTTTATTAAGTTAACAAGAACCAAAATATTCTCCCAATTTCTGATTCTTAAATAGCTAGATTAGCTCATTCTAAGTCCAAGAAGACGCTTTGAATTTCAAAAAAAAATCTTTTCCATGATATAGAACAAACATGCACTATGTGTTCCTAGTTCCATTGGTAGAGTAAAAAGCAACCCCCCTCAGACTTCCACTGGCCATACAATTCAAAACTAAGAGTAATGGAAAAGTACAGCAATCAATGATCATTCACATCCTTACCATTTTGTTTGGTTATGAGCAACTAAGTGTATCGCCTTGCTACTCCACTTGAGATCCCACCATCCATTCACATTACCATCGTAATGGAACAAAATGATTGAAAAATTCGCTCGAAGAAACTGAAATAAATAAAATTAGATAAGTTATCCTGGTACAATTAATTTTTAATACCATCTTATGATTTGATAGCATACCATTTGCACCATTACATTAACATTCTGCTTTTGCGTAATACCAACAGGAATCGCCAGCAAATTCCGATTGGAATAATCACTAACCTGCAATTCCATAATCGCCGCAAATTCACATAATCATATATCATATTCAGCTTAACTTTTCATTAGCTCAGGTGACATAGCTCGGGGATACTGACCTTTGACCTAGAACTACTTCTCGACCATAAAGGTCTTAATTCAAGATCTGAAGTAGCCTGTATAATACCTTGTGGCAAGCCTTTCAACCTTTCAGAAGCTGCAGAATAACGCTGCACAATGACATAATAAGTGTCATGTGAATACAAAATATACATTCGAATCTGTGCAAAAATTTAGAGATGCCAGGTGCATCACAAACTCTAAAAGAAATTATTACACATCATTTTAAACACATCGAGTCTCAAATTTTTGGAGCAAAAGAAAGTCAGGGATCTAGTCTGGTGAGCAAAACTAAAGTCAGAGTGTTTACCTTTGTTTCTCCCCAGAGACTCCATTTTCTGTCTATCTGAAAATAGATCATCGTGTGAAAAGGGGAAAAAATCAGCACACTCTGAACAAAAAATCTCATGTACCATTTTATTGTACACGACACACAACTTTGAGCCATGTTCCTTCTTCAATCAAATGAAAAGTGGCTTCAAATTAATCTAAAGCATGCTAGCAGCTAAAGAAGAGGACAAGAGTATAAATAAGATCAAAGGTTTTCAAACTAAGGTAGTAACATTATACTCCTTCCGGTCAATAATGTAGGGCTTAATTGACGAACTGGTCTTGATCCTTATGTAAGACCCGTTTTCCATATTTGACAATCTTTTCCTAATTTACCTCTATTAAAGCTCCCTCAACAATGATCAAGTAGGAAAGAGATGGAGTGAATTAGGAAAATTATTATGCCATTTTAGAAAAAAAATGTCATATTAACTAGTTTAACTAACTTCCTTAATCTAATCAAATTAGGTGAACAAGTCTTACATTAAGGACTGGAAGGAGTAACATTTTTAGATGATTACAAGAGTTCAGTTTATTAGTTTTGGGAACCGCTTGACACATTTTCTGATAAGAAGAACACTGAAACTGTACAAGGATTTTTAAAATAAAGCATCAGGAAGATACACTAACATTTCAGACCTTAGCTAAGACGTATAATGATATCCAAAAGATTTCTTATGGCACGTACCTCTACTTCATGATATTGATACTTTGTAGTTCTATACACAATAAACAACATCACTGTACACAGAATTGCCATAAAAGGCAACTGTTTAATCTTGAAATTTGATTTTCCCTGCTGCAAAAAACATGCATGCACAAATGATAAAGTCACAAACTTGTCTCCAGAATCCAAATTTTCTTCTGGAAATAATCCATCAAATTTAAAAATGATTAGAAGACAGGAAGACCAACCCCATCAGACAAGCCACTCTTTTTTCTGGTCATAACCTCCATGATTTGATCCGCTTCATAGAAAGCTGAATCTCTTATTTAGTCTACATACAAACTGCCATAGTAGAGGGTATCAGATGCTAGTTCAAGCCAAAGTTCAACATATTTAATATTCCAATCAAATCATTGATACAAATCCCATGTGACTATGATCTGGTGACAGATGCAGAATTTCCGGGGGCAAAAAACATATCCTAACTTCAGTTGGTATAAAACAGGACGCAGGATTGTATTTGAGATTCTCTTAAACCATTTAGCACCGAACTTTTCGTTCCTTGGCCAGCTAGCACGGAACTGAACCTAGGATTAACAATAGGAATTGCGTGATATGATGCACATGAAGTGCGTCAAGAAAGAAAAAATGAGAAAGCTTGGGACTCGAGACAACAAGTAACAAACATGACCGAGATATAAATAAATATGGGAAAGCATGATTCGGATTGTTGAATGAGCGCTCTCAATCGAAACTAACAAAACTTGCAAATAAAATGACAATTAAACCCCACCGGCCATCTAAAGGAAGCTACCAAATCAATTTTCAAGACCAGAATCAAATGTCTTACGACAGAAGCACCGAAGAACACGGAAACAGACATACACACGATAAATTCTCCGGACAACGAGAATCGTTTAAAGGAAAAAGGGAAGAAAAGAGAAAGAAAGCAGGTGGTCACAAGATTTAACTAGACCTGAAATCTTCAGAAATACAATTTTTGATTTCAATCGATCGGAAATAACACTCGCCGAAAACATGGGGTCTTTGTATTTCATAGGAAGAAATCGAAGAACACGTAAACACCTTTTCAACCATTTGAATCAGATCTAACCACTCTATGACTTTTGTTGCCCGTCATTTCAGCGAAGAGTAAAGTTACGCCCTCACGTAACAGTGACTAATAAAAATCCTTCATCGAGCGCTGTCCATTGATAAAATTCAGACAACGGCCTGAAAATTCTCGACGTTTAAGTGCGGTTTTGAAATCCGGATTGTTCTTGTCAGAAAAGGCAGTGCCCACATAGAAGAACCCAGAAAATTCTCATGGGCGCCCAAATAATCAAGGGGGCCAAAAAAAAAATCAGAGCCATGAAAGAGTCATAAAGATCATATTTGCATACCCCAGATAGAGAAGGAATCGTAGCAGCTGAACCCAGCTGGGAAAAAGGAAAAACAGAGAGCTCGAACGATCCAAAACTATGGCGTCTCCGATTCGACACAAAATCACAAGTGCCAGAGAGAGAGAGAGAGAGAGAGAGAGAGTGTGTGTGTGAAACCCAAAACGCAGAAACAAACTGACAGGGAAGAGGATTAGGACGAGAAAAGGAGCTCCTCTAAGGCTGGGAGCTAGAAAGAATCCACAAAACGCAGGTGTCGGAAAAGGCACGTTTAAATGGAGAGAGAAACAGAGACCCTCAAGTGCATGCGTGTCTTTGCTGTGGCTTTTAAGGATTATATATTTTGGTTACCGACGATGAGAGACCAAATTACCAGTTCCATGACACCTACCCCTTTCCCTCCCCTGTACTCGTGTCCAATATTTGTATTCTAAAGATCAAAACTTCAATGATTTTGATCTCTAGTTTTCGCAAGAACCACGGCGTCTGTACCTCTGAGCCCTTGTCTTGCTGATCTGAGTAATTTCTTCTTCCCCTGACGTTTCCCTTTGTTTCCCCCCCTAATCTCGATCCTTCACCATAGATTTCCATTTCCATTTTTAATTCACATGGGGATCAAATGCACTCGTGTCTTCATTAAAATACTATTCACAATACCAAAAACTTACCACGTGAAGTTGACGACTTTCAGCTCCGTGTTTGAAATCTAGCAGAGATTCTCAACAGAGTATCGGATACGAAGTGAGGATATTCAGAGCACAACTTGAGATTGTGAAATGGGTTAACAGAGAAAACAGAGTATTGCCAATCACGTTAGCCCCTTCAGCAGACGCTTATCAGAGAACCTGGCGCTTTCTAGCTTTTTATAGCACAAACGGTGGTCAATCATGTTTCGTTCTTACATAATCTAAAAACTCGAATAACTTGCACGCGCGTTGGTTGAGACTGAGATTCATTTTTATATTTACTCAAAAAAATGCATGAGTATATTTTAAATTATAAAACCAAATCAAGAATCAATGGAAATGGTATCAAGAGTGTGGGGGACAAAAACAAAAGAAATATGCCAAATTGCCAATATATGTTTATGCGAAAATTCGTTTCTTAATATGATGAGCTGAGCTGGATTTATGTGACGAGTGAGAGAGTGGCAGGCGTATAGATAAAACGGGGCATTGTTTATTGGGAGAGGCGAATATGGCCGCCACCAGTTGATATTGAAAGCAACGAAGACGGAGAGCCAAACGTAAAGACTCTTAAGAAACATCATCCTGATAAGTCATAACCAAACAAATCCATTGGATCCCACCCGGCCGTCTCCCTCACAGTTTAACACTAATAAATATAAATATCATGGAGAAATCACCATTAACTATTATAAGTGAACAGTATGCAACCACGAGCTTCAATAACAGGAGGAGCATAAAAAATATAACAGAGAAAGAAAATAACAACAGCTTCATGCATGTTGCTCCCGCTTACTGGTTTTTTTTTTTTTTTTACCGAACACGCTTACTGGTTATTACTATGCTTTTTTTTTTGGGATTTTATAGTGATTACTCCAAATATTATTCTGTGAGTGGTATTTGCTTTATAATTTTGATTTGGATGTAGCTACTCGTTCTTTAAGCATTTGACTTTGTGTAATTTATTTTTATTCTATGTAGTTTTAACTTGGTTGAGATTTGGTCTTTAAACTTTAATTCATCGCAACTTAGTATTTATAGTTTTAATTAATTTAAGGCTTTGTTCAGGAGCTATATAATTTTATTTTCTTTTTGATAATATATAACCATACATTTAACCTAATAAAACATAAGTTACAAAGTATATAAGTGATACAGAGGCGCCTTGGAGGAGATATTGTAAAATCCAACAAGCATTCTTAGTCTAAGTAAGTATTTTAATGTGTGATAGTTTAACCAGATTACGGTAGATAGGAAAACGACTATGATAATTTAATTTCCTAAAAATATAGGAACTAATATTTTGATTTTTAAACTATAGGAATTAAATGACAACTAAATTAAAATTTTAAAAATTGAGTTACAACCTGGTTAAAATGGTAAAAACAAGAACATTAATTTTCCCCATAGTATTCATTAAAATATATTCATACAGTCATAATGCAACAAGATAGATAACTAATTTACTTATATTTAAAAAATTAGTCTAGTTAGTTATTTTAAAAATATATATTGATTTTTCTAAAATACTCCTGTTTTCATTTACATTAAAATTTCAAAAATTCCCTTTTTAGTTTGAAAAAATTATAAATTTATGAAAAAAAAAAAGTGGATTAAATTATTGTTCATGATTGAATTATTAAGAATATTTTATTCTACTTTAAGGATTTTAACTCAAGGTGAGACTCTCTTTAGATTTCACCCAAAAATTTACCCCGATTTTGTTTGACCCGAAAGTTACCTGATTTTTTTGTTTTTGACCATGACCGGAAATTTACCTGATTGAACAAAAGTATCTTCAGCCAAAAATGTCATATTTTTATTGTATTGACTATTAAGAATATTGATACAAATGTTATTGACATTTAAAGAAATGAATTAGTTAGATAATGCCGTATATATTAACAAATGAATAACCATAACCCCTGACCATATTTAGTACTCATCATTATGAACTGAAAAACGTCTCCAATCACTTTCTGAAATATTCATCATGGAAATAAAACTTTTGAAATAATGGGATCAGAAGTTTATAACGGATAATAGATTAATTATATTTATTGTTGTTAATTGTTATTGCGGGATCTTGGGTTACCTGTGTTTGCTGGGGAATACTCTGTGTTTGTGCGTATATCTTTATAAGGTCCTTTCACTGTAAGTACTTACACGATATTTTAAATATTTTTTTAAAAAAGGGAGAAATTAAAAAGTGAACGTAGTATATCATTAAAATATATAAAAAATTATAAAACAATAAATAATATTATTTCTCTTAAAGTTAAATACACTTGCATCATCATTGAAAAAAACTTGATTATCAAATTCGTGTTTAGTAAGGAATTTGGGGTGAGTCATTGTTGAAAATTAAACAATGTGACATTTCATAAATTTAATGAAAATATATATCACAACCAATGTTTTAAAACCTGGACTGGACTGCTGGCATGGAACTGACCCGTTCAGTTTTTTAAAAAAAATCAAATTTTTTTAGAATTTTGTATTAATAAGTCTGAAATATTCAATTTCTCACCAGTCTAACCTCGAGCTAGCTCCTATCTGACTTACTGACTCTTGACCCAATATCCTGACCGATCTAAGTTTCAAAACCCTGACTACAACAACAAAAAGCGCAGTTGAGTTAGGAATCTGGGGGAATCAAACTTTGGGCCATTGTCAATTAAACCTGTTCCATATTGCAGTTGGACTTTTTTTTTTTTTTTTTTGGCTGGGATATTATAGTTGAAAATTAGGCAGAATATTATTCGCCCCAATTGATTAAATAGTTACATATGATGGATTAAGTTTCCTTAATGATGTGTTAACAATTAACAATTCCACGCAAAAGATTTGATAGCAGAAAATGAATCATGAATCATACATTCATACCTAACCCAACCCCATTATATTATTAAGTTTTGGTACTCTATCTATATATATATAATATTAAAAATTATATAATTATTATATTTAACTATTTTTTAAAATCTAACAATTTAGTTAAAAGATTCTTATATATAAAGGCGGTGGGAGGGAGTATTAACACAAGATATGTGAGTGGTTTGCTTTCAAATTTCAATACGTATTATAAGAATTCACAATCGTCATGTGAATGAGTAAGTGGTCATATATACATGTAACCGACTTTTTTTTTTTTTTTTTGCCAACACATGTAACCGACTTAAGATTTAAAAAAACTTTAATTGTCAACATTAAATGCCATCATGCAATCCAAGTCATTCTCTCTATTTCTTTTTTTTTTTTTTTATAATGTGGGGCTTACTTAAAAAATAGATTATATATAATCCAAAAGGAAAACTTTAGTTCACGAGGATCATGATTGTGAGTTGTCAAAAATTTGTTAGTACCGTATTCTAAATATAAGATAAAGTTGATTTTTTTTAGAAAGATTAAGAAAGTTAAATAAGCTACTTAATCATATCATATGTTATGTATCCTTATATTATATATAAATTTAGTAGTTAAACTAATTAATTTGAAGAAAAAATAAAAATATAAAGACTCTAAAGTAATTTAATTATCTTCCTTAATTCCTCCAAAAAAATCAACTTTATCTTATAATTAAGACTGGAAGGAGTAACATATTACACAAACACACACTTATGTGTTCCTAAAAACCATTTGATCAAAAAAAAAAAAAAAGTATTCCTATAAACCTGTGTCCATCATCGATATATGAATATTCATCTTTCAAGCAACTTAAAGCATGCAAAGATAAATATTATGTCATTCGTTATACATAATTATTAGTAACTCACTGGAATTAAGGATGTGGGTAACTCATTAACTTCATTACACATATTTAATACTCGTACACAGAAAAATATTGTATTAGGCTTCAAATTTGTTGCTAATAAATTACAATAGGATAATATTTTAAAAAATGATCATTAAAGGTCATATCAATAATTTCTTTTAGAAGATGCCCTTTATTTGGAACGAGAAAGAGCATATAACGCCGTACTATTTGGTTGCGTGCTTTTCTAGGAATGAGCTGATTTTGCATATAGGATGGGCCTCGCTCGTCCCCAGAAATTAATTAATTGGGGAAAAGATTCACATGCATGTGGATGATGGTTAAATATATCCTTTAAATGGTGTTGATAGTATTATTATTATTATTATGGGGGAAAAGTTGGTGTGGTTAATTAATATTTACCGGCAAAATTAAAAAAAAAAGCTTTAAATAGAAATGTGCGGATTATATTTTTAAGATAAAAGAAGAGGAAAAGAGAATTGATTAATAAGGCTAGGGTCTTCATTTTGTTAAATATATGATGGAAGCATTTAATGTTGACCAAATTAATATACTCATTATTTAAAGGGCAGAAAAAAAAATTGTCCTGTTTATATAACAAACAGATTGAAAAATGTTTGATATGAATATGTAATTTTATCTTTCATTTATTTTGATATTGATTTTATTATAATTTTGTATTAAATAAAAATAAAATTGAAAAGATTTTGAATTTCAAGAAAGAATAATGAAGTTTAAGATCTTTTTTACCCGCGCGAAACATGTAAAAATGTCTTATAAATATAGGATTAGAGGAGGATACTCCAATGTTATATATACCACTCCTCTGATCTTTTTTATAAACAATTTTTATTCTTTTTATGTAAAATGAACTGGTAATTAAGATTGGATAAAAATAATAAATATGTTGAAAATGTCATATTTCTTCTAAATATATCCCTATTTATGAAAAGAGTATAGGAGAAAAAATAAATAATAAATATAAAAATATATGAATATAAAATATAAGAGAGAATGTGTTATAAATAAATCAGTGATAAACGCAGAATCATTGATATAAAAATTTGTATTTAATAAAACTAAAAAATAACCCACCTCAATCAAAGAAAAGCAACTTGTAAAAAAGATGTATAGTATATCAAAGCGGGGGCCACTGTCAAGCTTTGGAACGCGAGTCTTTTTTTTAAAAAATAAATAATTTTTTGAATTATTTTTTAGTGAATAAGGGGACAAAGATGATTGTAGGCGCAGGCATCGGTCAACGCATGAACGCAAGGGTGGATGACTCGATGCCGAAGGGCAAGGGCGAGACCTGGGTCCCAATGAAAAGTGGGCCCCATCCATATGTGATTTGAAACAGGCACCCTAATTCGCTCATCCTCCTTCCCAACCTTATCAAACCTTTGTCTAATCTCCTTTCAATATTTCAATAATTGATATATATATATATATATCCTTCAATTATTTATCCACTCAGATTTTTGTTGCCCTACTATCTTCATACTTTTATCAAATCATCCCCATGCATGTGAGTAATTTCTTAATAGTTTTATGTTTTTCTGTTTTGTTTTTCAGCTCATTCTCATTTATACTCTGATTTTTTGGAGATGAAATGTGGAATTTTTTATATTTTTTTAAGGAATTTTGATCTTTTACAAAAAAAAAAAAAAACTGATCCCCTTTTAGCACTCTTATCGAAATCAATAAGAGGTTTGAGATTTATTAACTTTCTTTTAAATCTTTAAATTTACTCTTATTAAAACCATCCTTACATAAAATGAAGGGTCAAGTTTTGAAAAATATTGACAAACATTATAATAAATATCAGAACCAGTTTCTTGCCTATCATAAAGGATAAGTGGGTGGAGCTTGGGTCATCTGGATCGTCCATATCATATTTTAATTGTTTTTCTTTTTGTTTTTTTTAAATAATGGATAGAGAATTTAAAATAAAATTAATCTCTTAACTAACATTTTTTTCAAAAAATTTATTTTTATTTAAAAATCAACAGCTACAAAAAATAAATTTAGACCATCCAAATCTCATCTAAACAATCCAAATGAAATGAGTTCCACCTATCTATCCAAAGGATAAATAGGGGAATTGGTCCTAATAAATATCTTCTACTTTGATGCCTACAAAAAAGATAAAATTCTTTCTTTCAAGTTCAACCCGGATGAAATATATATTTTATAATATTTAAATTTCATTAAATAATTCAGGTGAAAAATTCATTAAAAATATACATACGAATGAAAAGGTGTATTGAATTGACAAAAATTAAGTTGCACCTAATCTAGCAATTGGGAGAGAAAAGTAAAGACTTTGGGATAAACTATGTTGTTGATAACTTATTTAAATAATATGATTCTTCATTATTTGCGAATGGTATGCTTGGGAAGCACATGGTTTTTTTTGGCTCTTAGAGATTTGGTCAATTTGGGTAAACTTTTTTAGAGGCTTTTCATGGGACAGTGACCAGAAAAATAGAAGAATTTTAAAGTCGCAAAATCAAATCTCTTCATCACATTATCAATTATTGGTAATAAATTTGATTTAAGATTTTGTAATTTCAAAATTCTTTTTCTATCATTCTCTCTTTTTTCATTAAGAAATTAGTCTTTTGAATTATAGTCAACTTTAGTCAAAAACTTCTTAGTAGAGGCATTCAAAGTATCCCGGCCGGTTTCTAACATTTTGATCTCAGAATCTCTCATCCGGACCGGGACTTGGACTGAGATGGGATCACCCTTGAAATTTCGGCCCCATCTTTTTTTTCTTATCTTATAAATTAAGTTATCAATTTATTTTTGCATTCTTTACCTCATATATTAAGTTATTATTTGATAAGATGTGTATCATATCTTTAGTTGGAGTTAAACCATATATATCGTGATACTAATCTTAACTATATACTGTATAAAGATAATAACAAAGATAATATTAACAATAATAATAATAAAATGTTATTTTTTAACTGTAGATCAATTATTATGGTCTTATTAATTATTAAATGATCACTTTAAATAATATGATACGGAGAATCCAACTAATATGATGATATTTTGTAAGTTTATTATTTTTTTTAAAAAAATAAACCGGATTTTCCCGATATTACCAGGACCGGGATGCAAACTGCATCCCGGCCAAAAATCGAGATTGGGGTATCCAGTCTCGTCCCAGGTTTTGAACACCCCTACTCCTTAGAAGTGATGTGTCATAAATACAACAATAATATATAGTTGATATACTCTGCAAGATGAGAAAGATGGGAAACTGTGATTAGTCCCAAATTATAGTCATGGTTCTATACATAAGTTCAGTTAGGAAACAAATTTTGGTTATTATAATAAATTCACTTTGAGAATAATAAATAAGTGTTACAATTTTGCTCTTATTAATGGTAGAGGAAGAAGAAAAAGGTGAAAAATCCTCCCTCTAGTTTCATTTATAAGAGCCAAATAATTTAATTAGGCAATTTAAGAAAACAAGTAAAATTAGTTAACAATAATAAGTATATGTTTGAAATAAAATTTTTATTTAAGTATGCCCTTATTTATTAAGGGCAAATGTGAGAGAGAAACAGAGTAAATACAAGTATCAACAATATTTTAATTAATACAATGTATATTTAATGAGGATAAAAAATGGAAACAATTCATTAAATATCCTGATAACTCTTGTTGGACTCTTATAAAAAAATAAAATAATTTTAATTTTGTGCTTTTATAAAAAAGATCGAAAAGAGTACCCAATCATAAAGACATAAGTGACGGAAAAATAAAAATAAAATCGTCAATTTAGTTTATATTTATTAAGTTAACAAACCTTCCTTAATATGTACAAATTAGGTAATTTGAACTTATAAAATAGAACCAAATTAAAGTGGTATATACTTGTTACAATCAGGTGGAAAAAATTAATAGTGTGGGGTTATTTAATTACCATAACTTCTAGTAACTCTTGTATGGTTATTAGTACTAATTAATACCAAAGAGTCGTTATTTTCACCGGTTAAGTTAAATGATGGAGTAGTAAAAGCCTTCCCATCACAGTAATTAAACTCTGATCATTCACAACTAATATCAAGCACAATAAGGTGGCTCCTCAACAACCCCCACTACGCACAGGTCGTGCCATCTAATCACTCCAATCAACATAAGAATCATCCAAAATAGCATATACAATTATCGTTGTGGATCCTGGAAATTATTTATTTTAAAGTAAAATACTCCAACTATCTCTTTATTTTATTTAAATTATGACCCCTTCTATTTTAAAAATTTATATAAAACTTTCTTAAAATTAGAATACGCGTTATATGAACCTTCCTTATATATTTAAAATTCTCTTTCCACCTGTCTACCTATTAGTTGACTGTTAAATTTGACTTTCAAACTGTTATTTTGACTAAAATACTCCTATTTAACACAAGAATTATTTAAACATATTTAGTTACAAAAAAAATACGTTTTATACAATCCAAATATAACTATGATACATGTATTTTAAAAATTTATAATATGTTATAAAAAAATAATTCTATTGTGCATATTTTAAAAATTTTTATTACATTATAATAGTTTTAGTTATGTAAATTTATTTTGTTAGTTTTTAAAAAACGTAAATATATAAGTTGGCAAAAATAATATTTTAAAAATGGATTTATAAAATTTTTAAAACTCAATGAATTAATATTTTAATATAATAAGGGTAAACTATTAATTATATTTTATATTTATTTTACTTTGAATTTTTTTTGTTAGTTTTGAGATATTATTGTTTGGATCACGTATTAAAATATTATCAATTTTTTTAAAATGTTTTATATTGGAGAGAGGATATATATACAATTAGATTATATATAAAAAATAGTAAGCTTAAATTTTCTAACATATTGATAATTAATAAAATTAATTATTTTATGACAGTTAATGAAATATTCTTAACAGTGTTAAAAATTGGACTATAATATTGATTTTGAAAAGTGAGGGGAGGTCTATGTAACTTTGACAAAGGAGATCATTGTATTTTACTTTCTCTTTTTGTTTTTTGTGTTTAAGTGGATATTTAAAATTGCTTTGATTCAATTTTGCGGACCTATAAATTACTTGTTTCTAACTATATATAATTTTTATTCAGATTAAGAAATCGTCTAATTCGATGACAATAGAATCAAAACCCAACCTTTAAATTTTTCTTCAAGTAATTTTTGATATAATAAAATTTTTAAACTGACTTTAGGCCAAACCAATCCCTTGAAGTTTTTATCGTGTATTTTTTTTAGTGTTAAAAATAAATCTGTTTAATAGAATGTTAAATATACAAATATTTAATATATTCCTCCTCCGTCCTTCATATAAGATATAACCAATTTTTTTAGAGATTTTTTTAGAGAGATTAAAAAAATAAATAAATTATTTTAAAATATTGATATTTATTTTTTTATACTAAATTAATTTATTTGACTTATGAACTAACATATAATTCAATGATATATAATATATGTTATTATTAATTAATTTATTTAGTTTTTTTAATCTCTCTAAAAAAAAGTTAATTATGCTTATATTAAAAATCGAGGAGTGTTATTTATATTTCCTAATGCTGAACGGTCACAATCAGGTACACCTGCTATTAGCTCAGAAAAGATTGGATTGCCCCCATTCGAAGTATTATGTTAGGGTTCTAAGTCAGTCATTATCAAATGGAGAAACGATGATATTACATCGAACTACTTTTTGAAATTTCACTTTTTCAGAATATAAATTTGAACTGAAATAAAATCAGAGTAAAGCTTACGGGATATATACAAATATAATATCAACTTTTGCATTATGAAAGGTGAAAAACCTAATCATATATCATGAATTTTCTTTTAACTGTCTGTCGTAAACCAGCCAAATAAGATACTTCTTCTTCTTCTTCTTTTTGGATGCTTCTAATTCCAAGCTACGTTTGTTAAAATTGAGTTGACATTGGTCCAACGCTTATTAGTCCAACTACAGTCCCTCTGTTTTTTTTTGGTAAAATATTAATTTTGTATGAACAAAGGAGATTATACAACTATAGTCATGTTTTGGTTGAAGTTATATTAATTCAATTCATGTATGTATTTTACATATTAAAATACTACACATACGCTGATGGTTCATGACTCATTTTTATCAACCCTTGATCTTTTTTTTTTTTTAAACATATAAAATTTGGTGTTACAAATGGACAAAAGAAAAATACATGTGCTTGTAAAAAAAAAAAAAAGATTTGACACTCCATTTTAACCCAAAATGTCTTTTAATTTATATCTTGTTAGTAAACACAACTTTAACCAAATATTTTTTTATATAAGACTTAATTTTTTTTATTTTTTTATAAAAAGACAAATAACCATAAAGTTTACAACGATGCTAAATAAATTGAACTAAAATGCAACAAATTAAGTTGGTCTAAATAACTAGTAGTAATAGTGACAATACATGAGCAATTGACCCCACTGACACGCCCTCCATTAAGCTGACGCAGAGCTCCATTTAGATAAAATCTTATACTTTCTATTTATTGGTTTAAGTTATATAATTCTCATATATTAAGAAGAATTAGTGAATTTAATAATAATGGACTAAATTTTTAATTTTGCTTTTATTTATGAATTTGTATTTTTCACCTTTTTCTTCTCTTTTTACATTTATTACAATGAACCGGGGGGAATTGTAACACTCTTATTTATCACTTTAAAAGTGAACTTATAATTAGAACCAAATTTTTTTCTCAATCTAAATTTATAAATGGAATCAAAGTGATATATACATAATAATGGACTAAATTTTTAATTTTGCTTTTATTTATGAATTTGTATTTTTCACCTTTTCTTCTCTTTTTACCTTTATTACAATTAACCAAACGAAAATTGTAACACTTTTATTTATCAATCTAAAAGTGAACTTATAATTAGAACCAAATTTTTTTCTCAATTTAAATTTATAAATAGAACCAAAGTGATATATACATAATAATGGACTAAATTTTTAATTTTGCTTTTATTTATGAATTTGTATTTTTCACCTTTTTCTTCTCTTTTCACATTTATTACAATTAACCGGGGGAAAATTGTAACACTCTTATTTATTACTTTAAAAGTGCACTTATAATTAGAATCAAAATTTTTTCTCAATCTGAATTTATAAATAGAAGCAAAGTGATATATATATATATATATATATATATATATATGAATAAAATAAGAACAAAAAGTAGCTAGACACATGAGTTGAGATGGTAAAGAAGAAATATATATATATATATATATATATTATTTATAAAATGAGAAGTTAGGTTTAGGCTGGTGAAGGCTCTCTAACCACAATTGAATTTTTCTCATGAGTGGGCCTAATAATTGTGACTTGAAAATTATTCATGAAAAAGTAAAGTGACGAGATATTCACCTCCAATTACATTTCTTTTATGTCCATTGGATTTTTGTCCTTTTTTTTTTTTTTTTGCCAACCCATTTGATTTTTGTCACATATTAAAAATGCAGCAACTTTTGGCACTATGATTTGCAACATTTATCTATTCAACCTTTGCCCCCACCTAATTTTTCTTTGTGCGGTTAATGGTTTTTTTAGCCATTTTTATTATAATTACGTGTCGCTTTCACTTCGTTTAATTTCTTGCACTCATTTCCCCAACTTCGTCTTTTCTGGGTATGAACAATAAATTGCTTCTTGTGAAGGCAGCCTTGTATCTTAACTTATTCTTAGAATGGTTACATCAAAAAAAAAAAAAAAAAATCCTTAACATTTTATTTAAAAAATAGACGCAAAACCAAATAGTATATTTTACATAAAAAGTAATTTTTTTAATATATTTTAAACTGGCTTTAAGAACTCAATGGATAAGTTGTTCATTATTATGGATTTCTCATTTATAATATGCCTGATAGGAACGAGATGGTTAAAATAATTTTTATAAGATAGACCAAAATGCACCCGAAATTGTCAAAAAACTTAAGGGAAAATTTCACTCCGCTCACTCTGCAGCAAATTATTTTCAAACAGCTCTAAAACTTTTTGAAACTTCATAGCATCTCATAGGGCTAACCTGAAAACAAAATTTGTGGGTGAAAAGACAATTGTATCATTACTTTACAAGTTAAATATGATTATTTATGAGATATGTATGGGAATTTACAAGTCAAATATGCTTATTTACAATTCAAACAAATGAAATTACAATACCATTTCAACCATGTACAAGATAAAGAACATATTCATAAGAATACATGCTATTTACAAGAAACATGTGAAAATTTATAAAATTGTCTCGGTCATATATAATACAAGGACATAAATGTTTTTTCAACCACAAAACTTAATCTCAATTTAGTTCTAGGAGTGCAGTGAACTTTCTGAAAATTCTGGGGCTGTTTGAAAATAATTTGCTTAGGTACCAGGGAAATTTTCCCAAAATTTAATTACAAATTGGACTACAAAATTAATTTTACAAGAAAGCTCTACAAAACTTTGGGCGATGTAAAAGCCCATACTATTTCCAGGACAACCTTAGACCTTACCGTAGTCCAGGAAATCATGACAATTAGCCCAATATAAACAGCCTAGCTAAATCCAAAAACAAAAGATATTCTCGTGTTGGATTATTAATTACAATATAGAAAGATGTAAAGGGGTATCTATAATATTTTTATTATTTAATATTGAATAAAAAGGAGTATTTTTCATTTTATAAAGCACAATAAATATTTTTTAAAAAATTTATAAACGCTATTTTTAATCTTATCTTCGCCTGTATTTCAAAGGAAACTTCAAAATCTGAACAATTACCGTTCATTTTTCTCCTCTATATTTGATTTGAAGGGTCTAAATTAGATTAAAACAGGCCCAGGATTGATATATGATAAAAATTAATTAAATTTGAAAAAATGGTGTGCTTATTAATCATAACTAGCTTCTTTCAAGTTAGTAAAAAGAAAGGCGAATTTTTGTACCCTGGAAGAAGAACTTGAACTTGGGAAGGTCCGTGATTAACTACACGTTAATTTTTTATTTTAATTTTCTAGATTGTTATCATGCTAAGCATTAACCAACATTTACTCTCATTGTTTAGCTTATTTACAACCAGACACGATGTGAAAGTCATCACTAGACACGCCAAAAAAATCCAAAGACTAGGGTTTACTTGGTCCAATTGTTGTATGTTATTGTCGTCCCCTCTGCACTTGTTTTTGTTAGCTAATGGAGTTTAAGAACTCAAGCCCTTATAATGCTCCTACTTTGTAACAAAAGTATTTGAATTATGTAAATCTGAATCATGTGTCTCTATTTACAGGAAGATAATATATATATATATATATATATATATAAAGAGTGAGAAGCCTAGGTATTAATTGCTCCTAAATGAGGGGATCGTAACGGTCAATCAATCTCGCTAATTATGCTAATTGATCTAACAATAATGATTCTAATAATGATAGAATATTTCCTTAACACTCCCCCTCAAGTTAGAGCATATATGTTAATCATGCCCAACTTGTTACAAAGATATTCAACCCGTATCCCAGTCAACGTTTTTGTCAGAAGGTTTGCTAGCAAGTCATCCGATCGCACATATCCTGTAGATACAACATTTTCTTTGATCTTGTCCCAAATGAAGTGACAGTCGATCTCAATGTGCTTCGTCTACTCATAGAACATAGAATTTGATGCTATATGAAGCATTACTTTATTGTCACACCAAAGCTTCGCAGGAAATGTCATGACAATGCCAATTTCCTTCATGAGCTGAAGTACCCATACAATTTCTTGTACGGATTGTGACATAGCTTTGTATTATGCCTCTACGCTTGATTTAGATGCAACCCCTTGTTTCTTACTCCTCCAAGATATCAGGTAGGGGTGGAAACAGGCCAGGCGGCCTGTCAAGGGCCTATGGCCTGGCCTGTTAGAATAAAAGGCCAGGCCTAGGCCTATTTCAAAGCCTGTTTTGCTAAACAGGCCAGGCCTAGGCCTATTGATAGGCCTTTTAGGCCTATTAGGCTTGCCTGTTAATATATATATATATATATAATTTTTTTTGAGCCATTTGTCCCAACCCAATAGCCCAACAGCGTCAACCCAATATCTCTTTAGGTTTTTTAATTTCTGAAACCTTCGCTCCCTCTCCCGCTCCAGCTGCCCCTCCACCTCTCCTCGCCTCGCCTCGCCTCTTCCTCTCATCGCCAGTCTTCCGTCTCTATCTTGAAGCTCGCTGAGTTCTGTCCATTCTTCATTCTAGTAAGTTCCTCTCACTCTCTTCCTCTTCTCCCTTGCTATTTCCTCTTTTTCAAAGAAAAGAAACTAATTTGGGGATTAGGATTTTGTTTGAGCTTCGGTGGGAAGTTCGTGGATGCAGCTTCTGGTGAGTTTTTCTTTTCTCTTGCTTTTTTTTGGGTCAAAACACTCAGGCTAAGATTTTCTGTCTTTTTTTCTTGGCTTCTGTTCTAAAATTCTTTGCGGTAGAACAAAATTGGTCCCAGTGAATTGTGTCTAAAACTCCCTTTTGATCTGCGTCCAATCTGACTCTCTGTCTAGATCTCTCACTCACAAGCCACTGCAGGTACCTTCGAATGCTTAACTCTAAATCTCTCACTCTTAATCAATCGCAAAGTATGCCTCTAAAATTCATTGTATTTGATTTCTTCTTTTCCAGGTCTTTGAACTAGAAGAAGAAATTACATTGATGGGTTGTGGTTGGTGGCCATACTGATTTGGTTTAAATTGTAATTGAAGGCTCTCTGTTTGCAAGAAAAATAGTGATTTTTTTTATTGTTCATATCCATGGTTTAGGTATTTCTTCATAACTTCATTAGGTGCATCCTTAAATTCTTTTCCATAAGGAAGCCCATTTACACTTTGATGCTTTATTGTGAATTACAATGCTTAAAAGGCTGCGTGTATGCATGCATTTCCTTTTTTATTTCCATTCTGCTTAGGTGCAAGTGACTGTGGCAGGAAGAAAAAGAAATGTTAATGTATCTATTAATGAATCTGTTCTGAAAACGTTCATTTTATCATCAATGTGATGTATAAAGTGAAATTATTTAGTATATGTTGCATCTAACTCTAGAAAATCTAGAACTCATAAAAAAATTTCCTATAAAATGGATTAGAATTTGATCTTATCATAACAGCTTTAAAAGCCAGTAAACATGGATATTCACAGGGACATGGGATACAATACTAACATAAACATAGACATGGGCAAAGCTCTTTCTTAACGTGTATGTTTCATATTTAAAAGGCTTCTTATTGTTCTGTGCAACTAATTAATGGTGGATGCTCTTTTAAGTACATGTTAGTGTGCTCATATCCCCTTTTTCTTAGAATATATTGTATTAAAAATTTCTTTTTAGGGCTTGATTCCTTTTGACAAACTAAGTGATGCTTGCATCTTCTTTTCAGATGAGTTCAAAAGAAATCATGAAGAACGCTGGATAGGTTGTGGTGTGTTTGATAATGTTAAGTACAACCACTGGTTGTAATTAGTGTTGTAAATTGTCACTTGTTGATGATTTGGTCTGTAATTGTAATAAAAATTATTATATTGTTGTATTTGGTGTTGTATAGTTTGTTTATTTACTATAATTTTGGATTGATTAAGTTATTTTGATTAATTTAAAAATATAGGCTTCTTAATAGGCTTCAGGCCGGGCCAGACCTTTGTACAGGTCAGGCTTAGGCTGAAAGAAAGGCCTATGATAGGCCACAAGCCAGGTTCATGCCTGTTTGTTACAAAACAGGCCTGGCCTGTTTCCACCCCCAATATTAGGTTGCCACCAACAAACACATAGTAACCTATAGTAGATCGTCTCGTGGCCTTGGATCCTGCATGATCTGCATCACAGAAACACTTAACTTTAGTGTGCCCAAAATCCGAATAGAGAATGCCTCGACCTGGGGAACCTTTCAGATAGGGCAAAATATGTTTTAAGGCTTCCCACTGTGCCACTGTTGGAGATGCCATGAATTGACTAAGTACACTAACCGAGAAGGTTATATCCGGATGAGTCACTGTCAAATAATTCAGCTTTCCAACCAATCTTCTATATCTCTAATTATATGCAAATGACTTCAGTTTCTCTATATCAATCTTCTTTTTCAAGTCATCAGGAAGTTCATCAAACATACTATTATTCAAGTCCAGGTATGGATTTAGAATCATAGGAAGGCTACTTGGTGTACCTCCAAGCTTCCCAGTTTTTAGGAGGTCGAGAACATACTTCCTCTGAGTCAACAAAATGCCTTTCTTGTTTATCATAACTTCAATACTCAGAAAGTACTCCAACGGTCCTAAGTCTTTTGTCTGGAAGTGGAGGATGAGAAAGACTTTAAGCTCGGAAATTCTAGAAGTGTTACTACCTGTGATTACAATGTCGTCAACATATACAACCAGAAGAATCATACCTGCATCGGTCTTTTGATAGAACACAGAATGATCACTATTGCTTTGGCTCAATCTGAACTTCTGAACCACGATACAAAATCTATCAAACTAGGCACGTAGACTTTGTTTCAGACCGTACAATGACTTTATGAGATAGCACACTTTCCCACACTTCCCCTGAGCAACAAAACCAGGAGGTTGCTCCATATAAACTTCCTCAAGAAGGTCACCATTCAAAAATGCATTCTTAACATCCAACTGATGTAAATCCCAACAATAGGTGGCAACTAGAGAGACAAGAAGATGGATGGAAGTGAGCTTAGCAACCGGGGGAAAGTCTCAGAGTAATAAATGCCATAAGTCTGAGCACACCCTTTAGCAATAGCCGAGTTTTTAGCTGTTCCAAGTAACCATCAGCTTTAGTCTTAACCACAAATACCCATTTACACCCAATGGCCTTCTTCTCAGAAGGCAGATCAACAAAATTCTAGGTACCAACCTTTTCAAGGGCCATCATTTCTTCTTCTATCATAGCACGCCAACCAGGATGAGCTAAGGCTTGGTGAAGGGGGGTAGGGGTGGTTATGGACTCAAGGGTGGCTACAAGGGAAGAGGAAACAGGGGACAATTGCTAGTAAGACACAAAGTTTGATATAGGATACGTGCAGTCAGTATAGCGTTTAGGAGGACAATGAGGGCGGATACCTTTTTTGAGGGCAATAGGGAGATCATTAGACGGGTCAATGGTAAAATCAGGCACAATTGTATTAAGGGAAGGAATGGGAGGGTCTGGAGTCGCAGTAATAGAATCTAACAGTAAAGCATCTACTGACAGAGGCTCAAAACTAATGGGATATGTCTCAATGATGATTTCAGGAACCGGAACAGTAGCCTGAATTGATGGGACACAATAAACCAAGAAATCATCCGTCGTATTAATGACCGAGGGAGACGCAGAGATGATTGAAGACTTGAAGAAAGAAGAAGTCTCATGGAAGGTAACATCAATGGACACAAGATAACGACGAAGAGAAAGAGAGTAACACCGATAACCTCACTGGACGCAAGAATAACCAAGGAAGACACACTTTAAAGACTTGGGATCGAGTTTACTGACACTCGGACGAACATCCCGAACAAAACAAATGCAACCAAAGATTTTCGGATCAACAGGGAAGAGCTTAGTGGTGGGGAATAAAACAGAATAGGGAATGTCACTACTAAGAATAGCTGAAGGCATGCAATTGATAAGAAGACATGCAGTAGACACGACATCAGCCCAAAACGGTGTAGGAATACTAGAATGAAATATAAAAGCTCAAGCAGTTTCTAAAAGGTGGTCATTCTTTCTTTTGACAACACCATTTTAAGGAGGGGTATCGACACATAAGGATTGGTGAAGAATATCATGGCTATGCATGTAATCAGTAAAAGGGGCAAAAAAATATTCTTTCGCATTATCACTTCGAAGGATTTTGACAAGAGTATTGAATTGAGTTTGAATTTTAGCACATAAGTTTTGAAAATGAGTAAACAATTCAGAGTGGTGTTTCATTAAATAAAGCCAAGGTGTTCGGGAAAAATCATCAACAAAAGTGACAAAATAACGATAACCAGTCTGAGATAAAACTGAACAAGGACCCCAAACATCAGAATGTACTAACTCAAAGGGGGACGCAACCCATTTATTGACTCGAGGTGCCAAATGAACATGATGGTGTTTGGCAAACTGACATGACTCACAATTCAAAGCAGATACAGAAGAAAACTGAGGATATAACCTCTTTAGAGATGAAATTGACACATAACCAAGACGACAATGAACTTTAAAGGGAGATGACCCACCAAAACATGCAACGGAACATGGCACTTGATTATCCAGAATGTAGTGTCCACCAGATTCATAACCTCTACCAATAATACACTTCATCGACAGATCCTGGATCAAACAACGGTTAGGAAATAGTGAGATGAAGCAGTTCAAATGATGAGTCACTTTACTGGGAGATAGAAGATTAAAGGTGAGATCGGGAATATCAAGAACAGAAGATACTGAAATAGAGGGGGTGGGGTTAATAGTGCCTGATCCAACTATACGGACGGGGGAACCATTGGCAACGAAGATGGAAGATGGGTTAGCATAGGTGGCATACGACGAAAATAAATGATGGTTACCTGTTATGTGGTCAGTAGCACCAGAATCAATGACCTACTTCGAAGAAGTGGTAGCAAGACCAGAGGGCAGAGTACCTATAGATAAGGCGACGGCAAATGGCAAACTAGGGGCAGACAGATCAGAGGTATGGGAAACATGAGCAGAACCACGTTGCTGATCACATTGTTGTTTAATCTACAATTTTCGACAATTTTTCTTGATATGGCCAGGTTCCTTGTAATAATGACAGATAATACCGCCAGAAGTCATGCTCGGGGCACTGGAACCCTGTTTGGAGCTAGAATTCATGTTGTCAAAGGGGCCCCGACTGGCCAAAGCACTCGCATTGGGATCTACAGACGAGCGGGTCACACCATCAGCGCGAAGGACGCGTGCGAACACATCTTCGAGGGATGAGAGCTCCTGACTAGACAGGATTTGAGAGCGGATGGTCTCATAAGATGGATCAAAGGCTTCGAGAAAACCACTGATGGCCTGTAGTTCCAGATTTTTAATGCGAGTCTCAAGATCTGCTTGTGGCGACATGAGAACTTTCATTTTCTCATACAATTTTTTATAATCTAAAAAAAATCCTTCAATGGATGACCCTGCTGCTGAGAGTAATAAAAACCTTTACAAACTTCATGAATCCGAGTAAGGCTCCCTTTACCAGAGAACATAAATTCCAGATAACTCATTATTTCCTTAATCGTAGCACAATGACTCACTGAAGACAAGATCCGGGGTTCAATAGAATTTCTAATCTAAAACAAGATTCTAGCATCAGCCCTTTTCCAAGCAACCAGTTTGTCTTTGTCACTAGGGGGTTCATCAGTTAAATGTTCTTCTTTCTCAATACTCATAATATAGATATTAACAGTAGTTCTCCAATCACTATAATTAGTCCAATTCAATTATGAGAAAGTAATCTTAGCCGACATGGGTAACATTTCAGGAGTCTTAGGGTCAGCCATGGAATCCAGAAGCAAATAACAATAATAAAGAAGTCGAACCAATGAGAAAATCTCCAAATTTGGTTACAAACAGTACCACAAACAGTGCAAAACAGTACGTAACAATATAAACATCCGAATAGCGCAAAACAATGTTAAAACAGTGTAACAGTACCAAAACAGTGTCGCGGTATAGTGCCAAACAGTACTCCGATGAACAGCCCGTGATAGTGATGTACAATGATGAGCCACAATCCGAAAACAGCGCCACTACAATGCCAAACAGTACTCTGATGAACAACACCGCTACAGTGCTTGGAAAGTAGCGCACAGTATTGCCGCTGATGAACAGTGATGCAGATGAACAAGCGTGCTAGAAAATAATTTCAGAAAACCCTATACTTTGATACCATGTAACAAAAGTATCTGAATTGTGTAAATATGAATCGTGTGTCTCTATTCACAGGAAGATACAATATATATATACAAAGAGTGAGGAGCCTAGGTATTAACTGCTTCTAAATGAAGGGATCGTAACGGTCAATCAATCCCGCCAATTATGCTAATTGATCTAACAATAATGATTTTAATAATGATAGAATATTTTCTTAACATACTTCAAAACAACTTATCCAATGTGGGACTCATTACATAATCCTTCCTTTTCTTCGTATTACTCCATGCAAATTTTTGTATATTTTTGTTGTTGGAAGCTTTCTTATACTCATTAAAAGAGCCAGCTGCCACTTCTTCCGACTTTTTCTCCAACATGATCTTTTCATTCTCAGCCACAAGAGAGAATATGTTTTCTTTCTTGTTGGTCTCATCATTTTGATTCAAGAAGCCTGAAAACTAAGATGTTTCAATTTTTTTCTTGAATGAATGATAGAACATCCTCAATTATATGTTGTTATAATATCTATATATAAAAAAAGTTGATATCATTATTAGTCTTTACAATTTGATCGAATGTTGGTTGTAGTCCATATAGTTTTAAATCGTTGATTTTAGTTCTTATAGTTTCATAAAGACTTAAAGCCCGTTTGGCTCAACCCCATTGCATGCCTACAATGGTAATTATGATTGCATTATTAAGATAAGAGTGTTTGGTTGCTCTTTAGCATGGTAATAGGGTTTATCATGGTAATGATGATTACCAAAAAATTGATAATCCTCATTCATACCTCTCCCCCTATGAATCCCCATTACCATCCCATTGCATGGTTTAAAAAGTCCAATTTACCCTTGAGTTTCCCGTGTCTTTGTTTCACTTATCTCATTTCACTTGTCACATCACGCCACAACTGTCACCACCACTACCTCCTCCTCCAACCCACCGCCATAACCACCTCCTCCTCCGCTACCTGCCGTCGCCACCACCTCCTCTACTGCCACTCGCCTACCTCCACTGCTGCCGCCACCACTACCTCCTCCTCCATCCTTGCCCCCGCCACTAGCCCGCCTCCGCCGCCTCCGCTACCTCCTCTCCACCTTCGCCGCCGCCACCAGCCCACCTCCACCGCCATCGCCGCCGCCGCCACCACCACCTCCTCTTCCATCGCCGCCCCCACCACTAGCCCGCCCCCGCTACCACCACTATCTCCTCTGCCGCCGCCGCCTCCTCTGTCGTCACCCGCCCGCCACCACCACCACCTCCTCCTCTGTCACCATCCCTATCGTTGTTGCCACCACAACCTTTTCCTCCTCCATATTTGACGCCGGCAGCTCTTAACTGTTTTTTCTACAAAAATTATTTTAAGGGTAAAATAGACTTTGTGTAATATATTAATTTTAAATAATTATTAAAATATTAACTCATTGCTCCTTGCTTAAAAATCAAACCAAACACTACCCCTGTAATTGATATTGCATTACATTACCATTACATCGCATTGCATTGCAGAGTGTAATGTGATCGAACCAAACGGGCCCTTAATTTGAGTTCAAGTATAGAAACAAAAACCAAAACTTAGTAAAATCTTATGAAACTACAAGCACTAAAACTAAAATATGATTAAATTATAAGGACTAACAATGATATTAACCCTATAAAATTTGATCAAATATATATATAGGATTAAGGGACAAATTTACCAATAAAGTTTTGTCCGAGAAGCGTTTGGTACAAATATGTTTTAGAAGAGGCAAAAATCCCAATGAACAATTAAAAAGGAGCATCTAGCACCACAACTGTTAATTTTGACTTAACGGCATTAAATTATAAAAGAAGAAAACCCTTATCGACATTAGGTTAAAATTAACGGTTTTTGTGCTGGATGCTCTTTTTTAATTGTTCATTGGTATTTTTGCCCTAAACATATTTGTGCCAGACGCTCCTTGAACAAAACTTCATTGGTAAATTTGCACCTTAATTTTATATATATATATATATATATATCTGTATATATGTTTCAACGTATATTGTAATTCAGGCAAAAAAACATCCCGTGTAATTATCAAGAGTTCAAGTAAAAATTTTAAGGTGTTTGAAATGAAATATATAAAATCATGAATGAAGGTTGCCGAAGAACTTTTATTTCATATAATAAAACTGACCCAATTAAATTTTGAGCGAGTTCCAAATCTCTCTGCACCTCGGCTACTCTTTTCTCTCTAAGCTCCTCAAACCAAGACCTTCAAGTTAATATCATTTACCACAATAATAGATATTATTAGATACAGCACACACACATACCGATTCATCAATTCTTCAAAGGTCATTTATCAAAACTGAAAACTGTACATGCTATAGATATTGGGTAAATATATGCACGTTACAAAACAGTGAATTTTACCATTAGTTTACCTATAGAAAATACTTATTAGATTCATGAAGAAGATGTAACACCTGACATGATTGAAAAATCCAGGCTATAATATATGAAACCTGCTGAACTTTAGGACGTTTGCATACAATTCTCCTAATATTTCAAAATTAAAATTTTTTAAATAACAGAATTAAAAAATTTTTAACTGTAGAATGACACACCATCCTTGTTAATCTGATATGGTAGTTTTCATCCGTAACTCTACCAAAATTAACAGAAAGGGGTTTAATATAAAAAAAATTAAAACATCAAGAAAATTAAATATAAACTTCAACTTTGAATCATTGGTTTACGTAACTGACGTAAAATTGAGGGATTTTTTTTTTTTGTAAGAGTTAGCATTTTTTTGTTATAACTCACTCGTTACACCCTCCACAGAGGGTTCCAACTCAGCCCACGCATAATGAAAGAATTTTTGGATAAAGTAATTTTTGCTGTTTTGCAATTTTCATAAATCATATAGCAATTATGAAGTTGGGCAAGAGACCATCAAGTGAATAGGATCATTAGGTTGTTCATAAAAAATTGGAAGCAATTGGCTCGAAAAAGGTAATTCCTTTTTTTTTTTTTTTTGGTGACCAAAGGACGAAAAAGGTATTCGAAACAACAATAGACAGCAGTTATATCACTCGTCATAATTGTTCTTGTCATCGTCATAAATTCTTATCCAACGAAAACAGTTAATTTATTCAAGACAGAATCAGTTTAAACAAAAGAACTGAATTCATATCATTGATCATCAAGAATACGTACAAATTTGTAAGGCTTCTGTTCTGTCTGCTATTGCATCTACATGACAATTGCTGGTAAGGATTCAACCCACACATGGCTGTTAAACTAGTAAAAGAACCATCTAAACAGAGGAAGAAAGAAAAAAGGAATACGTACAAAACAAATATTCCCTTGAAGCCTAAGATCTGAAGAAAACTGCTTCTCGTTCAGCTCTTTCTCAATAAGAATCTCACTGCTACGACGCTCTGCTGAGGACAAAGCCAGAGATGACAGCTAAAGGCAAAATTCAAGACAAGACTGTTTTGGCTGTGAGGACAGTAATATAACACATACAGGTCTTTTGTCATCTTTTGTATATGTAATCTTGCACTCCAAAAGAGTAATGAATGCGCCACGCAGCACTTCATGAATTAGCTCAAGTTTCGTTGTAGCCCGAATCTTCAGGATTGTTGAAGAACTAAATTTAGCTCCTGGGCAGACCTAGCCAACAAACCCCCTCTCCTGTAACAGAAATCAGAACATCTGTAATTCTCGGTGAACATCATTTTACAGGACTTTTGCAGTGTGAAACGCATCCAACTCCCACGCCGAAAAGGTGAGCAGAAGTTATCCTTGATGTATAAAAAGGAACAGATTGAAAGTTTGAAATACCGGTTTCCTGAACAAAACTGAGGGATTGAGTAGTATTGACCATTGACAAAGATCATGGGACCATACACTACTAACCTTTTTCCAACAAAAGAATTTCATTTTCCAGTTTATACAATTCTTATAAAACGACATGCTCAAACTTCTGGGTTATAAATTGTAAAAAGAGGCAATGACTTTCAATGCATTCTTTATTGGAACTCTTGGTCTGAAATATTGTTTTTGGTGCACAAATCGGCAATACTAAAGGCTGCAATGATTACCTTATTAGCAGCGGAAGAATCTTTTGGACCTTTTGTAGTTGCATAAAGCACTGGTTGCAGTATTCCCGCCTGTCCTCAATATTCCATATGGAAAAAGCTTATCTTACCTAGTTAGTTTTATTCACAAGTAACAAAAGGAGACACTAAAAGTGTGTGGAGATCAAGGGAAATCACCTTTGCTCTGCATGTAGATCAACCCCAACAAAGGGAGGCGCTCTAATAGTTGAGTGTATTGTTGGTCCAAAAACTGATACAAGCTTTAATTGCAAATCTAGTGACAACTTTACATGCCTGCACAATAGAAAAATCAAGCAACCATATCTTGCTGAGGTTTAAAGGAAAGAGAAGCTTCAATTAATTTCATTGCCGAGGTTTTAAATGAAACTATAATCAGCCATATATAACGCATCTTTTGCTTAAATGCAGACACTCCTATCATGGGATCAATGGCTACAAATGGGGTCGTATCATGAAGAGTTTTCCTGCCACTATATTTATGATGAATTACCTTTCTATCATGCTGTCCAGCAATCCTATGAGCACAGGAAACAAACAAGTAAACAACTCTAAGGAAAGAAGATCTGTCTTCTCCACAAGAACACTAATAACATCTGCTTGCACCTGCATAAGGATTCAGAACTCAGAAGGAATATATATGCAAGGAGAAAATCATCAACTTATAGTTAGAAGCAACAAATATGGAAAAGGCAACAACAGATTGTGTCACAGTCAATTCAAGAAACTTACAGATTGATCGGGCAGCTTATTAAGAGCATTGATTGCACCCTTAACATCATTCCGCTCCCAAAAATGCCGCACCACCTGCAAATGCACATTTGAACCGCTCACTGATTTTCTCCTTATGAAGCTAATCAAACGTACAAAAACATAAAATCATGTTGACGAATATTGTTGTTCTGTGTCTAAGGTTGATGCAGGCAAACAACAACAATAAAACCTTTATCCCACTAGGTGGGGTCGGTTACATGGATCGCACGACGCTATTGATGCAGGCGGACAATGACTACAAAATTTTACAGTAAACCACCATGCAAATAGTAATTATTAATACCAACATGCAGCTGAAATTACCTGTACTTTTGTCAAGCGTGAGCGAAGACTACTTAAAGTTAGATCATGAGTTTGCATAAGACCCTCAATGATCTCTCCTTCATTTGCAGAGTTCAAATCCCTTTCAGAAATTTGAGGCACAGCTTTCTGACAAAATTGTACGGGATTAATTTGACTGAACCCAACTTTCTTAAATTTCATTAAGTTTCTTTCATGTGGTGCAAGAGTTTTACCGTGATGGAATGAGAGTTATCAGCTTCACATAATGTGGCAGGCATGGAGAGTGTTATTTTTGGATCTTCACTTATGTGTAGTTTTTCCGTGCTTTCACTTATCACGTTAGGAGAGGGACTAGTTCGACCATCATTGGCATTAACTGTTTCCCTTGTCTCACATTTGGTGGTAAGGGATGAATTAGTTTGATCTTTGTTGCTGGGAGTTCTATCTTTTCTTTCAAATCTCTCAACCAGAGAGCGGGTCCTTCCTCGTACAACAGCAACTGCATGAAGCAAAATTTAATATTATAGCTTCAGTGGTCTTTCTAACGTACAAAGGCACAATAGTAAAAGATGACAAACCTCCATTGACATATTTAACTGGACTAATCTCCTCATTGCAAGGGATGGACTCATCACCTGAATAAAAAGAGAAAATTACTTCAAGAGTGAAACCAAAAAACCCAAGTAATCAGCAAGCTCATACTCGTGGGTTGGCTTATACATGGCATCTCAGATCTCTTTTTTCAAAATTTTCAAAAGAAAGTTGAAGCTAGCCCCAAGAAACAAATTTCACCAAAGCTTGAGCTTGTTTGAGAAGGTTAATGTAGCAACTTTTACCGAAAAATACTATAATTTATTTTTATTAATATTAATAACTACTTAATTAATGTTATTATTTTACTTTATTATTAATTAATGATATAATATATTTCATAGAAATGAATAGATTAATAGAAAAAAATTAACAGAAATCAGAAAAAATGATAGCTCAGGTCTAGGTGAAAACCAGTTATCAAATTAATGAGAAAAATAGTTTATGTCATGTGACAATAAACCCACGATATAATTAGGAAGAGAGAAGTAGACGGGATATGGTAAGAAAATAATGACATGTATAGCAGCAGTTGACCTGATCTAGTGTAATACCAAGAACTTACGTGAATCCTGTTCAGAGAGTTTGTGCGGAGAAGAAGCCTTTTCAAATCTGTCTGCTACGCTCTTGATAGGATATTTGTCTTCACAAGAATCTTTGACTTCATCTTTAGATCCTAGCTTGTTAAGTTCTTCTACACTGTCTAATTTACTTGTTGTATTGTCAAAAGTTCCAGAACCCATATCTGCTGAAAAATTTTCTGCATCATATATTCCAGTAGATGCTCGCCGTATATGAGCTGGCTTGAGTAACATCCCAGGTTTTGTCCTTGAAAAATTGATAGTTTCTTTCCCAGTTTTAGTTGAGTCATTACTACCAGAAATGTCCCGAGGTACAATGTTTGGCACAAAGAAAGACTTCCTATGTGCTTGCTCATTCGATTTTGTGTGAACTCCACTTGCAAGACTCTGCTTCAACATTCCCAAATTACAAATCTCCTTGGAATCTTCCGAGAGATCAGCTTTTGGAGAATTATAAGAACCAGATCTCTGTAAGGAAACAGGTTTCCCTCCAGAAGCTTGACAAGGAAGAAAAGAATTCTATTAGATCAAGAATTTGGAATGTACTGAGAATGGAGAATTACAAATGAATGGGATCAGCATTCATCAAGACAAATCCTTCGTGAAAGCTAGTGGGTAAAATTAAAACTTCCAACTAGAGTCTCTAGAAAATTGTAAGCAGAATCCTTCACCCCAAATAAAAAGGTCTTTTGATGCGATGAAAGCAACATCCAATCTTCTGATAGGTACACAGGATGTAAACTATATTCTGCAATTAAAATTTCTAACAAGGCCAAATATTATATCGAACTATTCCCTCACCAAACCTTAAAAAATGCAGGGTTGCGGATCGTACTTGGCATCAAGATAAAATAGTAATTGTTAATCCTTCACCCCAAATAAAAAGTTCTTTTGATGCGATGAAAGCAACATCCAATCTTCTGATAGGTACACAGGATGTAAACTATATTCTGCAAGTAAAATTTCTAACAAGGCCGAATACTATATCGAACTATTCCCTCAGCAAACCTTAAAAAATGCAGGGATGCGGATCGTACATGGCATCAAGATAAAATAGTAATTGTGAAATTTCAGAAGACTAATAGGTTCATCAAACAGAAAGATAAGGGGGAAAGGGAAAGGCGGAAAGAGTTTAAAAGTGTGACTTAGGGAAGATAAAATATAGGCAACTCACAATCAATATATATGTTCTTTATCTCTTTTGGTTCATTGTCAGGAGACATAAAGTGCAAACCAGAAGTTGGTCCTACATCCATCTCAACTTCCTCCAGCTGATGTTCCTGAAAACTGAGTTTCTGATCCACACCGCCTTTTCTCTTGGGTTCCAAACCAGTGCCATATGGCTCAATAAGCTAATAAATATAAAACTATACTCAGAATAATAATGGAGAAAAGTTACATAGTCAAGAAAATGGTACATTGGCATATGGAACAGCATTGAAAAGGTAGAGAAGGAGAAAGAAATAGGGAGATTAGAGGGGGAAGGGGGAGGGAGAAAAGTTATGATATTTTTTTTCATCACTTAAGATCCTCAACAGTCTACAGCCCCAAGGATCATAAAAGAAACCATAACACGTATACTGAAAACAAGAAATGAAACAATAACAACGATAGTCCCTAATTTCAAGTATGCTGAAGCTAAGAAAGGAAATAACAATGATAAAAGCTTAAGGCTTCTTCTTAATTCTTGATTTACAGAAAATTGCCCATATTACTCCTTTTACCCACTCTTCATTTCACACACAACAGTAAAGTTGCATGACAATCTTCAAATGTTTGCCAGTTCCCACACAGTCATATCACCATTAATGCAGTAAGAGCAGATGATATTAATATCCATTTATGATATACTTTTAATTTGTAATTTGGGAATCATTGTCTTGAATTTGGGCTTTATTGTTTATTTATCATTCCTTGTGAATTTAAAAATTTTTTTTTTCATTGGTATCTCTTATTTCTAGTTTATATCTACTTGGTCGATGCAAACTAATTTGCTTTGCAGTATACAAGGCATATAACGTCATAAGGATTTCAGAATTGTTATGAAATAAAAAACAAATACGTTTGTGAGTTTTGATTAGTTGTTTTTGGCTCATATGCAGTTCTACATAAACCTCAAGCTATTGGCATGAACCATGTACAAATCATGCTATCATGTTTAAGTTATTGATGTCATATTGCCATCAAGCCATTGAGTATTAAGACCATCATTCTATGTTGAAGTTATTGATGTCATATTGCCATCAAGCCATTGAGTATTAAGACCATCATTCTCTGAGCTACTTAAAAAATTATAAATAAACAAATCATATTGCAAACATTTGGGAGGGGAAATAGTAAGTGGTAGTGGATCCTACTGATATATCAGCCGCCCAGACTCCAATGGAATTTCGGTAGTATGAGCAACCCAGAAGTTTCCCATCATGAATACAGATGTCACCAAGGGTGGTCCATCCCATATCAACAGTATCATGACATATAACAGGCTCCCATGAAAACACCTAGAACATATAGGTATCATAAATTATATTTCCGTCCTGTTCCGACTGCTGCATTATTACATAATCTTATTATCACAAAAATCTGTACCTTTAAACCATCCTCAAGCCCAGCAAACAATGCCCTTCCATCAGGATGAAAAGCGATTGAGCGCACTCCTGCAGCCTATGGAAAGTAATTAAGTTTTCGTACAAGCTAGAAGTTGTATACAACTGACATAGATGTTTAGAAGGAATAACAGAAAAGAAGCAAATATGAATACATAAATTATAACATAACAAAACTTGTTCTTCTTAAACAGCAGAAACTAGAAAACAAAAATCAGAAACATTGAATACCTCACACCGAGCAGATCCAATCATTTCAAATGATTCTAAATCCCAGAATTTCACTGTTTTGTCTGCTGAGCCTGCAAAATGTAATTTAATTTATTATCCACTATGTTTCTTACCTTCTCAATACGTTTAGAATTGTAATCACCATGTGTAGAAGGTTAAGGACGCAGACATGTGTAGGAAAACCCTATTGAGGTGCCACTCTCCTTCCTTCTAAACCCCCCCCCAAAAAAAAACCAAGCCAAAAGAAGCATATAATATGCACTAAAATTGCATGCGTTTTAATTAATTTTGACCAATAATACAAAGCAATTTATTTTTTTCCCATTTAGCACTAAAGATGAAATTAAGGAAATTCTTGGGCACATTGCATGTATTTACATGCATCAGCCCAAATTTAATCTGCACGAATAGGGCCAGAGGCCTGGCAATCAGAATGTGTAGAAAGTTGGGATATTACACGTTGCGTGAACATGCATGCAATGTACCCTAGAATTTCTCACGATACATATGTCAAAAAATTTACTACTAAGGAACTGCCCCATAGAAGCAGCAAATGATCACTCGACAAGAAAACCTTACAACGACACTGCAAGTTTGCAACTGAAGCGCTTCTACCACACCAAACTGCTCTAAGGTCACTTATTCACTAACCTGTAGCTAGAAGAAACTCAAGTGGATGGAAATCTATGGACCTAATATGTCCTTCATGGAACTTGAAGTCATGCAAGAGCTTTCCAGCAGTTAGATCCCACACCTGTGCAATGGCGAGGTAGATCCATGGGATTATTGATAGGGTTATTATTTTATTAAAAAGAATAAAAACAAAACAAAACAAAGCCAAAGAAATTGCAAGAAGCTACCTTTACAGCATTATCAAATCCACCAGAAACTACCCATCGGCCATCTGGAGTGAATTTGATAGTACTAACACCTTGGCTATGACCCCTGTATGTATGAATGCATCCCTTTTTCCGTATATCCCAAATCCTGAGGTTAGTATCCAGGGAGCCAGATGCAAAAAACTCACCAAATGGATGAAACTCAACAGCTGTGCAGTTGGATCTGTGTCCAGTCAGAGTGCGAACCACTATACTTCAAGGATAGAAGCAGATCTATTAGGAACTTATTGTTAAATTTTGAAACACAGAAATCACATAGTAGGTCCCAATTTGAAAAACTGAGACCTCAAAGTGATAACAGCGCTCCTTAATTCCCCTATAAGGTGATGCATGCAAAGTAGATTATCTGGCTTGCATTTCATATAAGTTGAAACACATAAAAGGAGTAAGTTTATGTTAAGCCAGTTCTTTTTTATATACATAGGTGTTCTCCTATTGGAGGCAATCCTATTTGAGGTACTATCAAGAACCAAATGTGGTCCATGCACCTCTCCCAATGGGCTCAAACCTTGGTTCGCCACATTGTAACTAACCCCTTCTACTAGACACAACCCCCATTGGCTATCTTAAGCCAGTTCTTTCCCACTATAAAATCTAATGCCTCCAAAATAACACCACTATACAATATATTTCCTAAAGTTTCTGCTTACAGTCATTCACTCACTCTTTGCTTCTTCCAAATCCCAAAGCTTTATTCCTCCACTTGATGACCCAGCAAGAACTAACACTTCTGCTGAATCAAAAGCCACAGATTCAACTGGGCTAGTATGACCACACAGGCTCTGCAAATATTTTCAATTAGACAAAATTATTAGGTCAGAGCCATAGTTGGAATTGCTTCCATTTAACAGTAGTTCTATACCATGATCAGTATCAAATCAGAAGAAGTGCAAATATGAAAGGTTTTATGAGCAGCTATGGTAGAAATTTCCAGCCTTAAATTGAGTTCATAATGAATTTCAGTAGAACATAAACTATACAAGGAAACTCGTTTTTCATCAGGCTGTATGGATAGCATCACATGAGATGAGGTACAGATCTAGGCTTAATATTTAATATGAACTTGAGAGAGCATTCTTCAGTCACATACAAATGATAACTCCCAAACCGCTATAACTCACATATCCGAAATATAACTTCCACCAAGGGCTTTTGATCCTGCAGTAGCCATATGTCTAGACAACAAAATTTGAAATCAAACTAACCATTAAAGAAGTTGGCTTGCCAATCGTCCATAAATTGACCTTGTAATCATCCCCTCCTGTAAGAAAAAGACGACGTGCCTTCTTTCCAATACTTAGACAATTGACGTTCGCTGAATGGGCCACGAATTCCTCTATAGTTGTTTAGCTCAGGAAGGGACATTATCAAATAAACAACATATATATTCAACAGACAAACCGAGATTCAAAAGAACAAGATTAGAATATGTCGAGCCAACAATGAAATGGCAGGAAAAGAGCAAACATAGAACTGCTTGATATATAACGTTTATTCGAATATTTTCTGTAGATTCCCAAAATGCTTCAGCTGATCTAAGCCATCCAAGGAAGCTAAACAAGAATGAAACATAAAAACTAAGATTTCATTTCGTATCTGGCCCGATTTCCCAGCAAACAAGCATAGCAGCAAGAGCTATAATTTTGACTTTATAATTTCCATTTTGCTTCGAAATGCTTCCTACATTTTCATTTTGCATCACATTTCTATAGAAAACCAAAAGAGTAGCATCATTTCTACAGAAAAACGAAATTATTAAAAAAAAAAAAAAAGGCTTGTAGTTTAGACCAGTTCTGCCAGAATTCGGCAGAAAGAGCAACTGGTAACGTTGATCTAAATAAATAAGACATAAATACCAGTTCAATTCCAAGATTAGTAAAGCAGAAGCAGTTCTTGGTGAGCATTCTCTCTCAAACAATGTTATGTCCTAAAAAAATCAGGATACGTAGCTTGTATCCTCGCTTAGCCATTTCTGGTGGGAGAAATCAGAAGCCAGCTTCCGATTCTGAAACAAAGATTCTTCCCGGGCGACGAAGTGATGATTATGACTTGGTTTTACTTCAAAATAAAAAAAAAAAAAATTAATACTACAGCTGTTGCCACTCTGCAACTGCAAGCGAGATTCAGGAGGAGGAGGAGGAAGAGGAAAAAACGGTAAAATTCACATAGAAATGGACGTTAGGAGGAAAGAATAATTCTGATTCAACATAGAAAAAATGTTTTTCCTTTCACAGGAAGCAAAAGAAGAAAAGCATGACAAGTCCTTTCTTCCTTTTCTGTGAGGGCCTTTTAATTGCGAGTGATATAAGAAAAAAAAGAATGAAGGCACTTGAAATTCAGATTTCTGACACGATCCTTTCCTTGTTCCCCGTTCAGACCAAAATGCCCCTGGATTCTTGCTGTTGTCTACCCGAAATTACATAACACCCTCCCTATAGTCTTGCTGACGTGTTAGCTCCGGCCTCTGTTTTTTTTTTTGGTATGGTAACGTTATACAATAAATAACCAGAAAAATATTTCAAAATATATATCAGTTTCATATTTTGTAAAATAATTCATAATAGGTTTCATGTATTTATAAAAATTAAAATAAAAAATTAATATAAATTAATTTTGAATAATTGTGCTTATTTTAATGTTTAGAAATGGAAAATTATAAAAAAATAATTGTTATATTTTTAAGGTAAAATAGTAAATATTATTAATTAATAATAATAATAATAATAGAAAAGTAAAAATCATGATAATAAAGACCATATGGAGACACCAAATCTTAGCGGCACTTGGGGGATGTTCATAGATTCCTTTAAATGAGGGTCCTTTTTTTTGCTTTTAATATTTTTGTTGAGTTGGTCAACTAATTTATCTAGCTGAGAAGAATTTTCTTGTTATGCCAAACTTGAAAAGATCTTAAGTTATTTTAATTCCAAAAATAAACATAACTGCTTTTAGATCTAGCTTTGTTTAATTGCTTATATATATCACATTAATGATTAAACTAGCAAAGCTTAACTGTTATAGTTTCTGAAGTTAACATAATCGCATTTGCTTTATTTTGTTAACGTTGCAATTAAATATAGGAGCCATTTATTAAAAATTCATGGTCATTATTTAACTAGGCTTAAATAAATTGATCTGTTTGAAATTAAAAGTCTTAAAGCATAAGGGTATATAACTGTCATGAAAATAACAATATGAAAAACACACCTGTTCATGAATCCAAAAGTCAATTCAAAGGAGTGGGATTCAAGTACACTTCTACGTTCCATCTTTTATTCTTAATTAAGGAGTACTGATGTATGATTGATCTTCTGGGTTTATGGATTTGATTTTGGGATTAATATAAGTACTACCTTCGGTCCTAATTATAAGATAAAGTTAATTTTTTTTTAGAGAAATTAAAGAATTTAAATAAGTTACTTAATTATATCATATGTTATATATCCTTAGATTATATATTAATTTATTAGTCAAACTAATTTTTTTTTGGCCAAATATTAGTCAAACTAATTAGTTTGAAGGAAAAAAATAAAAATATAACTACTCTAAAGTAATTTAATTAGCTTCTTTAATTTCTTAAAAAAAAGTCAACTTTGTCTTATAATTATGACCGAAGGGAGTATTTAATAATTTGAATATTCAAATCCATCAGTTTATTGTTGTCCATGCCTGTTAGTGGGTTCTAGACTTTGTACCTAATCTGAGTTGATTAGAAGAGGTTTTAGTTATAAACACGTCAATTTCCAATCAAATGACGTAATGATGTATAATTAATAGAAATGTCGTGGAATAAATTAAATTAAGAAATTGGAAATGAATAATATAAGGTAGGAAATTGACGAGTATCAAACATTCGGATGTTTCCTTTAACAAATTAATAATCATTCATTTCTTCAAGTTTAGTTTTTCATTGTTTAATGCAAACAGAAGCCTAGAAAGGATTGTTTGTGGTTTATTTATTACAATCATTTAGTCGTGCATGTTTCAACAATGTGGATGGGCACATATCAACAACAATCTGATGTGGTTGTTAATCACTGTGATTAAGAAAAGTCTCCTGCAACTAATTTGACTCTTCCTTCTATATGTATGCTTCAGACATAACGCAAGAATTAAGGTGTAATTTTAATAATTAGTTTTTTCATAAGAAGCATTTGGTACCTTAAAATTTATATGGGGTGTAAAAATGTACTCTTATAGTCCTAAATATAAAACAAAATCATTTACTTTATCATATCATATCATATCTTATTTATTTTTAAATTATATATCATTTTATAACTTAAGTAAAATAGTTTGGAGAAAAAAATAACAAATATAAATATTATAAAATAATTTAATTAGTTTTTTTAATATTTTAGAAAAAATCAACTCCATTTTATACTTAAGATAAAAAATAGTACATAACTAAGAAGAGGATCAGAGAGAGATAGGGAGAGATCATATGGGAAAGAAAGAAGAGATGGGGCCATGATCATGTGCATGTTATATTATTGTGGCTAGGCCACATCAGCATTACCACGTCACCGTTTTAGGCGGACAAGTTTTCTCTCTATGTTTTTTTTTTTTTTTTTGCCAACTACAAGTTTTCTCTTTTACCTTGAGAACTGTCAATGTTTACACAGTAAGAGAAAATGGCATTATTGCTCCATTTGTAACGTTTATGAATATTTTTGTGTCTATGTAAACTTTACGATGACAAATGCTCTTCGCAAAAAAATTTATTGTTAAAATTGTATTTTAACCCCCTCATGTAATTAAGTTTGTTTTCTTTTTTACTTTTTTCTAGAAAATTTGATTTTTTCTGACCTTGAGCAATTAAATTCGATTGATCTCGTAATTATTTTAAGTTATGTTTTCCATGAAACCCAACAACTAGTGGCTATTGATTTTTTATTTAATTTGGCCAAAAGGATCCCGACGACTATTACTCACTTCGGACCCATATGTACTGTATATTTGGTTAATGTCCCTCAAGTGATATAATGTTTAATTGGGCTAGTTGTAAAAACTATTTTTCTAATATAATTTATTGTGTCGAAAGTAAGTATGTGAAAAGAGTTTTGTCTCGACTTATCTAAACATACTTATCCAATACTAATTCAAACAGACACTTAATTTAATTGGCATGGTTATTTAATATGACCAATAAAACTCCAAATACAGTTGTTTATCTATACACTATACAATTATTTGACTCGGTTAGATTGAGCCAAATTAAGGGTAACACTCTCACTCTCATAATGTTATTTATATCTACAGCACAGATTTAAATTTGAGATTTTGTGTTTAAACTGCTAAAGCCTCTTCCTCTAAGACCAGACACCTATTGATTAAATATAACAGCTAATTTTAATTCCTTGGCAGTTTGTTTAAAATAAAATAGAGTATCAAAATAAGATAAAAATATTATTTTCAAGGCATTCTCACATTAATCCCGATTTTTTCTCCCAACTCTCTGACTAAAGTGCCTGTCTTTTTAATTTTAAGCAAACTCCTCCTAGTGCTCATTTGAATTGGCCATTAAAAAAAAAAAAAGTTGAACACATAAAGGGTGAATTGGAAACCAAGCATATGGCATCATCAAGAAGACACACCACCTTGACGAAGTGCGTGGCATGTTGCGAATGTGCCATAAATCTACGAAACTTTTTTTGATAATATTTTCCTTTAATTAATTCATTGTTTGATTGCATATATCTAAGAAGTTTTGTATAAAATAATAGAATTAAATAATTACAAAAGCCCCCATGATTACAAATCACATGGGATATATATAATAGGGAAAATTGTCATAAAAGACCTCATTAGCCTAATATTTGTTAAATGGGACCTGACCTAATCTGTCATTAATTTTGTAGGACTAAAAGATTGAAATGCCCCTAATGAGAAAAGAGAGGGAAAATGAAAGAAAAAGGAAACAGAACTAGCGAATGTTTTTGATTTTGAAGGCGTGCGAAGTTGAAGAGGGAAGGGCGAACTCGGTGGAGAAAATCAGACGAAAGTGTGGGGTGGCGGAGTGTGCGTCTTGGAGGCGGCAATGTAAGATTGGTCTCTGCTGTGGCGGCGAAGCGAGGTCTTAGGGTTGTTGTGGTGGTGGGGCGGTGTGTTGCTCTTTGCGGTGTCGAGGAGGTATTGGGCACGGCGGCGGCGGCGACAGTCTCTCCAAGTAGTAGCATTCTGAAGAACACCCAAGATCCAAGGTTTGTGGTCCTATTTTTCACTTTCTTCATTTTATCATCACCATTATTCCCGTTTGTTCTTTTTCCCTAGAGTTTAGAAATAACTTCTCTTGCATTTAAAGACCAAATGATATTTTTATATCACTGATTTAAACATTCATTTTAAGTACTCCTCCTCCAATGAGTAAGTTATTTTACTTGCGTTGCTTTGAAAATTAAGATTTATACCTTTATGTTTAGAAAATTAAGCTCGACACTATTCTGTTTGTTTTCGCCTAGCAATTATCTCATGTAATATAAATAATTTTTTACCTATTCAAATTTTTCCTTCCCTCATCTACCTTCATCGGTTCTTTTGGATTTTGACATCTCTATTCTCATCTGGACGATGTCTTTATTCTTTACTATAAGGTTGAGACAAGTTGTTATTCAGATATTGTCTAATTCTTCCAAGTACCCTTACTAGGTAGAGCACTCTGTGCATGCACATGGCATTTCTTTTATAACTCTGAGTCCCTGGAGGTAGGAAGGTTTTTCTCTCCTTTCGCAAAAATGATGTACCTTGTATACTGGCAATTTTACATTATATGATAATTGCATATGTGGACATGAATGTTAAGTCACTTTCATTAGCCTCATTGGACCTATTGCTATCGATTTTCATGTCTACGCATATCTCTATGCTGTTTATGCTACTTACTATTTCAGCAAGGGCTCTGCTATCATGGGAATGGATGCTATTTTTTTCTCATATTTCCTATTTTGCCTTTTCAATCTGCTGAATTTACCTTCTTATTTCTATTAGTATGATTGGTGATGTGTGAAAAAACCTCTTTGCACGATTGTATGCACCAAGTATATTGACTACTTCTATTTTGCTAACTTTGTCTCATAGGCAATTGTTAAATTATATTAATGTAACATGCTTTTACATACACATTCGATTGCATGAATTACCAAACTGTTTAACTAAAGTGATTTATCACTTTCTACAAGTTTCTAATGCCCATCACCAAATTATGTAGAATTTGTCTTTGCCTACAAGGGAAGAGCTTCGAGTATTCCTACCTTTTATCACTTTTCTCAATGCTTACTTCTTTATATCGGTCTAACATTGCTAAGACACAGTTTTCATGTTTTTAGCAAAGGTGTGTTGGTGTTTTGTTAATCTACAATATGTTCAAAAGCTGTCATTGGAGGGAAGTAGTTTATTAGCAATTATATTTAATTTGCAATATGTTCAGAACATGTCACATTACACTGTTCTAATTTCAAATGTGTCTGCATTAGCAACCCCTATCTTTTTTTCCATCCCTATGAGCAGCATGCATGACATAGCTACTTGGTCACTAAAATTGATATAAACATGGTATGTTTTATGACTTTTGCATATGTCTTTTCCTTGTATAACGAACTCTACTGTCCAATATAGTGACACCTCATGCATGTTAAATGCAACACATATGGAAGTCATTGTTAAGTCACTCTTATGATCCTCTTATGTGGTATTTTGATGGCATCATTTGACTGTCATTACTTCTGGTGCAAGCTAATATTGCCTTTAAAATCTTTTTTATCAAGAGGTTGTAATTTGCCTTTTCTCTCAGGGTGCCCTAGAATTCCTATCATCACTTGCAATATGCATTTTCAAATTTAATTGCATTTATGGACGTGAATGTTAAGTCACCATCATTAGCCTCCTTGGTCCTATTAGGATGCCATCATTTCCTTGTCATCACTTGTGTAACAATGTGTTTCCAACTTTCCGTATTGGACTTTCTGAAATTTTGTGGTCTTATTGCTTCTTTGTCATCATGCCTTTTGTTCATTTCATTTTTTCAAGGCATTAAACTTTTCTATCATCCATCTTCATCCCACATCATCAATCCTCGCACTCCCTTTGCTGGCCAGTAATTTGTTAGGGAGAGCTGCTATCAATCCATGCCTCCCTGTTGAACCCTTATTCCCTACCACTCTTGGTGGCTTCTTTCCTCATCACCAATCTACTCAAACACCCCCACCACAAATGGCTTCACTGCTTCAGTATGGAGATACCATGTGCTGATGACAAATAGTAGTGTACTTTCCTTTCTCGCCTAACTTCAATTTCTGAGCAAGCCTGATATATAAAATCTTGTAGCTTCACTTTCCATCATCATCTTCCATACTCTATCTCATTTGCAGTCATATTCCTTTAAAACTTCAAATTGTTTACATGTGAACCACAAGCTGGTCATTGAACTTTTCATTTTGACAGAGTAAATATTTTGGTGAATTACTTGCATACCTTAATCATGACATCTATGGATACAACCCTTACATTGAGTTTAGATTTGGTCTTGTTCAACAACAGAACAATGGGTGAGTTAGTTGCAATGGGTTTAGCATTAATCATTAATGTATGCATGCATGTATGACATTTTTATGTTTTGCTATTTCATTTTGTGTAGACGGGATTGTGGAATGTATGTGATTTATTGGTTGCAAAGCTGCGAAAATATTAGAAAGCCTGAGTGGAATGGTTTCACTATGCCTAATGTGAGTATATTGGTATATTACTTGTTACAATTGCACTTTTTTTTACTGTGAATGTGTTTGTACAGGAAGATATAGATCAAAAGCGGGTTGATATGGTCTGGTGGCTAGTAGCCCATGAAAAGAATAAACATCGGGACATGGTCATGCGTGCCATTGAAGGTTGGAAGCCTGGGAAAATAAGGAGAAAGTAGTCGACGTTGTATTTATTCTGTTCATGTTGAAGTTTGTCGTCATTTTTTGTTACAATGTAAATGAAACTCAATTATTTATATACAACTATGTTATACTAGTACTTGTTTTGTATATTATGTGTAGTCTGCAAACACACTTTTCCCCTACGTGCACCACTTATTCCTTACTTGTGAAAACTCTTCCCCTACGTGCAATAAACTCTTCCATGTGTGTAGGATATGGAGGAATGTGCAATGATCTTTTCCTACATGCAAAACTTCTTCTGTGTGCGAAAAATCTCCCACTTGGATTCATTTTCATTTCTAAGATCTCCCACCATGTGCAAGAACTCTCCCATATGTGCAAAAAAATTTCCCTATATACAAAACATGCTCCGTTAGTTCAATGTCTCTTCTATTTGAGTTCCTTTAGTGCTCACATGTGCCACTGAACCATGTGCGAAAGATCTTCCCCATGTTCAACACATCTTCCCTATGTGCAAGAACTTTCCCCTATGTACAACAACTCTTCCCTTTGTGCAAAACGTGTTCTGTTTGTTTAATGTTTCTTCCACTTAGGTTCATCTAGTCCTCACAAGTGCCACTAAACCATGTGCAAAAGATCTTCCCTCATTTGTAAGAACTCTTCCCTATGTGCAAGCACTCTTCCCTTATGTGTAAGAACTCTTACCTATATTCAAGAACTCTCCCCTATGTGCAACAACTCTTCTTTATGCGCAAAACATGTTCCATTTGTTCAATGTCTCTTCTAATTAGGTTCATTTAGCTAGTCCTCACAAGTGCCACTAAACCATGTGCGAAAGATCTTCCATCATGTACAAGAACTCTTCCCTATATACAAGCACTCTTCCCTTATGTGCAAGAACTCTTCCCTATGTGCAAGAACTCTTCCCTATGTGCAAAATATGTTCCGTTTGTTCAATGTCTCTTCCACTTAAGTTCATCTAGTCCTCACAAGTGCCACTGAACCATGTGCGAAATATCTTCCATCATGTGCAAGAACTCTTACCTATGTGCAAGCACTCTTCCCTTATATGCAAGAACTCTTCCCTATGTGCAAGAACTCTCCCTATATGCAACAACTCTTCCCCATATGCAAAACATGTTCTGTTTATTCAATGTCTCTTCCACTTAGGTTCATCTAGTACTCACAAGTGCCACTGAACTATGTGTGAAAGATTTTCCCTCATATGCAAGAACTCTTTCCTATGTGCAAGCACTCTTCCCTTATGTGCAATAACTCTTCCCTATACACAAGAACTCTCCCTTATGTGCCACCAATCTTCCCTATGTGCAAAACATGTTCCGTTTGTTTAATGTCTCTTCCACTTAGGTTCATCTAGTCATCACAAGTGCCACTGGACCATGTGCGAAAGATCTTCCCTCATGTGCAAGAACTCTCCCCTATATGCAAGAACTCTCCCCTATGTGCAACAACTCTTCCCTATGTGCAAAACATGTTCCATTTGTTCAATGTCTCTTCCACTTAGGTTCATCTGGTCCTCACAAGTGCCACTTAACCATGTGCGAAAAATCTTCCCTTATGTGCAAGAACTCTTTCCTATGTGCAAGCACTCTTCCTTTATATGCAAGAACTCTTCCCTATGTACAAGAACTCTCCCCTATGTGCAAGACAACTCTTCAAATCATTCAAATCAGATATAATATGCTACTTTGTAAACAACCCAACATTGGATACAAATCTATCTACTACAAAGTAAATGGAACCTTAATGATTATGGAGAAAATCAGAAAACCTAATAAAACCACAATTTAATTTATTTACTACTTCCTCACTCAGTAAAACAATAATGCAAAAACCTAGCTTTAAAGCAAATGCAAATCATTAGCTCCAACAAAAACCTAGCTCTAGAATAAGGGTCTTGACACAACTCATCTCCCCTTTACTGATACATCGAACCTTCAGCAGCATCCACAGTGAACGACGGCCATAAGGGAGGATGTTTATCTGTGCACAGCTAAGGAGAAGAAGCTACGGAGGATGTCAATCACTTGCTTTGTTTATTATGCGAGCAATTCACTGGTTCTGTTCTATTTCCCTCTCTTTTCTCATTAAGGGCATTTCAGTCTTTTACTTCTGTGAAATTAATGACAGATTAGGTAAGGTCCCATTCAGCAAATATTAGGCTAATGAAGTCTTTTATGACAATTTTCCCTATATAATACTGACCCATGAATCTCATAGAGAAGCCATGATGCCGAAAGATCTAACAGGGAAAGCAAAAGTTCCTCCTACTTATTATCAATAAACTAATTTCTGATAATATATAAAGGGAGAATTGAGAATAAATATTTTTTTGATAAATTAATTTCTGAATGCTACTAAGTATGCAAGTCATCTTCCTTATGTACAAAAGAACTTCCGTTATGTGCAGATACTTTTCCGTGTGCGCATAAATTTTTCATATAAATGTGCAAACCATTTTCCGTCGTGTGCAAGATATCTTCCATTGTGTGTAACATATCTTTTGTTAAAGTGTAATCGATCTTTTATGGTAATATTCAGTAATTAATTTATTTTAAAGATATTTTTGAACGATTTTCCCATATATAAATTAGCTTATATAAATAATTTAGAAAGATTGCGTTGTTCCAGTTCCATGCAAAATATCCGCTTGCTGTCTGTAAAATAATACTGTGGATCGAATTTGAATTGAGAAGGAGGTAGTGTCGTATATATGTATGCAATGAAGACACGAGTTGTCGTTTTGTGATTTTGAAAAGTAATTCGGTGCTGTCGTTTTCAATGTTTTCCATGATGAATAATATTCAGTGTACTTCCTCGTTTCAGACCCTTTTAAAATTCAAACAAACTTCAATAATGCAATGCTATGTATTCACTGACACATTGGAATGCTTTTTTTTTTTTTGTCACTGACACACCGGAATGCTAATCCTAATTCCTAATACTGTTCACCACAGGTCCATAAAAAATCTGACCGTGTCAGTTAATGACTCAATGACATATCACAGATGTACGTATTATAAGATGTTATCTCTGAATGCTGTCCTCATTGAAGCTGATTTATATATATTATTGCAATGGAAAGTTTACCAGTTAGTTTTCTTGATATTTAAAATAAAGAAAATATCAAAACTTTTAGTTTTTTATGTGGTGAGATTTTTTACGTAATATTGAGTTTATATTTCATTAATCTAATTTTCAATTTATTTTTGTACCTTCAATTCATATGATGAGATTTTTCTTTAAGTTCGTTGTTATTACGGTATTACAATTATAATACGCCAAACATTTGTGACAGACTGATGTCATTAAAACCATATATTGGCAACAACTATAGGTGGTTGATAACTCGGTTCTTCAAATTCAACTAACTTGAAAGCTATTCTTCATTTCCTTGCAGCCATACTAATAGCATATTTAGATTAGCTTATTTTTCAAGAATAAACCTTTATTATGTAAGTCGAGATAAAACTTCTTTCACATATTTACCTCGTATACCGTAAATCACAATTTATAAGTATTTATCAAGGTTATGGAAACCGGACCGGACCGGCCGGTCCGGCCCGGTAACCGGCGAACCGGCCGGTTGGCCGGTCTGGTTTCCATTTTTTAAAAAAAAAAAAAAAATTTTTTAATATTTCCTTTAGAATTTCATACTATAAGTCTAAAATTTTCAATTTCTCACCGGTTTGGCTCCGGTCTGACCCACTGACCCTTAACCCAATACCCCGACCGGTTCAGTACCCGGTTCGGATTTTAATACCTTGGTATTTATTGTCCAAAAATAAGTTATCCCAAACGATTATTGTGCCTCGCTCCCTACACCTTTATTATTATTATTCACATTACATAGTCTTAAATTCAATATACATATTACACATGCATGTGTGCGAGTGTGTCTTTATGTCATCTAGCCCTGGTCTGTGCAGAATTAAAATTGCCTTCACCTTCAGTTGCTTAAATTTAGATTTTAATTCGCTGCTAAAGTTTGTTCTATAAATACTGCGAGTATCATAATGAATATTGGCAAAAAATAAAAAAAAAAAAAAAATCCTTGGTCATCATAATGAATCCCATAGAAACGACACCTCCGTTGCGTATTGTCCAATCAGCCCTGCCCCAAAACTTGAGCCCAATGTAACAGGCTCCAAAATTGAAAATAAGATTTTTTGCTTATATATATATATATATATATTATACACACACATATAATTAGATTTTTTAATAAAAATTTTATGATCAATATTTTTTAAAAAAGTATATGAAAGGTTCATAACTGCACGCATTTTTAGGTAATATTAAGTTTATAAATCAATTTATAAATTTAAGTAAAATTCAAATAATGAAATATTAAGAATTTTCAAAGATAATTATGAAATTAAGTTATTATGGAGGACAAATCTTGTGGGGGGGGGGGGGGGGACACCATAAAGTAATCAATATTAAAGAGACCTCACATGACATGTTGCATCTAAGTTGTTCTTTGACCACATTACCTAACTAGTATGTTAAGCAGGATTAGGCCTATAAGCTTAATAAACACTCCTAAAAGTTAGGACTTGATCCAGTTTTAAATTTATGAATTAGAAAATTAATTTTGACATATTAAGAAAATTAGGTAAATTAGTTAATTAAAAGAAACAATGGTCGGTTTCCTTAAAATATTTCATTTAATTATTTGTATTGAAAACCCCCTCATTGGTGAAAGGGAAAACCCTTTTTAAAGAGAGCTAAAACATTCAAATTCTAATTTAGGTTGTTAAATTCAATATATTCTAAATTAGGTTATATGTCCTAAAATAAAATTTTAAAATTCGATAATTTTACCTCATTACCTCTCCTTTGAGTTGAGTATCCATTGCTCCTAATTTAATCTTTTTAACAAAAATAGGGACTCATTATTTATACACTCTCCTCTCCGACAATTTTCCTTTTCCAAAAAGCTCTCCCTCCCAAATAACGTTATTGTATTAACAAAATTAAAGTCAAGTCTATATAAATAAAGAGAACGTTTTTTTTATACAATCCTTCAACTTTTTTTTTTTTTGTAAGTTACAATCCTGCAACTCTGGATATAATTTCAGGTGAAAAAATAAAATCTCTGAATATAAGCGAAGCAGAGACAATGCAGTGAGTGCTAGAAACATAGAGACTTTTTCTTATTGGTATGCATATAACAAAACGGAAGGAAAAAACAATTGGAGCAGTGGCACCAAAATGAAGCAACCCATTCTCGGATTCTCCAATCACATTGCCATGAGCAACAACTGGCATTCAATTCTCGACATTGCCAGAAACTGCAGAATTGACAAAACGCAGAATCCGGCAGCATTCTTTATTGGAAAACTAAAAACTTGAGGAAACGTAGCCCTTTCAGCATTCAATTCGTGCTTCCTATAACCCGAAGCCAGCGGAAAAAATTGAGGAAAGGTTTTTGACTTATAAAAATGTTTTCTTCTAATTTTTTGTCAATATTTATGGATGATCCAAATCACGCTCCTGACTTGCCCCTATTACCTTCTTCATCTACTAGCAACTTTCATCAAGCAATGTATATGTAGATCTGCCGTGGCTAGCTTAAACCCAGAAGAATCCAATCAAACCATTTAACCGAACTTTCACGGTATTCTCAGCAAATTTTGTTTTAGAATGACTCTTTTTTTTTTTTGGGAACAATTATCTTATGCTAGTTTAGATTTGAGTAGTGTCAAGGTCAAAAAAAAAAAAATGCTTGACTAATGTGGAGCAAATAATTTTAGAGTGACTGGTATGTCGCAGCAAAGGTGGAGGGAGGGAGAGCTTTTTTAGAGAAGGAAAATTGTTGAGGAGAGGGTGTAATCAATGAATCTGTAATTTTGTAAAAAAAAAAATTAAAATAATATAGATGGATATACATAGAATTATTTTTTAATTAAGTTGGAATCAAATGAGGGTAATAAAGTAAAATTATCGGATTCTAAAATACTATTTCAAGTCATATAACCTGATTTATAATTTGTTAAATTTAACAACTCCATTTATAATTTAAATAATTCAGCTGTCTTTTATTAGGATTTTCCCTTGGTGAAAACAACATTTAATTTATGAAATTAACAGAAATAGTTTAGGAACAAGTTCTAAATCTGTGAAACAAAATATGCTATTATCTTACATTTATGATAAAAATAAATCAGTCAACTTTAGAAGTGAAGGAAACATTGAATAGAAAATATCCCCCATATGATAACCATGTCATTTAAGTAAAAATATTTCCAGGTAAAAAAAAATCTGAATAAAAATATACTGTGAATAGAAAGTTATCATGTATTGATGCTGATACTAATCCTAACTCTAATTTTTTCTACCTAATAGTTTAAAATATAATTCTTTCACGTTAGTCCATCTACTCAAAAAAGTCACATGGATTAACTTTTCTGAGTGAGTAAGGACCAAATATTGTCTGGCTTCACTTAGCATCAATAATTCAATACTCATCTTCAACTTCATGGGCCGAAAAGCAAGTAGTTTGTTATTGGGCCTACCTCAATCCATCCCCCAAGTGCCACCCAAAAATGATTTCTGATGACTACGGCCCAATTGAAATTCTCCTCACTATTTTGACCCAAACAATATCAGTCATCCTTATCAATTTATAGTTAGATTTTCTCAACAAAATTGATCCAGTTGATAAAAAGGTTTGCTCATAAGCATAAAGTTGTAAGGTCAAATTCCGTCGATGTGAGAACCTTATTGGTGAGTGATCTGTAAATATTTCTGTAAGCGCTATTTAAGTTTGGAGGTATGCCTTGACCCTGGTGAGCTTTGAGACAGACATAACCCAACAAAAAATTACTCATCCGATCCTTAATATAAGATATATTTACCTAATTTAATTAAATTAATGAAGTTAGTCACTATACCACGTATTTTATAAAACACCTTAAACATCTTATTTAATCCCCTAATTCCTTCTTTTCCTTAATTATTGTTGAGGGAGTATCAACAAAGGTAAATAAGGAAAAGATTGATAAATATGAAAACTACATCTTATATTAAGAACTAAAATCAACTCTCTAACTATGTCTTATAGTAAAAAGAGGAGGAGTAATTTAATTATAGTGAATTATGGTAACTCACCTTTCTTCTTTGGTTTTGGTCGAAAGGGCTTATAGAACCTGAGTTGTGTCAAAGAATGTGCAACAATTACTACAATGAAGATTTGAAAGTGATGAGACCAATAGGAATATTTAATCAAGACTGAGAATTAATTAGGTGTATAGATATTAATGTGAAGTTACGCGGAGATCTGGCTTGGAATTGCAGCAAAATATCAAGTGGCCCCATATAGTGTATCAGTGCCGTAAACGAAAACATTAAGAGTCGCCAAAACACTCATATCTCCATAACTTCTTTGATTTTGAGCTCCCACCTCATCCACTATTACTACACACAACTATTTGTATATGCTCTCTTAATTCAGAAGCAAAAATGAAATTACTAATTAGGTGCACTGAAGAGTACATCGACACAGCCTATGTATAAAAGTGAAATATTGATGAAATAATTCGGCTTATTAGTATTTATATAGCTATACGATAAGGTTTGTGATTCGGTTATTATCAAACGCTTCTCTTAAGACTTTTTTAAATATGAGATTGTGAGTTCGAATCATTTATGAATGATATAATAATGAGCATGTGGGTTATGAATTATGATTAGAAAAAATATGCTCTGGTCTAAATGGTGTAACACTGTGATGAAAGTCTAATAAAAAAAAATCTCAATAAAGAGAGAAAAAAGAGTTTTGTAGAGCATAATAAGAAGTTTTCTTGTTCAAGAAATTAAAAAGGTTATGGAATATAAATATGATATATGAGTTATGAAGTCATTATCAAGGCCTTCAATGCCTTCCTATCTTAGAGGACTGTGTCACTTGAAACCTCTGCATTGATATTGACTTCCTTTTAGCATCTTTATTAGGACTTGGGGCGGCACAGGCGCACAGCTCACCAGCTTCCATGCCTCTATCTTCAAACCAGCACATTTAATTATTTGTAGATTTAACAACTCATTTTTTTAAAAAAAAATGTGAATTATTTTAATTTAATAAATAGTTAATACAAAAAAATAATTTTAATAACTAATTAACAAAATTATAATTAATATTTGAAAGTTTCTTAAAATTAAATATGAGCAGCTTAAATTGTGTGCGTGTGTTTTTTTTTTTTTTTTTAAATTTGCAGCAGCAATAGAGAATCTATCCCACTTTACAAGAGTTAATTAATTAAAAATTCATTGTTTATACTCACATGCTTGGCTCAAATTTTAAAATAATTATGGTGCTAGACAAACAAATATAAATTGGAGGATGAGTGGATCTGAGATGGAAAATGGACACTAGATTCCTTCTGTTGCATGCTGCCTTTTATCAAACAAAAGGATAGACGGTCCCACTAATTCTCAGATGATTAATGTATCCTAAGTCTTTCAATAATTTGATTAATAATTGGAAGAAGAAGATTAATTATAATTAAAGCCACGCCTCTACTGTATCATATATGTCTTCTTCTTCTTCTTCTTCTTCTTCTTTTAAAAATTTTTTTGCCACTTCACCAATCAGAAGCTTCTCAAGTTCTCATAATTCTCACACAGTCGATCTATATGTATAAAGTGTCTTATTGCTTGCTGAACTTGATTTGACTTAGCAATGGGGCTGGATTTTTTCCCACTGTATCTTATACTCATCAACGTTTATAGCAATATATTGGATTTTATAATTTATAAATTAACTTCTTGGGCATTTTATTATACAAGCAATACTTTTTGTCGAGGTGAGATAGTTAAAACACTTGTATTGCGTAATAGAGGAGTACAATCGTCGAAAGACTGTTTGTTTCAACATTTAGAGGGGAAATCGAATTTGAACAGTGTTTTGATTAAAAGTAAATGTTTGTTTCAGTGATTGGATTCAAGATGAAAAAAGTCATAAGCCTCAAAATGAAACTTATTGGAGCTTATGTGCCTGTATGTGTATAAAAAAATATTGATAGGAGTATTTTTATATTTTTGGGGATCAATGAGGTACTCAAAATCACCTCTAATCACAAAAATTATTTTATGAAAAATGTTCTAAATAATTTTCTCTTTCTTTAGATAGTAATCTTCTGCTAATTAGAGAATACTTTGATATAAGAGTTTAAGCAAATTTTGAGTTTTGTTAATATATGACTGTAGAAATGTAGAGAATAATTAATAATTAATTTTAATCAGTTTAGATTTATTATTTAGTTGTTTTATGATTTTATAATCAATTTGTTTTATGAGCATGTCATAAATTACTTTCTATATAGTGTTTTTACCCATTAAATTTAGTTTAAATAATTTATTTGAATTATTGAAGGTATTATTAAGATTTTAATAGGTTTATTTTGTTAGATTTTGAGCTATGTGAAAATATAAGTTATGATTTAATATTTAAATTAGAGTTTGATATAATTTATAAGATTTAAGTTTGAGATGCACAGTAGAAAAGTCTTTTGAAGTGTACCAATTTAAATTAGAGTTTGATATAATTTTATTAAAATTGTACCATTACCAAATTTTTAAAGTTAATTTTTGAGAAAATTTTGAAAAAATCCCTCCGTGTGTAGATATTTTCCTAGGTCCCATTGACAATTAAGTTGCCAATGATGAATTTTTTCACAATTATCCCTTCATTTTTTCATTTTTCATAATTTTTTCAATTTTTTTCTCTTAATTAATACAAAAGTCACTTATGCAAAAGTCAAACCAAACATCCTAACTTTTACATAAGTTACTTTAAGTTATTTATCCAATCGCTAATTCAAACACTCATCATTTTACCTAATCTAACTTTTTTCCAATCTTAAGATTCCATAAGTTTAAGTAAAAATAAGTTACTTATTCAATCATCAAAACAAACACACCTTAGTTAGTTCATTTGATAGAAAATAAAGTGAACTAAAAGATTTTACAATATTTATTCGAATGGTAGCATGAGATTTAAAGAAAAAAATAATAGTTAGTAGAATACTCAGTACTACTTTTTTTTCCCCAATGACTCAGTACTGCTATTATAATTTTAGCATCTCTAATTATTGAACATGGTTTTAATTAACCAGATTAGGTCATAGTCATTATCATGCCTTCAGGGATGGCCATGTTCAAGTATATACTATGAAAGTAAAAACAATTAATTAATGAACATTAAATAATACTAAGTGCCCATGCAGACAAGGGATCCACGTTACTCCGATTTATGAGGGACATGCCCCTTCAACAAAAGGTTAATGCAACTTATCTAATGACACTTCATAATAATATATAGTCCTTTGTCTCTTTTTTAATTTCATTTCTTGATGCAACTCATCACAAAGCAAGCATATGGTTGCCTCCAAATTGGTTAGTACAGTTTTTCTTCACCCAGACAGATATGGTTTACACTATTTAAATTAATTACAAGAAAAAATCCCAATTACAAAATGAATGACTCAAAAATGCCAACAATTTATTTATGGATCGCTGCGCGTGTGCAGCTATATATGCAACTTTCTTCGGCGCATAGAATTTTTCTTTATTTGCATGTAACATATCTTCAGTTATGTGTTAAATAAATGGCATGGGCACATTATGTAACACAGATTTAATTAAAGAAGAAATATTGTCAAGTTGTTGGTAGAACACAAATAATTCGTATACTAGGAATTGCACTCATTTGGAGAGACAAAAAAAGCATTTGCGTTCTAATTTTCAAAAGAGATTTATTCTCAAATTCAAAGCAGCTTGGAAACACTTTTAATTAAATAAAAAAGGGTCAATATAATGTTTAGTTTTTATAATTTATTTCTATTTTAGTTTTGGTCGTTATAATTTCAAACTATGGGTTTTAGTCTCTCAAAATTCCTTTCATCTAAAACGTTAGCCTCTGTGGTTTAATAAGGATCTTAATGGTGTTAAATATGATAACGTGACACTAACACCATCAATTATGGTGTTGATTGGGCATGCTGATTGTGGTTTTATAGTTTACACTGCTAAAAGATTTGGACCAAAGATTGTATTCCAGCTTACACCATTAAGTTCTTTTTTGAACTACACGGACGCTTTAAATGAAAAGAAACTTGAATGATCAAAATTTATAGTTTGAAATTAAAGAGAACAAAACCAAAATAAAAGTAAATTAAAAGGATCAACATTATATTAACCCAAAAAAGAGTTTCCCTTGCTCTAGGATCGGTGCCCTTAGGTTCTTTCTAGCAATATGTGGATGTAAAAAATGTAGTAAAGAAAGTTACATTTAGGGCTTGCCATATCAAATTACAAAATTAACTGCATGTTTGGATAACTTAGAAACCATGATTTCAGAAATTTTTTTCTACAAGTCGAGACAAAAGTTACAAAACTCTTTTTACATATTTATCTCGTAAATTATAAAAATTATTCTCCAAAAGCTAATCTAAATACACACTAAGTGCTTATTTGGGTTGACAGTAAAAGTTACTTTTCTGACGTAATTTACGACATACGAAGTAAGTATGTAAGATAATTTTAATTTGTTTCGACTTACATGAATGTACTTGTCCAACACTAAACCAAGCACGCTCTAAGAACGACACAGTTTTCAACCATTTTTTTCTAATTAATAATTACAATCACTTTTTATGCAATGCCAATGAGGGTCAAAATCATATCCAAGTACTGCCATGCTAGCTTAGAGCCAAAAACTGAGAATAGAGAGCAAAAACAACAAGAACGCATGCTCAGAAGAGGACGTTAGAAATGATGTCTTGTGTTATCAAAGGTACGAGTACGAGCAAAGCGTACCCTCTTCTTTCTCAACATTTTTTCCTTTTACTCCTTGGCCCCTTGCAAGTACTCACCAGTAATTTTCAGAGTTTTGAGTGGTTTCTGTATTGTCTCGTCTCCTTCACTGTGTAAGAATCTTTTCTCTCTTTGTTTGCTTCTCTATCTACAGTAACAGAAATCTCGGTAAATTTGGTTCTCTCATTTTTTTAACTCAATGCTTCCGTCATAGCATCAAACCTAGCTGATCCTTCTTCATCCTATTCCATTATGTTTCCTCCACCACCACCACCACCACTCTCTCTCTCTCTATATATAGGCACTACTCTGCAGCAGTATATTATTTTTAGGGACAATTACAATGAAGCCCCACATAAGAGAAAAAATGAAAAAATGATTCTTAAAGTTGTTAATGACAAATCGAGAAGCTTATACTGACAACTTCAAAGACCAATTCTTCATTTTTTCTCTTATATGGTATTTCATTATAATTACCCCTTATTTTTATTTTGCATGATTGGTAATAAATGAAAACCACATATCTCTTCTGGCAGTGGCAGGGCATCACATGTCTGGCAAATGGCGAACATATATAAAAAATGGAGGCCAAAATTTACTCTCCCTCTCTATGAACGTATAGACACATAATATATTGTTCTATGTTACAGCACACAAAAAGATAAGGTTTTTAACTAGTCAAAATAATAATAATAATAATAATAATAATAATAATAATAATAATAATAAGGTTTTTAAGGTATCTTAGAATCTTAATACTCATTTGGAATAATTTATTTTTGACTTATAAATCATGATTTACGGTATACGGGATAAGTATGTGAGAGAAATTTTATCTCCACTTACGTAATAAGTACTTATTTTCCAAAAAAAAAAAACTATTCCAAATATAACTTTACATAATTGAGAAGTTGATAAAAAAACAATTTTTTTGGGGGCATGAGTTTGGTCTTTATTGAATAAGCCCCGGAAACATTATCTCAATAGAGATATTACATCCAACCTTATAAGGGAAATCTAATCTTTATTAATGTTCGTCTCTCAAATAAAAGGAGAAGGTTGATCAAGGAAACAAAAAATCCCATCCAAATTATGAGAATATTTAGCTAACTGATCAGCAGTGGTTATGTCTTCTCTATATCTGTAAGTGATCAAAACCTACCAATCTCTATGAAGAATCATCATTATATCATCTACAATGTCCTTGAAAGAATGATCATTATCACAATCTCCACAATATAGTTTATAGCCTATAATACAATCAGATATTAAATAAATCTTTCTATACCCTTTAGATTAACACAATTCAAGGCCCTGAATACATTCAATCATTTCCGCAAAAACAGACGAAACATTTACTAGTTTGCAGTTGAAACCACCAAGCCATCTGTCATTTTGGTCTCAAAAGTAGCCTCCGCACCCACTCCTTCCATCTTCCAACACCGAGTCATCGGCTTCGAGCTTGATGAAATCCCCTTCTTGTTGAAGTTGGTTTCCCTGTGGAAGTTCGATCTTGTTCTCCGTAGCTCTTGTTCTAAGAATATCCTTATCCGAGCATGCTCTGAAGAAACTGTGATGAGCATTGAGGCCTACTCTGGTCAACTCACACTACTATAAAAAACGTTTTTAACGTTCCTTTTTTAAGCCTTTTAACGTCTGAAAACAAGGGGACGTCTATGCGAGCGACGTAGTAAAAAATGGCAATAACGTCCGTAGATAAAAGGACGTATAAAGTCTGAACTTTAGACGTCCCCATTTTAAAAAGGGACGTCTAAATTGCTTTTTTTTTAAAAAAAAATCGTTTATATTATAGATCTGGACTAAACAGTATTTAAAACCAGAAATTATAGATCATCACCAATAAAACTACAGATCTAGTATCTGAAATCCAAATCTATACAATAATAACTCCAAAGCTGAAATCTCATAGGGAGAAGATGAAAACAATAAGAGGAATTAGTTGCAAAAAACTTATCTTCTTCTATTATTGAAATTCGTTTTCTCGTAATAATGAATAGAGAAGAGCGACAGGGAGAGATGAACCTCGTTTTCTCAGCGAGAACGTAGCCATGAAGCATATTTCAGAGTCCTGATTTATAAACCATAACAACACAAGTTAGAAGATAAAATAGAAGGAAAAAAAAGAGAAAGAGGATAAAATAATAAAAAATGGTAAGAAAGCATAACAGATTTGCGGCGATAGGAAGGAAAAAATGAGTGTAAAAGTAGCATAAAACTAACAAATAAAAACTGTCAGAAAAAATTTGAATTGTTTTTTGCGTCCCCAATCTAATTTAGGGACGTCTAAAGTTGTTCAGTTATTTTTAAAATTTTTTTTTTTACTTTAGACGTCCCTGATGTATCATCAGGGACGCCAAAGGGTGTCCCTCATTTAATTTTTTTTTTTTTTAAACTTTAGACGTCCTCAATGAATATGGGGACGTCTAAAGTGTAGACGTCCCCAATTTGAATTTGGGATGTCTAAAGTAATTTTTTTTTACTTTAGAGGTCCCTAATTCAAATAGGGACGTCTAAAGTCTGTAAAGTCACACTTTAGACGCCCCTATTTAAATTGGGGACGTTTAAAACTATTCAGTTCTCACTCATAATTACAAAAATGCCACCGTATTTAGTTTTTACTTTCCTTTTTTAAAAAGGGACGTCCTTTAGGGACGTAAAATATATATTATGTAGTAGCGTCACTATCAAAAAGTCTATTATATCCTGACACCCATGCATCCCAACAAATGTAGTCGAATAGGTTCTACCATGAGGCATTCCTAGTAAAATCCTTGCCAATCTCATGAGTCAAATTCCACTTGATCCACTCTGCTCCCTGTAAAGAAAATAACACATTCCATTTTTCCTGTTTTACCACTGCTTTCCAACATTCTCTAACATTTAAGTAATCTCGTATCATATGCATTAGGTCTTCTTCCCTATCGCATCTGAAAGGGCACACAGCAGACGTCTCCAATCCTCTTTGCATTCTCAGCTTCAGTGTATGAGTTCTTCCATGAGAAGCTAACCACATGAAGGCTTTGATTTTCTCTGGGACAGACCATCTTCATAGAATCTTCCATATGTTATTCTCATCTCTTTGTGTACCTGAAACAAGAAAACAATATGCAGATTTTATAGAGAAGCAACCATCAGTGGGTGGCTTCCAAATAATTTTATCCTCTCCTCTCTCCTCACAAGGGGATGCACTCGCATAATACAATCGACTACATGGGAAGGAAACCAATACTCCATCTCTCTCCGATCCCATAATACGATTGACTACGAGTTTAGTTTAAACTGATACGTAGCAAAAAAAAAATGCTGAATATTAATGTAGAATATATGTTGTCACATAAATATTATTTAGCAGAGATCGAACATGATCAGTTTCCAAAATTCTGTCTTGGACGTCACAGGCTGATATCTACATAGTTATTAATTTAAAGCATCAAGAGTTTGTTTGGATCCACGTTCAAAAAGTTTGTTCACGTAAGTCAAAACAAAAGTTTTCTCACATATTTACCTCGTAAACCGTAAATCATGTTGGAAAAGCAGCTTTTACCGCTAATCCAAACAGTTACTAAGCTTATTTCTAACAGAACTGCTCTTTGAATACACATGTCAATCATGATGCATGGGAGATTATTATAGATGTGTAGACTCTAATTAGAGAGTAGCAACACATGAATGAGGTCAAAAATAAATTTTGGCCCGTGATATTTGAAATTGGTGTTTTTATATCAGAGTCTCCTAGGCTTACCTTCACATAGTTACGTCTTGACCAGACATTAAATAATTAATACTTATTTAGATTGGTGTTTTGAAGTCCCTAATTTAACTTTTCAATTATAATTTTATGATTTATAATTAAGTATATAAAAAGAAATTTGTTTCGATCCTTATAAACATGCTTTATTATAATCTTGTCAAACTGTCATCCGAGTGATGAATGGAGGGGCCAAATAAATGAGAACGCCTTCGTAAAATCACTCTCGCATGTGACAGGTCTGCTTTGTGCCATTAACATCCGCCGCCCATTGTAATTACTCACACACTCAATATGATGGGCCTCACCTTTCATCATTCATATGTTTACATATATCAATTATTAGTTCTCTTCCAATTTGCATGTGGGATCACTATAATATTTTCATATTTATTTCATTATTAATATTTACTCGCCTATACTCCCTCCACTCTAGGCAAATTTTTAAGGGAAAATTCCAAAAAACTACATTGAAAATATAAAAAAGATAAATCAATACATTAAAAATGGGAAAAGATGGATCAGGCGGGTGTTAGAGATGTGAGAAATTTGTCCTTTTGAAATCTCGGCCAAATGACAAAAATGCCCTTTAGCCCTCAGTCGCAATAACAACATAGGAGTTGTTAATGGCAAATCCGGAGTTGTTAATGGCGAGATAGGTGTTGTTATTGGCCCTGAAACTTGTTAATTGTGAAAAAAGAAATTGGAGTTGTTAATTTCTAATCTAGAGTTGTTAATTAAGAGATAAATGTTGTTATTGGCCTTGAAACTTGTTAAGTATGAAAGAAGAAATTAGAGTTGTTAATATCGAATCCGAAGTTGTTAATGTCGAATCCAGAGTTGTTAATTAAGAGATAGGTGTTGTTATTGGCCGTAAAATTCGTTAATTGTGAAAGAAGAAATTGGAGTTGTTAATGTCGAATGAGGAGTTGTTAATTAAGAGATAAGTGTTGTTATTGGCCCTGAAACTTGTTAATTGTCAAAGAAGAATTGAAGTTGTTAATGTCGAATCAGGAGTTGTTAATTACGAGGATCATGTTGTTATTCTGAAGTGGAGGATGAAGTGTGAAAGAAGATATTGAACTTGTTAATATCGAATTCAGAGTTGTTAGTTAAGATATATGTGTTGTTATTGACCCCGAAACTTGTTAATTGTCAAGGAAGAATTGAAGTTGTTAATATCGAATCCGGAGTTGTTAATTACGAGGATCATGTTGTTATTCCAAAGTTTGGATGAAGTGCTAAAGGGCATTTTCGTCATTTGGCCGAAATTTCAAAAGGACAGATTCCTCACATATCTGACACCCACTTGATCCATCTTTTCCCATTTTCAATGTACTGATTTGTCTTTTTGATATTTCTAATGTCGTTTTTTTGGAATTTTCCCAATTTTTAAAGCCCCATTAAATTGATAAAAAAAAGGAAGAATTGTGAAAAAAAAGACTTTATTGGCAACTTAATTGCCAAATGAGACCTGAGAAGATATCTGCATACAGAGGGAAAATATTGTGCACATAAGGGAAGATTTTGTGCAGACAGAGGAAGATTTTTGCACACGTATAAGGAAGAATATTGCATATAGGGAAAATCATTTGCACATCAGAAAAGATATTTTGCACACGTGGAAGATCATCTGTACGCGGAGGTCCCATTTGATAAATAAGTTGTCAATGGGGAATTTTTTCACAATTTCCGAAAAAAAAAATCTATTGAGAAATTTATTGGCACATACTTGTTGAAATCTGAAATAGGTATAAAATCCTTTAGAATATTAGTAATACTTTCTGCGCATAAAAATATAAATAATATCAAATTCAAAAACCACGAACTAATTAATTTCCTACTCAGCGACTTTTGGTCACATTTCTTATAAAGATAAATATGTGATAGTTTAAATTTAGCTGAATTATATTTTTCCGGTTTTAATTATAAGACAAAGTTGATTGCTTTAGAGAAATTAAAGAAGCTAATTAAATTACTTTAAAGTATTTTTATTTTTTTCTTCAAACTAATTAGTTTAACTAATAAATTAATATATAATCTAAGGATACATAATATATGACATGATTAAGTAATTTATTTAATTTCCTTAATCTCTTTAAAAAAATTCAACTTTATTTTATATTTAAGACAGGAAATAATAGTACATAATTTTCTTGAACTTCATGTCATGTATGGATAACATCTCTTGTCTTTGAAGCTTTACAATAAACCCCTTAAAGGCTTAAACTCTTGCATTCATATACATAACTCTCCTTTAATTTCTTATGTTCATTACTTATTTGCACATAGTTTAAAATTGAAGGGGATTATATGCATATAACTCAAAATTTGTGGGGTGATCTGTATAGAAAAATAAAGTTTAACTAGATTATAATTTATGATTAGGGGCTACCTGTATAAACTTAAAAGTTCATATACCACCCCTTGAGAACGGTTAAATCAGTTAATTTCATCTTATATGTAATTGGGATATCATACTTCTTACTACTAATAATAATTTAGTCGCACATCATAACAATTTACCTTTGTTTTAGTGCCAAGTGTTTACTATTGGCACCTTTTGTTCAATTTTTTGGGCATAAATGAGTGTGTGTCAAGGGCTTGCGTGAGTGTTGGACTTGGAGATCTAAATTAAATGCCTCTCTCATTGACACCAACAAATTCACTCTCTTTCAACTAACCCGTCCTCTCTTCCTTCTCTGTGTCCTTCTCCTCATATCTTCACTTTTCACACTCCAGCGCCAAAATTATCTCTCCTCTTCTCTTTCCCTCCACAATGTCTCTTCCTTCATAGAAAGTCCCTGTTCCTTCTTCCTCCTCCTTCCACCTTGTTCCTCTTCTCACAAGTTTCAGCTACTGAAGAATCAACATGGGTTGCTGTGTGAGCACTAACAGAGATCTATCCTCAGCTTCATCCCCACCAAAACTTCAGAATTCTCTCGTTCGCAAGAACCAGGCACCTCTGAGATCTAATTCTTCTTTCTCTGTAAAAGTTTCAGAAAACAGAGCACCCCTTGAAACAGAGGAGACTGTCAAGGAAGTTCTCCCTGAAACCCACAAATGGAAGCCTCGAACTGTCAACTTGGACCCTCAAAAGACGCCTCGAAAACCTGAATTCCACAAGTTTCTTCCAGAAGTGAGCAGCAAGATCAGCAAGTTGCCGGTGAAAAAGGAAGAAGAGATCTCTGAGGTTTCCGAGGTTTGCAGCTTGAGCGAGAGCTTGATGTCAACCCTTACAACAGCTGACCAGAAAGACGAGGATGACGAAATCCGTCAAAGGGTCAGCTCGTCTCCGGCTAAAATGTTGAAAAATCGATCCTTTTCCGGCGATAGAAGGGATAGAATAGTGGGGAAATCGCCGACCAGGAAGCCGGAGCAGTCACCGGGTCGGAGGAATATCGGGTCGGGGAGGCTAACTCCAAGCAGAGACCAACTAGTTCGGAGTCAAACAATGGGAAGCAGAGGGGTGAGGAACGAGACTCGCGGGCGGGTCGCTGGCGAGAATTCCAGCCGGAGATCCAGGTCACCCGCCATGCGAACAGACAACAACGGAGCCACTAGATCCGTTGTGGGTCGGAGCCCATCGAAGAGAAGACCAAATCAGTCCCCTGCTCGAGCCAGAGCCGCCACACCGGAGAATTGCGGCCGGAGGAAGGAACATCCCGGAACGGAAGGCAAATGGTCGTCTTCAGCAGCGAACGAATCACTGGAAAACCCTCTCGTGTCCCTGGAATGCTTCATATTTCTCTGAAAATTCATCCAATTCCGGCTAATGCGGGGGGAGGTGGTGGTGGTGCACCACCGCCTGCCGCCGAGAGTTGGTGGGCTGAACGACGACGAGTCGTAAATCAAAGTGTTAATTTCTGTACCGAAATATTTTGCCGTTAATGTTGACCAAGAGGGTGTAAATATTTCCAAGTCAAAGGTCAATTTGTAGGACACAGAGGCCTAAAGCCATAAACAGTGAATGTGTATCTCAGCGATTTATCCTGATTTGAACTTTTGGATCCTGGAATACGTAACTGGTAGTAGTTAAGAAAAAAAAGGAAATGACCTCTTATTATTATTGTTATTGTTATTATTTTACTACATCACTGCTCTGTTTTCTCTTCTGCCATATGATTCCTTCCATTGCAGGGGTTGCCAGGTTAGGAAAGATTTCGTTTCTGCTATATAGGATTCTCTGTGTACCAAGAAACTCGTCTTTCAGGGCCAATGAAATTGTAATATTGAATCCTTGCAATTATTAGATCAGTTGGAAGAAGAATAACTTCATGAAATAACTGCAGTGAAAGTTCTTTATGCGGAGGAAATTTTGTACTCTGATAAGAGAGTGGACAGGGTAAATTTGTGTGGCTGAAAAGAAAATTTTCTAGGCCGGGTAGATGTAAAATTTCTTATTTCACTGGATTTAATTAGTGACGCAAATCATGGTTCATTTGTCATGAAAGAACGTTAAGAGATCAACCAAGTGGTTGTTATTCAACTGTTAATTGAAAGACCTACTGGCAGGTAATGTTCTGAGGCCCACCAAGGCTGCATAATTTGCTAATCAAAGTTGAAGCTTTTAAAGTCGTAAATATAAGATAGGCCAATTAATTAACTAATCAATCACTTATAAGTCCCTTCAAGTTAGCGAACCAAATTTGTTTTTATTTTCAGCAAACATGGAAGGGAAACTCAATATTACAGTAACTTATTTCAGTTTGTACAATATTTGGTTGGGAGATGGAGGGAAAAAAAATCTGATAGTGGTTCACTAATTTTTATAATAATAATACCTTTGATGGTCCTTTTTCTCTCAGTGGCCTTCTATGGTGTTAATATTATGCATGTGTTTGGTATCACTTATTTTTGAATAATAAATCCTTATTTCGCAAGTCGAGATAAAACTCTTCTCACATACTTATCTCATATACCGTGAATCACGATTTATAAACACTTATTATCTAAAAATAAGCTATTCCGAACGAGCACTATATCTGTTATTTTGGATGGTTTCACAGGTCGTGTCTTTCAATCATATGTGGGACATTAAGGGGTTATGTCCCATGGCTCAAAGCTTGACAGTTCAAAATTCAACCCAGAAAAGATAAAACCTTAATGTGTTCTCTTTGGGGTCAAATAAGATATACAGATTGGTTTTTTTTTTTTTTTTTTGGCTATTTAAATGTTTTGAGATTCTTCAAAGAGGCTCAAACATCTTCCACTACCCACCACTGAAATTCAAAACGCATCACCGGTTGTGGCTCTAATTGAAATTTTGTCCATAGGGATTTGGATTTCTTGATTAAAAATAAAAAAGTGTCAGTGGAAGAAGCACTTTTGCTTGTACTAGTGAAGAGTCTATACTTAAATGTATTTTTTATTTGAACAGAAATGATTACTCCCATCGGACTGTTCTGAAAATAGCAATTGGGCAACAATATGAAATGGTCCTTCTTGGTCCATAGAGCAAGCATTTTAATGTGTATGTGTATCAGTTGAGAATTTCCACTCTCCTATGGACTCAGAAGTCAGAATCATTAGCACATTCCGATAAAAAAATTTGAACACATAATCTCAATTTGACTCTTCATAAACAATACAATACCAAGGACGTAGAGCGATCTTGTATGAATCCAACTGATAAAAAAATATCAGATAATGATCTCAGAAGTCAGAATCATTCTTGCTGTTTAGGTTTTGAGTCCCATTTTAAGTTTAGATTTGTATTGGTGATCCATCCCTTCCATTAAGGTTCACTGTGTTGAGCCCATTTTTGCTTCTTCATAGGCCCATTGTTTTTTTGGGGCAATAGCAGATGCACTTCCATTAAAACTAAGCAATACAACAGTCTAGAGCAATATACTTGCAACACATAACCAAAGCAAACTAATAACAACAGATAACAATTTCGTCTTCCAACAAACGCTCCCTCAGTCTGGGGCTCTTTGCACTCTTAGATCCCTTTCCAACAAACTCCTTAGATGATGAGGCGGTTGCTCAACCCAGTCCAGCGGGCATGACCCTCCTAGTAAAGCTCTAGCCACCTAATCGGTTACTAGATTCGTTTTCCTGAAAATCCAATCATAAGAATGATTTCTAATCAAATTCCTTGAAACTTAAATATTTTCAAGGAGATTAATACACCTCCAATCATTTGGAGGAGAATCCTTCTTGATATAATTAATCAAAACTTGATTATCAGATTCAAATTGAACACCCTCAAGTTGATTTTCATCATCATAATTAATAGCATCAAGTAATACGACTCCCTCAGCCTCTAATACTAATTTTGCATTAATGATTCTCGCTGCCCCATCCAAGACTCACCCATTTGAATCCCTTACAACAAATACCACAGCAGCCCTATTGTTTGAAGGAGAAAACGAGCAATCTATGTTGATTTTTATACAATTACCTTATGGTCTTAGCCACCGAATCTGCTTGCTTTGATCAACATTAGTTACCGCAACCCCTTATTGCTCTGAGCTTCTCCACCCTTATGATTCCCATAATGCTTGCAACAATCTACAAGCCTGCTCACCAATGATGTCCCACGCTTTCTCGTAGAACAAGCTAGTGAATCCGTCTGGTCCAGGAGCCTTTTGTCCTCCAAGTTGGAATACAGCTTGCTTGACTTCTTCACATTTAATTCCCTCCATCAAAATGTTGTTATCATTATCAGATATTACACTCTCCACACTATCTAGCACACTTGTGAAGTCTCTTGGGCCAACTGAAGAGAATAAGGACGTATAAAACTGAGCAAAGTGACTTCCAATATCATCTTCCTCCTCAATTCACTCATCGTTACTACCCCTGATTCTTGTGATTTTATTTTTGCACCATCTTCGAAGTGTTGTCATATGGAAAAACTTTGAATTTCTATCCCCACACTTCAGCCACTCCACCTAGGGGTGTGCAAGTATTTCCCGTCCCGAAAATTTCGGGATGGGAAAAGTTCGGGATCGGGAAATTTTTTTTCGGGATCGGGAATGGGACTTCCCGATCCTAACTTTTTCCCGATCCCGAATATATATATATATTATGTATAATTTTTTTAAAATATTTAAGAAAGAAAGACCAAATGCAAAATAAAATGTGAAAATTCCTAACACCCTCAAGGTAATATCTATTCTTTTAGTTAATTTAGTTAATTTTATTTACTATTTATTAAATAATTCTAATTTTTTATTCTTATCTTTGTGCTTTTTGTAGCTAAATCAACAACTTTAAGTATATATTGGACTAATGATATATTTGTATTGAACTAATTTGGTACAATATGATATTAGATAAATTATATATTTATACTAGACTAAAGAAAATAAAATAAAAAAATTAATATAGGAATTTTTAAAAAAAAATAAAAGAAATTCGGGATCGGGAAATTCCCGATCCCGATCCCGAACATTTCCCGTTCCGTCGGGACGGGAAATTTTCAGGATCGGGAATGAAAATCATTCCCGAACCCTTCTCGGGATCGGGATCGGGAATGACATTTCCCGATCCCGATCCCGAACACCCCTAACTCCACCCTTGCTTTTTGGGCCCAGTATACCTCCTCTTGATCCCATAGCTTACTAATTCTCCTCTTCAGTTCCTCAACTTCCTTAGCTGTTTCACTGATCTATTTCGACTCAAGACAGTTTTGCACTTTTTTCACAAGTAGGCCTATTTGTTTCTGGCTGTTCTTAAACTCCCCTTTCCCCCATTTAGCAAGTGATTCTCTTAATCTATTCAGTCCTTTCACAAATTCCTTAAGGTCTTTCCTATTATCTTCCATTTTCCATTTTTTCTTAATCAGATCCATTAGGTTGGGGTGACTGAGCCATCTTGCATTGAATTTGAAGATAGGCGGTGTTTTTACGTCTGAATATTCAAAGTCCACCACTATAGGGCAGTGATCCGAACCTATTGCTTCTAACACTTGCCCTTGCCCTTTTAGGAAGTGACCATGCCAGCAAGAGTTCATAATTGCCCTGTCTAGCCTTTCTCTAATAAATTCATTCCCTTTTCGATTGTTCATCTAGGTAAACTTACACCATTTAAACTCCAGTTCCATCATCTCACAGTTTGTCATAAACCTCCTAAACCTGTCTAAATCACTTTGCAAACATTGCCTTCCTCCTTCTTTTTCTGATGAGTAGAGCAATTCATTAAAATCTCCCAGAACAATCCATGGTGTATTGGACCCAGGATTGAGTCTTTCTAGTTCCAGCCACCACTGCTCCTAGTCTCTTCCCTTGTTCGACCCCACATTCCTTCTTTCTATATGAACCTCCTCCAAATGAATTATATGGCGACTAATAAACCCAATTTTCACCTGAATCCCTGCCTTCCACTATACTATTAGGCCCCTTGATCTGCCAATCGGGTCAAAATATTCTCCAAAATCAAATTTCAATTTCCTTCTAATCTTTTCTATTTTGCTTCTTTTCATTTTTGTTTCAGATAAGAATACCATATTTGGACTGAGTCTCCCGCACCGGAACTTTAAATTACGGACTATCAGGGTAGTCCTAAGGCCCTAACAGTTCCATCCTAAGCATCTCATTGTCCCCTGGTGGCTGTTTGAGGCCAGCCACCACACCTTCCTTCATTAATATCCCCCTCCCCTTCCATGGAAATTTCCTTACACTCTTCCTCCATCCTACTCCCATCCCTCAAAACCGGGTGTAAATTTAGCCCGTTTCTAGAGAACAGAACCTTTCGAACCCGTTTTCTATATTTACCCACTTTTCTAGGACTAGTACCACAGTTAAAGTTCAAGTTTCCTTCGTACCTGAGTTTAAATACGACCGAACATTCCTCTGCTTCCCAACATTTCAGTTCGTTCTCAGCGTACTCTCGGTCTCCCGCACCCTTCGACGAATCTTGATCATACTCTTTCCTTCTCTTGTTCACCGGTGTCTCTAGCAGCTCTTCTGATTTTCTTTTTAGCGAGACCACCCATAAACCCTTTACTAATTGCCCCACTACCGTGTTTTGAGTTGGAACAATTGCCCTTGATTATTTTATCTTGTCATCCTTGTCTTCAGCTAGCTCCACCCAGTATCTTGCCTGGGATTTTTGTAAGTTTTCCTTTCTGGCCTTCAAAACACTTATGGACCCATCCATTTTTTTGATAAAATCATCCAGCCCATCCTCACTTGATCCTATTGTATTAATGTGGGCTTCTAAGACCTGTCCGAATTTAAAGCCCAGGCTCACCTTATGTTGTTCCTCCTTAAGCTCATTGCCACGTTGTTGAAAAGACCCACGTGACCAATCCACTTTGGGACTAACTGCTGACATCACCAGCTCTGACCTGTTTTTTCCCTTCTCATGTTGACCTTCCAAATTGTCCCCTTCCTTTATTGAGCCTTAAGCCTGATATGGGTTGCCATACCCACAATTAATGTGCACCCCTTCCCCATGCATTACCTCCTTCCCAAGCATCCTTCCTCGCGTTCTACTCGCCGGAGTAATTGCTTGAGATCGGAGCGGATGTGTGCATAGGTTCGCATCATACCTGCGTGCTATCCTATTAACAATAAATTCCACAGTCTCCTCTTCGCAAGCTTTACCCTCATTACCCAGTTTCCTACAATTAAAACAGAACCTCACAAGCTTTTCGTATTTGATTTGAATCCATGCTACCTCTAAGCCATCAGGTCGAGGGGCAAAAAAACTAGGAATTAGTGGCTTATCTATATCCACTTCTACTCTGGCCCTTCCAAAGCTTCTTCCCGCAAATCTACCTTCCTCCGGCGACTCCACCTTGATAACCTTCTCAACAGTGCTTGCCATAAGCTGAATATTTGAGCCCATCCTTCCTTCAGGTGGGAGATTATGAAATTGGACCTAGAATTCACAAGTGTTAATAACTAGTTCATTATCATTCAGATACGGTTTCCTCCTTTGCAAGCTGAGCATGTGGTTTCTAACCACCCATGGGTTCTCCATCAGAATTGTGTTCGTCTTATGAGGATCTTTAAACGTAAATGTAAACATGTTGAAGCCAATCATTTTGACCTCTACCTCTTCTACTTTCCATGCTGCCACTACTGAGTCCCTTATCGTGCCCAAGCCTACTCTGAATTTCGCATGAACTTTACCTATAAGCTTTTTGTCCGTTCTTGTACTTCCACCTTCTTTCTTCCATTCTAATTGCACGTCTAAATTACCCCGATTCATCCCTTCTGAGTATTCCTTACGATAATTCAATTAAATTGGTATTCTAAATCTCCCTACACAGTACCAAGGCCGACCACCACGCTGGCGAAGAAAAAGGGATAAACCCTAGCAGAGTCTCACTTGTGAGAAAAAAGTCATCAACATATTAGGACTTGATGTTAGCACTCATAGGCCCATTGTTGATCCTTAAGTCACAACACCACACTCCCAAATTAAAAATACCGACTTGGATTTAACAGAAAGGGTTAACCCCTCATAATGTAATCAACCAAGGTTTGAATTCCAGTTGAAGGATGGTCACATTTAGTGCTTGTTTGGATTGATAATTAGAACTTTCAAAAACAACTTTTTAATAATAATTTACAGTACACGAGGTAAGTATATAAGAGAAGTTGTGTCTCTATTTGTATAAATAACCACTTTTGAGATATCTAATAATGTTTCGAATAAGATTACCTCCAATAGAGAATATATAAGCTTAGCAAAAAAAAAAAAAAATCTGGAAAAAGTTGGTGGGAGTGAAACTCATATCATGTACATTTAATATGCAGGACTCTCTCCGTATATACAAGTTCCATTCACCCAAATTGCAAGACTCTAAAAAACAATTAAAATTATTTAAAAGTAATAAACATATAGAAAATATAATTATTTTTTTAAATATGCCCCTATTTATTTATGAATAAGCAAAAGAGAAAGAGTAATGATAAAAAAAAATGGAGAAAGAAAATGTATAGTAAATGAATTATGAGAGCATAAGGGTAAAATGGGCAATAGTGCATTTCAAATAGAATCTTGTAAAAAAAAACAAGCCCATTTAAATAAAAACGAGGGACTTGTAGAAGTGTAGGGGCCTTGATTTGAGACTGAAGTGGAATTCAAAAAGGCAACAATGGTCAAATGAAGGGTGGTCATGTGTGATGAACTTCAATCCAGAAAAGAGTTCTCACCTCCCAGAAGTTAGAAGGCCACAACTTGATTCGCTTTTACAAGGTTTACAATTTTGATGGGCAAGAATTACATTATGGATAAACCACTTAACTCTCGTATTCCAATTCCATATGATCACGAACAAGAAAACGGGGGCAGAATTTGACCTTTAAACTTGACAGCCACATTGTCAAACCCAGGTTTCCCTACTTCTAAGTGCTATTTACATGCTATGAAGAGGCACTGCTCCGAGTAAAAATATAAAAGTAAAAACCTCAAGAACAGTCCCAGTTTCTTTGTCTTCAAAGATGCTTCACCAATTCTTGTTTCTCTGATTCATACTTGGTTAATACTAGAGGTGGGATGGGAAGAACAAGATGATGGCTTATGCTCGTGGGACGGCCAATGAACTCGTTCAGGGCAACATGGCATTGGAGCCGGGTGGGCGATGAATCTAGGAATCTCGTCTCCAGGCATCAGAACCGAAACCCCATGGGAATATACACTCATCTGCAACAATCAAAGGAAACCATATGAGTTGATGAAGCATTACATTATGAGTAGTATCAGGAGATCATTGATTTTAAGATGAGCCAAACAAATGAATTTGTGGCTTGGTAACACAATTAATAACAACAAGAAGGGTCTGACACATGTAGCTTCACATAATCTTCTCCTAGTTCACTTTGCTCAGATCAGGTATAAGAAATGTAGAGAGCTTTCAATTAGTGAAAACTATCATGAGATATTGAGTTGCCTCTGGAAGATTTCATCATTCAGCATATGTTTAGACAAGAGTGAACAGCAAACGAAGAAAAAGGATAGTTTGATTTAGATCTTTCACTTCATTGACACTTAAATGCCCTTCACTTCCTTTCAAATCCACTTTCACATTAATAACTTGTGACCAAAAACACTCTGATCCGAAGCTGTCTTAAAATCATTTCCTATATGGATAACTAATTATTAAAATGTCAATATCAATTGCTATATCTCTACCCTCCATTCCATTCCCTCTCAATAAATGCCGGACTAACAAGGAAAATTTTGTCCAACATGTTTTCTCTTGGTACCACAACCATAAACAATAAAAGAATCACTATCCAAATCCCAAATAAAACAATCTTTTCCCCAAATTACATATTCTGTACTCCATTAACACCATAATAACATACTTAATGTAATCTAAAAGTCAAACAATTAAACTATGAAATTCTTTCCTAATGGAATTACCAAAAAAAAAAAAATTCGTTCATGGCCAATACTAGAGAATCATGAAAGCCATAGGCTATGGATCAATCCTCTTATCAGACAGTGAGGTTGGATAAGTCAGTGGGCCTACCATGTCCCCATAAAAGACTGGCATGAGGTAGACACCACAATGGTTGGAGAGTAGTGGCTCATCATAGGATACTGCATTAAAATTTTTGAATATTGCAAATGACATTCACATTTTATCTACTAGCAACTAGTATATGGTAGAGGTGGACAATTTAATGTTGTAAGATAAGAAGGAAAAATTAAAAATAGGACATGGCTTGAAAGGTTGACCATCTGTCTCCGACCACAGACACAGACCATGCACGGTATCATTAAAGATTGGGAGTGACGGGAGGGAGGGACAATAAGGACAATGGTGGGACTCTATACAAAGATGTTCATATAAAAAGTCCTAAAACTGATGGTTAGAGGTTAGAGAGGTAGAGACCAATCATTCATCAGAAAACTCCAAAGGGACGACCATAATCTGGTGACTGAAGACAGTATAGTTTGCTCATAATGAAGGATTTTGGCTGAACGTGCAAGTGAAGATGAGAACGAAGTTAAAAAAAAAAAAAAAAACTTGGTGGGGTTAGGGTAGAACTCTGCCCCTCAGATTCAATTTCCATAAAAAAAATCACAAAAAGGAAAATTCTGAGGTTTTCAGATGCCATTCAGATTTTAACATTGTGCACCTCCCTTCTAATAATTAAGCGAGCATGGGGTTTGGTCGGGAGGCTTGTATCTTTCTTAACCAAATCAATCATCATCAATTAATAAATATATTACATACACAGACACACGCGTATCAAAGATTGGCCATTTGAAGAGAGGATCAACATGTACAGTGCAATGGCATTTTGTTTTTGAGCAAAGTGAGGGCAAATGAAACAGGAGAAGAGAAACGCAAGAAGATGGGGATATAAATCGAAGAATAGAAACTGTTTGAAATAGACATGAACCTCAGAAAATACACAAGAGGGAGCAAAACAGAGCTAGTGTCCTAATTATCTTCACAGATCCAATATTTTAATAAATTGGGAGATGACAGCTGAAGCAATTTATGACAGTCATTTAGACGGCTCAAGATTGCAAGAACAAGCAAGCACCCTAGAAATGTTCAAAAGAAAAAAAAAAAAAAAAGCAACAAAACCTTTTGTCAGAGATAATTATCACATCCTCAGAAACGAAATTAACGACCCAAATAATCATCATTTCAAGCAAAACAAAGCGTGCAGAATTTCCATAGGGAAGAAAGAGCACCTCTCATTTCCCAGTTAGGTTCAGGAGAAACCTAATCAGAAAAAGAAAGGACTAACTCTAAAAAGGAAAAAGCTTTTCACATGCAAAAAACCCTCAAAATCTAAAGCGATTTTACTCACTTTAGGAGATGGGAAACCGAGCTTCCCCATCGGCTGTGACTCAATGTCCGCTCTGCTCCGGCTACCCGGCGGCAGCGACGGCGACGCCGGCGAGGTGGGTCTGAGGAATCTCTCGAAAATAGCCATAATCAAGAACATAGAAATGAGAATGGCAGTAGCTACAAAGCCAAACGACACGGCATTGACAGAACTGTCGAAGCTGCTCCAGTGGTCGTCTCTGGGAACGGTGAGAGGAGCCTCAATGGGCGGCCACCCAACATAGCTACGGTCCTCCACCATTGTTGCGGATAAAGTTAGCAGCTTTTGACCATAGTGGCAGCGTAGAGTGATAAAATTCGCAGAGAAGGTGACCGAGGAGAGAAGACAGTGTTTATTATTTAGAGTGGTGCAGTGGGTACTAGGAGAGAGTAGGAGTGGAGTGTGGCAGGGTTAAGGCTTTACGCCATTATCGAAGCTGGTTGGAGTACTTAAACTTGGAAATTTGAGAGAGAGAGAGAGAGAGAGGAGCATGGGAGCTAGCGAGAGACGAGCCGAAGGGGTAAAAAAGGAGGATTCGGCTGCGGTCCGCTGCCCAGCGGTCCGCTGCCTATCCTTTTCTTCCAAACTACACCGTTTTGGTGTAGTTTGGAGGTAAAGGGGTGGGTTTTTTTTTTTAAAAAATAGAATATAAAATTTTAAAATAATTTTTTGGAAGTATTTGGTATCTTAAAATATTTTTTAAGTAACATGTAGTATGTTAAAATAATTTTTAGTATTTTAACCCCTTAAAATATGTTTACAGTTGTATCCAGTGTGTTAGCAGACTGATTGCAATTTAATCCTTAATGTATTTTTTCAGTTTCAAAAATCACTTTAAAATAATTTTTTGGTGTTTTTAACCCTTTAAAATATTTTTTGGTGCTTTTAACTCTTTAAAATATATTAAGAGTTAAATTGCAATCAGTCTGCTAACACACTGGATACAACTGAAAACATATTTTAAGGGGTTAAAGTACTAAAAATTATTTTAACATACTACATGTTACTTAAAAAATATTTTAAGATACCAGATACTTTCAAAAAATTATTTTAAAATTTTATATTCTATTTTTTTAAAAAAAAAAAACCCACCTCTTTACCTCCAAACTACACCAAAACGGTGTAGTTTGGAAGAAAAGGATAGGCAGCGGACCGCTGGGCAGCGGACCGCAGCCGAATCCAAAAAAGGAACCGTGTTTCGAGTTTGGAAGAATTCTTGGGCTTCTCTTTACCTCACTAGCACCAGGACTACTAATTTTACCTCACATCATGATATTTCCTTGACTTTTTTTTTTCCCGACATATGATATTTCCTTGACAACCTAAAAATATGATCTTTTATCGTGAGAATCATCTGTTACGTAAAAGTTTGATTGTTTGTTTTTTAAGCAATGGACTTAATATCCACCACAATGGTTATGAGCCTATTTTGGATTAGCGGGTGGTGGAATTGATTTTTTAAATCTGATTTTTATAAATTTAAAATGGGATAAATGTGATTTATATTTAAATTAATGGTGACAGAAATGATTTTTTTTTCAAACTGAAACTTGTATGAATAATTATATGAAAAGTAAGTTTTATGGGTGTTTAAATCCGGGACCGGGACCGGGATCCACCACTCCCGGTCCCGGTCCCGGTAATTCCGGGCGAAACCGGGAATTCCCGGTTTTTTTTTTAAAAAATAAATTTTAAAAAAATTATTATTTTAGTTAAATTTTCTATAATCTAGTATTTAAAGTAATTATTTAACATTTAATAAAGCCATAATAATCACACAAATTGATATAGAATTGAAGAATAACATTTTATTATTATTATTATTATTATTATTATTATTATTATTATCACCTTCATCATTTTTGTTATTATTTTTATACATTATATAGTAGGATTAGTATCACGATATATATGATTTAACTCCAACTAAGTATGTGATACACATTTTATCAAATGGTAACTTAAATTATAGGATAAAAATACAAAAATAAAACAATAACTTAATTTTTAAGAAAAAAATTTTTAAAAAAATAAAAAAACCGGGATCGGGACCAGGACCAGGATCACAACATGTGTGACCGGTCCCGGGTCCTATAGATCCCGGTTCCGGCTAGGACGGGAAATTCCCGGATCAAAATGTCTGGGACCGGGACACTTTGGACACCCCTAGCAAATTTGGGTGCAAAATGACAAAAAAATATATGAATCTTATTAAATAATACACATATATATTATATTATATTATATTTATACATGATGATAATTTTAAGACAACAAATAAAAATATTCAATTTAATATTAGGAAAAATTCAAAAATTTGAAGATACGTAATTAAATATATTTAATAGATAAAAATTATATAAATTAGAAATCATACAAATATAACGGAAATTCCTAATTAGGTATCTTGATCTAATTAAGAATTTGTAAAAAATGTATGTCTTAATTTGAATTATGATATTTCTACATGATTTAAACATGATTTTCCCTATTTTTATAATAAAGTAATAATTTAAAAAATAAAATTTGTAGTTCAAAATTACAAATTTTTGCAACTAATTTGGATTAGCTTTTTTTTAATAACTTTTACGACTTACGAGGTAAATGTGTGAGAGGAGTTTTGTCTCGGGTTACGCAAATCATGGTTTAGAGGTTTGCCAAACATTCATTAAATGTGTTCGGCTATCCAAAAAAAAAAAGTTTTGTTTTTCTCAAAACCATGGTTTTGAGAAAAAAAATACAAGAACACTCAATTTTTTCAAATAAGCTAAGCTTTTTTTTTTTTTTTTTTTACTTTTTATATTTTGTGGGCTCCACCCTCTCATTTTTGTTGGTTCTTTTCTTGTCTGTAGGTCCCATATCACACCCTCTCTCATCTTTATTTTTTGGAATTTTAGCGTTTTTTCTATCTTTTTTTTTTTTAGAATTTTAAAATTTTAATACTTCCTCTTATTCTTAATATAAAACCTATTTCTATAATTTAATTATATTAGAAAAATTAGTTAAGTTAATTAACATTACATATAGACAAATTTATTTCATTTTTGGTATTAATTATGAAATTTAATGTTAAATAATGGGTTAAGATACATTATTTTTAATGTTGTTAGGGGTTTTAATTGTTCATTGTTATTTTTCCATCTTATAAAATTTATTTGTACTGGATGTCTTTCAGAAAAAATTTGACTATTAAATTTGGACCTTACCCCTTTAATAATTTATAAAATATAATCTTATTCTTTACATGTAATTATCATAAAAGTTAATGTCCTTTTTAGTCATTTGACCATGAAAAAAGCTATTCTGATAGAATCATCCAAACACTCTCATTTTTTTCAAAATTACTTTTTTCCCATAATTTATTCTCCTCATAATCTATTCTCCAAAAGTTATTCTCCATTTTTTTTCTAGAAGCTATTCTCCAAAAGATAACAAGAACACACCCTAAGAGTAGTAGTAAAGTTGAGGTTACAAATAATTTAAAAGCTTTTTTTTTTTTTTTTTATCATTTTACTTCAGTTTTTTTTTAATTATTATTTTCTTCCTATCCTTATATTAGACAATCATCAATCAACTAGGCAAAAAAAGGTATTCTTCAACTAGCGAATTGCAAACTCGGAGGAGAGAAGGTCGTTTCATCTTGTGGTTCTTCTCCAAGGAGCAAGGGAGAGTGAGGGAAGATGTGAACTTTGGAGGTAGAACTTTGAGGCCATCCAAGTTGCTGAAGCTTCTCAAAGTCTCAGGACTGAGGGGAGGGGAGGGAAAACGGACGAAAGAAAAAAAATTTTGAGTTGAATTTAAAAAAATTAGAGAAGTGGAGTTAAAAATTTTTAATTAATTTTTCTTACTCTTTTATCTTATATATTTTTTTTATTAAAATTTTATTACTCCACTTCTTCAATCTTTTAAAATTCAACTTATAAAAATTTTATCTCCCCTCCCTTCCCTCTCAAATCCCTCACATCAAACGGACCCTCAAGGTTTTCATTACTCTCCCCCCCCCCCCCCTACAATCGTAGTATACAGTGAAACTTGAAGCCACCGTGAAAAACTTGTCTTGGTGGCTTTCCGTCAAAAGTAGTTCTTAACCCAAAAACCTATTTAGAAAAATACCAACCTAAACATACCAAAATCACTCAGTTGTGCCCCCCACCACTCTTTTTACATCCCCTGTGGCCTTATCAAATAGACTCTGAAAAATTTAGAAAATGAGTTATATTATTTATAATTAATAAGGTATATATATATATATATTTTTATGAATTCTATAAATAAATATTAATAGTGTATTTAAAAATCAAATGTTTTAAATCGATGGGTTGAACTGAAAATTTTCATCATGGTTAAAAAAAACGAGCTGAAATTGTTTATAGAGTTACAATCAAAATTTTATAAGAAATTTAATTACCTAAAAAAATAAAATAAATATAAGAATATGATGACAAAATCTCAGTAAGCCTTTCATATTGTTAGCAAATTATATTATTTACGAGAATAGGTTATGAGTAACGTAGCTTAATTTCTTAAATTTCGCGTGGTGCGTAAAAAACTTGTTTGATTATCGTATTTGGAGATCTTAATAAGATTGTAATAATATAATTTAACTTAAATTTACTAAAAGTGTTATAATGCAGGTCACCTTTAAAATTGGATAAAGTAGTTTTTTTTAGCAGTTGATGTGTAATATTGGGATAAGAGGGCCCTATTATTTTGCTTTTGGATTAATGGAAAATAACATTTTGCATGTCTAATCAATTTCTTGAATCATTGAAATATGCATGGAGGTTGGGAACAAAAGATGGCCCGGAAAAATGCTTCCCCATAAAATATGTTTTTTTTTAAATATAAAAAAGATGCTTTATTTATTAATCAATAATTTAAAAGTGGATGTCTGATCAAAATTCGACAAACTTTTAAACAACACTTTGTGGCTAATTTCGCAATCACGGACACCACTTAAATATCACACTTCTCTTTCAGCTTCAACCTGAATAGAAAGCCCCACGCCCATATTTATTTTTCAGCTATCATAAAAATATTTTTTTCATCTGAATTGTTTGGATTATAGTATTTCAATTACCCGCATGTATTAACAAATTAAGAATAAATAAAATATTTTTAAAATTAAAAATAAAATTATTGAATGCAATTTAACCATTGTCTTGAGGTCATTCTTGTTTAAAAAAAAAAAAAATTAGAGTGGTGGGCACTTATGCTTGAATTTTTAAACAGAACGAAACCCCCAACTTGTCGCCACGTCATTCTATTTTATTTTTTAATTAAAAAAGCAAACACTAATAACCATTTGAGTTTACAAATAAAATTGTACTCACAAACTCTCACTTTTAAAAGACAGCATCTTTAGAGTATAAAACAATCAGGAGTGATTCTTCGTTCTTAGTTTCTTACATAAGTTTGATGGTTGCTGCTGTCCGATTTTGGATCATGAGAGCAATGGGTCCCGCTGGGCGCACTAATCACGTTAGTGGGCTCCACTGGCTCCTCTCAGTACTCTTTTGACCCTTTTTTTTTTTCTTGAGCAAAATAGTCTGATCACCTGCGTTTTATCTTTAATTACATAGATTTTTTCTCTATTTTAAAAATTTATACAAACTTCTTTAAAATCAAAATATATATTAAACAAACTTTCTCTGGATTTTGAAGAATCCATTTCTGTCTATCCAACCGTTAGTTAACCGTTAATTTTGACTTATAAACACTTTCTTTGACCAAAATACCTCTATTTAACCTAAGAATTATTTAAACATTTATATTGATTAAAAACATTATACAACTAAGAAATAATTATGATATTTTTTTTTTGAAATCTCTACTATATTATAGAATTTTTTAAAATTTTTATTATATTATAAAATTCTATAATTTTTTGGTATATAAAAGTTTATAATTTTTATTTTTCATCATATTTGTTTGAGATGATAAAGGGTAATTTAGTCAATAAAAAATATTATAATATAAATTATAATTAAAAAAATATTTTTGGAATCATTTTAGAATATACTTGACTGCGTTAATAGCTTGGGTTTAAGTGCAGCTATTGAAAATAAAAGAGAGGCCTGTATAATTAAAATAAAATATAAGAGTGGTCAAAGTATTTTATTTTATTTTATTTATTGGAAAAACTTAAGCCAAATCAATAGTGAATTTAGCTGCGAAGTGTAACGCGTACGAGAAAGTGATGGGCCATAGACGACACTACACTTGGTGGTAAGGGTTATACTCCCTCCCTCCCTTCAAATTTTCCTTCAAATCTTACGGTTCGAACTGTCAATTAATAATAATAAATGTGTGAAAAATATATTTTTTTATTAAAATATCTCTATTTATGATGACACAGAGAATAAAAAAATTATTATAAAAAAGAGAATTGTAGAAGAGTTAGAATAGGAATATAAATATGGTAGAAATAATACGTCTTTAAAGAATATAGAAATTTATTATAATAATATTAAATATGGGTAATTAAATAAAAGAAAAATAAAAAAATAAGACATTCTCCATGTGTTTATTAGAAAAAAAGAACACGATATGTGTCAGTTGTTTTTTTTATAAAAAAGCCTGGATGGAGTAGTTTTCAACATGAAATAGTTATCACCATTTCAAGTCAAGAACCACATTAAATCACTTACGTTTAAATATTTTGTACGAAGTAAGTATTTGTTTGGAATATCTTATTTTTAGATAATAAATATTTATAAATCGTGATTCACGGTATACGAGGTAAGTATGTGAGAGGAGTTTTATCTCGGCTTGCGTAATAAACACTTATATTCAAAAAATAAGTGTTTCCAAATATGCACTTAATATGTGAGAGGACTTTTATCTCGACTTACGTAAATAAATTTTTTAAACGTGAATCCAAACAGGCACTTTGTAGTAGAGTTCTATCGCTTTCTATAGCCTTGGTTCCGCTTAATTCAAATTAGTCTAAAGCTTCACTGAGTCTTCCAATTCAAAGGTAGAAGATGCTTAAGAATTAGGTGATCCAAACAAACCACATGCCCACTGTTATATTTCCCTTCCATGGGTTTTCAATTCCACCTTCTTATTCTTTACAGATTAGTAATCTAATTTTTACATTTAAAAATAAGAGCAATATTGTGAATATGAGCAAGAATTTTGGTGATTGAACGGAAGAGGGAAAAGTAAGTAAATGTAACAAGAAAACACAAAAAGGCAAAGTTGAGAAGGTGGGAAGGAATAATAAAGAAGAGATCCCAAACAAAGGCACAGGATCCCCCCACCAAGCAAGCCGCCCTCTCAACGCACACTTTGAATCCTTTCATTTTCTATCATGTCCCCCTGTCCCCTTCATTTCCCTTTATCCTTAATCAAATTATATTCATAATCTCTCTTTTAAATTTATGTAATTCTTAACCGTGGGAAAAGTAGGGGCATTCAATTTTACTGAAGGACTATAGTCTTTAATCTCATCATCATGACTAAAGTAACATACTAAATTTTATTTTATTTTTTTAGCCATAACCCAAACATCTATTATATTCTTTCCGAACTTTACACTATTACGCTTAAAGAAAGTAAATAAGTGTTCGGACTCAGTTGTGCTGCAAAGTCTGATAAGACACAAAATTTTGGTGAGGCTTTCTCACTATAATGTGCACCATGCAATGATATGCTACTATTCAAAATGAGACGTGGTTGTTGGTTCTTGCTTCTTACCAAGGTTCTAGAACCCAGATCGGTCACTAAACCGATCGGGGTACTAGGTCAAAGGATAGTGGGTTAGACCAGGGTCAAACCAGTTAAAAATTGAAGATTTTAGAGTTATTATAATATGAAATTCTTAAGAAAAAATCGATTTTATTTTAAAATACCGAATCGAACAAGTTCACCGGCTGGTTCGCCGGTTCCCAAGCCGGATTTAAGAACCTAGCTTCTTACAGTCAATAAATGGAATTATTTTATAGGGTTAAGAGACATTTTTGCCCTGAAAGTTTCCACGGAGGACCATTGGACACCCGGAAGTTTTTATCTGCTCAATGTAGACCGAGAAGTTTTAATTTCGTAGCAATGTCCCCCTTTTTTAACACCACCAAATGGTCAATTGTTAGTTCGACCAATTTTGCTGAGTTGGCTCTGCCATATATCAAATATTGTGCCACGTAATAGTCCACATATTATGCCACATCACAAAAGAAAATTAAAAAAATTTGAAATATCGAACATACCCTTTTCTTACCTTTTCACCCTCAGATCGAAGATGAATCCAGAAAGAGAGAAAATCAAGAGTGAGGAAGAAGAAAAGCAACCAGATCAAAGAAATTCGTTGTAGAAATTCTTTGCTTAATCTTCTCTCAGACAAAAAAAAAAACCCTCACTTAATCTTTTAGATTGAAGAAGCTAGATTTGGAATGTGATTTAAAGCGACGGCGACGTGGTTGTGGAGGGCAGTGATTGTGGGCATCGGAGAGCCAATCGCAGGTGACAGACGGAGAGACGACAACTTCAGACCAAATGAGATGGAATCCCCTGGAGAAGAATAGAATGTCAGCGGTGGTGATGAGGATAGAGTCAAGGGTAGCCAAAGAGTGGGAGCTCTGAACACGAGGTCGGTTCCTCACCATCACCGTACACAAGCACGAAAATTCTTCTTCTTGTACGTTGGGATCAATCTCTTGGCATCACCTCTTCTTCTTCTTCGATGCTCTAGATTTGGCCCATGTAATTTTATTGTTCTATTAGAAGCTGGGTCAATCAAAGATTTTATGGGAGGGATTTTGTTTTTTTTTTTGAACTCAAGCTTCATCATGTTCATGCTTGAAATTTTTGTAGACGATCACGAGCAATCTAGAAGAATGATGAGACGGATGATCTGAGTCGCGTCCAAGGACACTGTCTTATAGAGTTATTCTGCGACTACCAGTAGAGAGGAAGCGGCACTCCCCAGGATTAAACATATCATTCTTGAAACAAGTCAAAGTGGCAAAATGAGTAGAAGATAATTGTAATCACAACAAAAAAATCATGCAGAGGAAGAGATATCGTAAAGTTGTCTCGAGCACTTTGTTTGTGTCCCTTGTATAGGCATGCTCCAGGAAGAGCCAACGGTCACAAAACAATATGGATAATGCGTCCCTCGAGATCGAACAGACACCACTGGATAAGAAAGGCATGTACATTGACAATGGAAGGAACGTTCGGAGAAGCGGCCGATCATTGACAACTTTTGATCACTAAGGGTTACAATATTCAAACCCCGAAATATGGAGACTTTTCCTTAAGCCAAAATAAATCATTATTTTAGAAAACAAAAACTAATATTTTGGGGGAGCAAAGTATTTTCACAAAAAGTGTCGGTACCATATATTTATTTATGCGCAAGGGGAAAATGACCAGATTTTCACTGCGTTTGCCTTTCGGTGGCCTATTGTTGTACGCGCGAGCCCACCACTCCTCTAGGCCTCTTTATAAGCCCATGATAACATGACTATATATATAGGCTTATATTCTCTTATTACCAAGCAATGTGGGATTAATTTCTTTGACACACCCACATACATATGCATATATTTACAACAATCCCCTACATGTGTCAAATAAACTTGTTGTGTTACCCGTAGGAATATAACCATTGTATCTAGTAGTCCTTTGGACTGTGAACTAGACCTATACTGATAACACATGATACACAAAGATGTTAGTGATCTATGGATTATGAACTCACATCTCTTGGGCGCATATCAAAGGTATTAAAGGTTAGACTATATCCTCTCTTTTTCACTGTTTACGGCGGTTTTGTGTGTTATGTCGGCCATACGCGTGCCTGGTGCGTAATGAATGCTCTAGAGATTTTTCCACGATCTCATAGGAGCGGTGGTGCGAACACACAAGGGAAAATCCCATGAACCTACAACCAATTCTGAAATATACACACTCCAAGAAAGCTAAACACAGATCGACGATCCACTTGAACCCTTGAATACGAAAGAACAAGGACCCAAAGTGTTGGAAAACGCCACAAGGTTGATCAAGCCTTGATAAGTTTGTTAGTTCTAAAAAGAACCCTAGAGAGAATCCACTCTTAAGAAGCAAAGTGCAGAAGTGCAACTTTCATTTATGATTCAAATCTGAATTGTGTCTTACAAATGAAGAAGCATCAAGTATTATAGGAAAATATGACCTAATTGCAATAATTGCAATTTTGAAAACAACCAATACAAATTGTAAAACCATGTGCTATGAAACATAAAAGCCTAATACAATGAACACAAAAGTCTAATACAATCTATAAGAAAGTTGAAAACTCAAATATAACATGCTTAAAGAAACCAAAAGTCAAATCTACCAACTACTTGTTGATTTTCGCACACCTAACTTCAAAAAAATGTAGTCAGCAAATTAAGGCTCAAATTGTGCTTATTTAGACCCAAATGAGTCCTCCCATGTGTAGTACTAGGTCCAAGCTCTTTAGTTTCAAGTTTGGAAGCCCAAAACTTGATTAATATCTCCATTTGCAGCCCATATGAAGTTAGTAACGTTTTCAGCATTTTTGTCCAACTTTGACCCAATTGCTACTTGCTTTGTCCAAATATCTTGCACTAGCCCATTTAATGCTTCCTTAATTTGTTTGGCTTTTGCTCTTGTGATTGGTCCACTTGGTATTTGCAAAGGATCACTTGAATTTGAAGGTACAACTTGTTGGATCACATCAAGCGGCCACACTCCACATTCATAGAGATGATTTCATGTAAGTGTACCTGTACTATGCACACTATCTCATTGAAATATGAAATCATTAAGAGCTTTGTTCAACCTACAAGAATGTTGTTTCGCACATTTAAAGTATCAAAAGAAGGAATGTAAAATATATTTGTGCTAGTCAAAACTGACAAACGACTTGTTCTTATCCATTAAACCTTCTTCATAGGATCACCAATCATAAAGGTTGGGTTACCATTGCTGTCAATTAGTAGTTGGCTTTAGTCCCATTCCTTTTGACATTTCAAAAATCATTTTCCTCCTAAAGGGTTTTGTTAATGGATCCACTAAATTCATTTCTGATTTTACATAATCGATTGAGATAACACCATTCTTTAGCAGCTGCCTTATAATATTATGTCTCAATCGTATATGTCTACTTTTACCATTAAAGGTTTTGTTTTTAGCCGCCGGCTATTGCGACTTGATTATCATAGTGTAATGACACTGGCAGTGTTGGTTTGTCACCCAAAGGGATATTTGCAAAGATGTTTTTCAACCATTCAGTCTCAGTACCAGCCAGTTCCATTACAACAAATGATGAGTCCCTTGAGGATGGGGTTATAATGCTTTACTTGCCTGATTTCCATGTGACTGCACCACCACCAAGAATAAAAATATAACCACTAGTGGATTTTGTCTCATCTGAATCTGAGATTCAGTTAGCATCAATGTATCCTTCTAATATAGCTGAAAATCCACTATATTGTATATCATATTTCATGATATCTCTCAAATATCGTAATAATCTTATGAGTGCCTCCCAATGTTTACTGCCTGGGTAGTGAGCATACCTGCACAATCTGCACACAGCATATGTTAGTTTGGCCTAGTATAGTTGATTAAATGTAACAGGTTCCCAACAATTTATGCATATTTAGATTGACCTATTGAATCTTCTTTGTGTTTTGTCAAATGCACACTACTATCATAAGAAGTACTTAAAGGATTTTTATCAAATTGTTCAAACCTTCTCATAATCTTTTCAACATAATGTTCTTGAGAAAGTTGAATCTCATATTCACTCCATATAATTTTGATGCCCAAAATTACCTTTGCTTTCCCAATATCTTTCATATCAAAATTTAAAGCAAGAAAACTTTTGTCTCAAGCAAAACATTTAAACTAGTACCAAAGATAAACATATCATCCACATACAAGGAAATAACTACACAATAGCCATTCACAATTTTTATATAAACACATCTTTCTACTTCAATAGTAGAAAATCTACCACTTATCAAAACTTGATCTAATTTTTTATGACATTGTATAGGCGTTTGTTTTAGGCTATATAATGATTTAACTAACTTACAAATTTTGTTTTCTTGCCCATGAACTATACATTCTTCAGGTTAAACCATATAAATTTCCTCTTCTAAGTCACCATTTAAAAAGGTTGTTTTAACATCCATTTGGTGAATAACAAGGTTATGAATTGATGCTAAAGTAATTAGGACTCTAATAGAGGAAATTCTTGTCACAAGAGAAAATGTGTCAAAATAATCTATATTCTCTTTTTAGGTATAACCTTTAGCTACTAGTCTAACCTTATGTTTATCTATAGACCTATCAGGAAAATATTTTTCCTAAACACCCATTTACAACCAATAGGTTTTACCCTTGAACGTAAATCTTCTAAAACCCAAGTCTTATTTTGATTCAAAGAATCTATTTCAGCTTTTATAGCTTCCTTCCAAAAAGCTGCATTCAGAGAGGAAATAGCTTCATAAAAATTTCTAGGTTCATTTTCTATTAGATAAGTGTAAAAATCATCTCCAAAATATGTTTCTTTTCTTTATCTTTTTCCTCTCCGTAAATTTTCAACTAGATTATTATTTGAATTTTGTTCAAATAAATTTTCAACCCTTCTAGGAATATGCTCAACTTTTAAAGGAAAAATATTCTCAAAAAATTCTGCTTCTTTTGTTTCAATAATTATATTACGTTCCAAAATATCACTTTTTAAAACTAGAAATATAAGCAGCACTTTGTAAAGCATAACCAATAAACATGCAATCAGCAGTTTATGAACCAATCCTTTTCCGTTTAGGATCAGGTAATAAAACTTTTGCAAGATACCCTCATACTTTTAAATATTGCAAGTTGGGTGTATATCCTTTCCATAACTCATAAGGTGTTTTCTTGGTTTTCTTATGAGGTATTTTGTTTTGTAGAAAACATGCAGTTAATAAGGCTTCATCTCATAAATTATCAGGCGCACCAGAACTTAAAAGTAAGGCATTTATCATTTCTTTCAAAGTTTTATTTTTCCTTTCCGTTATCCCATTAGACTCAGGTGAATATGGAGGAGTTATTTCATGAATTATGCTTTCGTTCTCACAAAAGTCATTTAATGGTAAATATTCTCCTCCTCTATTAGACCTAATTCTTTTGATTTTTCTATCTAATTGATTTTCTACCTTTGCCTTATACAAAGTAAATTTTTCAAATGCTTTTTCTTTGTTCCTTAATAGGTATACTTTAGTATATCTAGAAAATTCATCAATGAAAGATATATAATATCTTTTTCCACCTCTAGTCTCAGTTTGTTTTAAATCTCCTGAATCAGTATGAATTAGTGATAATAACTCACTATTTCTTTGTACGGGGAAATGAGTTCTTCTAGACAAATTAGTTTTTGCACAAATTTCACATTTATCTATCATAGCATCTTTAATTCTAGAAATTAGATTTAGATTTTGTAATCTTTTCAAATATGATTTATTAACATATCATAATCTAGCATGCCACACATAAAAGGAATCAATCAAGTAAGCAGAAGAATATGCATTTTCATTATTCTCAGCAACACTGAGTACAAAAAAACTCTAATTATAATAATTTTTTCCTATCAGAACATTGTTCTTTGTCATAATAATCTTATTAGATTCAAATGACACCTTAATCCCAAATTTTCCTAATAAAGCTACAGAAATCAAATTTGTTCTAACTTCGGCACATACAAAACATCACTCAGTGCTAATGTCTTTCCTGATGTGAGTTTCAACACCACCTTTCCTTTCCTTGAGCTTTTGAAGTTCTTGAGTCAGCCTAATAAATTTGATCTTCTCCTTTTTGAAAGGAGGCAAACATCTCCTTATTTGCACATATGTGCTTGGTAGCTCCAAAGTCTACCACCCATTTCTTCACATCAAATACCAGTAAGGCTTGAGAGACTATGTACTGCAACAATAACTTCATTATCACTGTTTTCATCTCTTTCAGCCAAATTTACATTTGGCTTTGGAGAATTTTCATCTCTTTTACGTTTTTCAATTTTCACCTTTTTCCTACACTGAGCGGCAAAGTGACCTGGCTTGCCACAGAAATAGCAATTCCCTTTCTCCTTGAATCTGGTGTTAGAATCATTGGGCTTGTAATCAGACTTCTTTTTGTACTGGTATTTAGAGTCATACCTCTTGTTGTGCTGCTTTGCTTCCATTAAGTTGGCTTTTGCAGTCATTTGCTTTCCCTTTGCTGCTTGGATCACTTTTTTGTTAGTATCTTCAATAATAATATGAGTAATTAGATCCGACAACGACAATTGCTTCTACTTACGCTTTAATTGTTGTTTGTAATCATTCCATATTTCTGGCATCTTTTGAATTAGGACTCCTGCCACAAATTCATCTGGCAGATTGATCTTTTTAGCTCAAAGTTCTTCTAACAATTTATGATACTCGTTGATATGTAGTTTGATATCTTTATCCTCAACCATTTTCCATCTATAGAAATTTCCCACAACAAACTTTTGTTTTTCAGCGTCCTCGACAGTGTATTTCAAGATAAGTGAATCCCAAATCTTCCGTGCCTCTTTGTACTATACACAATAAACATTGAACAAATTGTTAGACAAAGTATTTATGAGGGTGTGTCTACAAACCTTATTTGCATATGTTTAAGAGTCCTTTGTGGCCTGGTTAGATTCTAATGAAGGTATAGGTTGATCAATAGTAGCAGCCACCCCATGCATACTAAGAAAAAAATAAACGCGTTCTTACCATCGCCTAAAATTCTTTCCATAAAAAAAGTCAATGTTGGATGTGTCGGGAAAAGGTTTGGGAAGCGACATTGCAAATGGTACCGCTGTTTCAGTGGAATTAGCAGTATGATGAGTCTCAGGAACGTTGTTAACAGTGTCATTCTCCATACTATTGAATAACTCTATAGATTATAGACAATCATGAGCAATCTAGGAGAACGATGAGACGGATGATCTGAGTTGCGTCCGAAGACACTGTCCTATAGAGTTATTTCACGACCACAGGCATAGAGGAAGCGGCACTCCCCAGGATTAAACAAACCCTTCTTGAAACAAGTTAAGGCGGCAGAACTAGCGGAAGATAATTGTAATCATAGCAGAAAAATCATGCAGAGGAAGATAAATCATAAAGTTGTCTCGAGCACTTTGTTTGTGTCCCTTTTATAAGCATGCTCCAGGAAGAGCCAATGGTCACAAAACAATCTGGACAATGCATCCCTCAAGACCAAACAAACACCAATGGATAGGAAGGCGCGTACGTTGACAAGGAAGGAATGTTCGGAGAAGCGCCTGACTGTTGACAACTTCTAGTTGCAAAGGGTTATAATATTCAAACCCTTTCAGTAAGCCAAAATAAATCATTATTTTAGCAAACCAAAAATAATATTTTCGGGGAGCAAAATATTTTCACAAAAATTACCGGTACCATGTTTTTATTCAATAATTTCAATAAGGGTGATGAATAAGTGGCATAAAAATTGGTCAAACTAACAGTTGACCGTTTGGCGGTGTTAAAAAAAGATAACATTGCTAAGAAATTAAAACTTTCGGGGCTACATTACGCAGACAAAAACTTCCGGGTGCCTAATGATTTTCTGCGAAAACTTCTAAAGCAAAAATGCCACTTACCCCTATTTTATAATATGATCAAAAAACATTGTTTTGCCCAAGTCGTAATCATAAATATACCATATACTTATCATAACAATATTAAATGATTTCCTTTTTTTTAAACAGAAAGCACATGCTCGCTGTTTAATTGTCTGTACCTGTAATCCTGTACCATATTGCCACGTGTCGATTCCACACTCATTCGCCGAATAAAATAAAAAATAAACCTTTTGCCCCCTCCCAAAGAAAAACTCCCTTCACTAACGCCCCTTGCCTCCTTCTCTCTCTCCTCGTGTCGGCCTTTACAGATCCTAACCCAACAACATGTCCCTCGGGATTGTTCCAATCAAACGGTCCATATCTTTTCATCCAAAATAATCTAGCCCGTCCATCTCTTCCCTCGTGGTCAACACGTCAAAGAGGCCATCGGACTCAGATGACTATTGATTACAGGCTGACGCGTGCAAAGGAGCAGCTCGCACTTGCGAAGTCTCCTTTGCGTGTGAGCCAGTTGTTGTGATGCGACACAGTACAGTGTGTCAGAAAATTGTGGGGCCCATACCGTCAGGGTGGCTCGTGCTACCAACTGAGCCCGCGGCTCACGTGAACCCCCCCGCCGGGGCTCCCTTTTATCGGTTCCTAGCTTTACTTTCTCTTCTTTTCATGATGGCAATAAAAGCCTTTGAATTGTTGACCACTCAAAACCTCTCGGGTCCTTTGCTGGGCTTTGAACCCAATAGGGCCTCATTATGGGCTTCATGAGTTGGTGTCTGAGCCTACACAAGAGAGTGGGTGGGGTCCATCTTTGTCTTGGGCCCACCAGAAGTTAAGTAGCCTCTTCTTCCACGCATGCATGGGCTTCTTCTCTAGGGTTTGTAGAGATCTTTTTGAATAAGTTGTGGTGGGACATTTTGCTTGTTTCCCCCACATTGAGCACTGCTCAAAAGCTGCGTTGTAATGGTTGTAATTAATAGCTAAGAGTAAGTAGTTATCATAGGAAAGAACTTAATAGAGGACCCATTTATAAAGTTGAGAGAAACATGCATGGCTTTTGTATGTGACTTTTATTAATTAGGGTTTTTGGAGACAAGAATGTGTTTAAATATTAAGCAAAAGATATTCATGATTTGGAACAAAGAACTTTCTTTGTGATTGGAGATAAACAACAATAAGTACAGAAAAAGAAGAGGGAAAAGTTCTAAAGGAGAAAGATTGATTGATATGTATCATATATTCAATATGATGCTCTCAACTTTCAAATGACCCATATTTTGAATATAATTTGAGATTTTAATTCATTATGTTATGGTTTTCATTTAAATCAAAATTACTAATACTTCCTAAGATTAAATGGAAAAGAAAAGCGTTTGAAGAATCTAATAGGTTCTGCCAATGATTTTACAACCTAGTGACAGTGAAAGCTCTCCTATAAGTAGGAGATTACGTCAAATTCAATCCTATTTATAATCTCAAGTCGTTAGTGTATTTTTTAAATTTAAAAAAAAAAAAAAAAAAGGGAAGCCGATGGGTTGTGAGTGAGCAACTAACTAGGGCAGACAAGCGCATGTGGAATGGTGAATAATACACACACATTGTGAATTAAACATGAGAAGTCACTTCATCCATGTAGTGCAAGCCTCAAACACAAACTAGGTACTCCCACATGTTGTTTGTTTCTCCCTCATAATCGTCTTTTCAATTCTCCGACAAAGCTTACATCACAGTTATATCTGCCTCCATGCATGCATGCATGCAGCTCGTCGAACTAACTTTCAATTGGTCAGGAGGCTCCATGTGTCCGTCCCCGGCTGAGCTGTCAAGCATGGATTGGATGGCTGTCACAAAGCAGTGTTGGTGGTGGGAAAATATTGAATGATAGAGAGGGAGGCAAAAATGGAGGCATTGTTAGGTGAAGTGTAAGTTTGGTTGGGAGGCCAAATTTGATAAAGTAGGGTTTCCAATGTTTTGGAAAAGTGTCCATTATATTTGTGTGTGTGCTTGCTTCCATCAACTTCAATCCAAAGCTTCCTATCAGATCTCACCATATATTGAGTACTCTCAGCCACATAAATTGCATTTCTTTGTTTGTGTCATTTCTGCGTGTGTGTTAGAGACACATCACTTGAACTAATTGATGGATCCACCGAGCCGATTAAGATGTACACTGTTGTTATATATGTACTCCGATCCTTTTTTTTTACCCAAGTCATGAATCATCAACCACATGTGCTCACTTTTTCTTGTCATGTCACACCCGGGTAACAGTATATCCTATTTCAGATATTAATTCATGACTTCCATGTTAAGATAGTAGATCATATCTTATGGTCACAAATATTGCCTTTTTTTTTCTAAGTGGTCAATAATTATGAATTAAATACTTTAATGGCAATTTTATCAGTATCAAGATCATAATATAACACAAACTTATATATTAAAAATAAGCAATGTCATGAGTCATGAATAATACATGTGCCTTGTATTCTTTTAATTCTTGTGTTATTGTATCGAATTCTGCCTTGCCAATATTGCCTTTGAACTACAAAGAGTTAAAATTTATAAACTAAGTTGTCAAGATTATTATGGAAACCAAATCACATCGAATTAAAGTTTAAAAATTAAATTACAATAGTTAAAATTATAGGGACAAAAAAAATTAATTTTCCTCGCAATTTTAAGCCTTTTATAGAGTGTTTAGTTCTATTTCAAAACTTGTGTCCCATTAAAAAATTTTTATGGTTAAATTATAATGCATAGGATTAAAATGTTCAGACCTAGCAAACTTTTTAGCCTAACATGGCATCATGATTATTGAAGCTCTCCAATTAAGAACACTGTCTTTAATCAGGATTTGACCCCCTACCCAAGTTAATTATACACGCCATATAATGCAATATAAAAATATGAAAATATAGGCTCTTCTTTCTATTCCATTTACTGGACAAAGAGATTACAAGAAACTCGCTAATATATCTATAACTAAAAAGCAAAAACGAAGAAGATATTGAAATCATGGTGCCTTGCCTCTTCATCCAATTTTAAGAGCACAGGAACCAAAAAAGAGATAGAGAGAGAAAAATAAAGACTGATAGAAGGGTAACACGATACGAAGAAAGATTCTGACAAAAGATAAAAGAGAGAAGCAAATCGTAACGAGATTCTAATGCACGATACTATAGGAACATATATGATCTTTCGATCACACTTTAATTTCTTTAAATAATAAGAAATAAGAATAGTTTTTCTTGTTCACAGCGCGCGCCCGCACACTAGCTATCTAGTTCGGCTCTAAGGCATATGTAGGTCTTGCTTACCCAAGAAGAATTAACATGTTAATTGATCCCTTTTTATTTTATTAATCATATGCTTTAGTCTTTATCGTTTTTGATATCTCTTACATGTTTTGATCTGATATTAGTAAAAGGAGTATTTTAATGTCAAGATGATAGCTCCCCCCCCCCTTTTGCTGCATGCTATTAATACCATGTGAAACAACCTAGTATATATATAGCTACAAGCACACATGCCTTCCATTCACTTTGTGCATAATTAATTAGGAACTATAATGGCGCGCGGTTGAGTAAAATGAAAGGGACTTCAGGACTTCATTTTACTTATATATATATATATATATATATTGCTAAGTATATGTATCTTTTTATTGGAGGAGATCATATTCAAGGTTTTGTATGTCGGACACAAAATATGGTCACCTCTCCTAATGAATATTCGAATTTTCATTTACTACATTATGAGAGACTAACCCCTTTCACTATATCCAACTCCCGTTATTAGTCATTTTCCTTATATTTAATATCATGTTTGAATCCCTGTAACATAGCCTAGATCTGGCTGTTTGCACCCAGAGTTTATCTGGTCATTGTAATTCAAAAAAAAATATCATGTTTGAATCTTAACAAATGAAAAACAAATACGCCAGAATGAAAAAAATAATGTTAGCTAGGAGAGATGCCCCCTTATTTGGGCCTAACATACTCAAATTTGGATAAATTGTCAGTACTAGATAATAGATAGTTTTATTAAACAATATATGTTCAAAGAGTCACATTGATCAATGTAACACCTCATCAGTTTACTTTCCCCCTTCAATTTTTAATGTTTTAATTTAAATTATCTCTATTGATAATATATATTGAAGGAATCAATTTATCAATCGGGATAATAAGTCAAAAGGGTATTTTAGAAAAACAAACATACATTTATTATTGTTGAGATTTTGGATATGGGTCCACCCATGATGAGTCGGACCAATTAATAGAGAAGTGATTCATAATTCATAATTAATTAAGGATTAAGTCTCTACTTTATTCCAAAAGTTATAATAGTGGAGCAATTTTGTCATGAAAATTTTTTTGGGAAGCAATCTCGCTCAAAATTTTTTTTGTCAGTACTAGATAATAGATAATTATATTAAACAATATATGTTCAAAGAGTCGCATTGATCAATATAACACCTGATCAGTTTACTTTCCCTCTTCAATTTTTAATGTTTTAATTTAAATTATCTCTATTGATAATATATATTGAAGGAATCAATTTATCAATAAGGATAATGAGTCAAAAGGGTATTTTAGAAAAATAAACATACATTTATTATTGTTGAGATTTTGGATATGGGTCCAACCATGATGAGTCGGACCAATTAATAGAGAAATGAGTCATAATTCATAATTAATTAAGGATTAAGGGTCTACTTTGTTCCAAAAGTTATTGTAGCGGAGCAATTTTGTCATGAAAATTTTTTTGGGATGCAATATCGCTCTATAAAGTTTCTAAATCGTAACAATTTTGTTTTGGTTGTTATCCATGTTAAGTTTGACCGTTAATTGACAAAATATGCTAAGTTGACAATTCATATATCATCCTGTCATTTTTGTTAGGGTACAAATTTGTTTCAGAAATTTTTAAATTATAGCAATATTGCCTTGACAGTTATTTAGGTTAAGTTTGACTATTAATTCACTGAATATGCTGAGCTGACAGCGTGAACAACATTGAAAAAGAAGAAGTTACATATGGAGATGGAGCTCGCCAAAGAGCAATTAAGAATGAGATTCAACCACTAGATGCATAACACACTAAGGATGATTGTCGAGAACAAGGCCATAAAAAACTCTCAACCATTGTACCATATCCCAGTGATGTCAAGATAGACAAATACCTCTTTGATTTTCTCTTCATTGCACAAGATGTTTTCACCTCTTTGATTGTCTCTAATCCTTCATATGAGATGCATCTTTTAAGATTTTTTTTTACTTATTTTTAAATCTAACTTCAAAAGAATGAAGTGGATGACACATGAACTTGCTAAATAAGCATATTGGGTCAACCAATGAGTAAAATTAACCCGATAACAGTCAGGGTGAAATTGCTACGAATTGAAAACTTTCATGGCAACTTTGCTCCTGAGTGAAAACTTTTGGGGTAAATTTGCACCTAGACCTAAAACAAAAATAACATAAATGACACATGGACTACCAACTTAATATATTTAGTCAACTAATGATTAAACTTAACTCGGACAATAACAAGGAAAAAATTGCTAGAATTTTGGAAACTTTCAAGATAAAATAGGCCTTTAATTCATTAATTAATTGATTAGTTAAGAGATTAATTAAATGAGAAAAATGCGTTGACTAAGTCGTGATTCAGCTGAGTAAGGGAGTGAGATCAGTTATATATTTAAATATATAAATTAAATATGGAGATAATCCAATACTAGTTATGAGATGAATATAAACGGATTTAATGTATATTCTCAATAACTAAGTCAAGGGAGAGAGGTTAAGAGAACCTTTCAACTTATGGTTGATGTGGATATTTTGAGTTCCCAGCCCACTACTATGAAGAAAAGGTTTTCCTACCGGTTCTGGTCAAACTTAGGATCTCTCTATTCAATCTTTTGTGATGCTCTGCTGTGGCTGTGACACACTAGTTGCTCATGAGATCTGACCCGGGTATGTCTCTCTCATAATTCATAATCTATTTAATTATGAGAGAGACATACCCGGGTCAGATCCCCGCCAGCGGGTCATGAGAAGAACTTATGTGAGACCCTCTATTTAAATTTGTCATATGATTTAAGTGATTTCCTATAATATCCTTATTAATCACACTAAACTAGTAAATTCCAAAATATCATAGTAATTTATATACTCTCTCACTTCCTTTATTAAATATGGGCATGGATGGAGAAAAAAAATTTAATACTAAACTATCAAAGCATCTTAGTATTAAAAAAAGATATACTCCATCCGGTCTTAATTATAAGATAAAGTTAACTTTTTTGGAGAAATTAAGGAAGTCAATTAAATTACTTTAGAATATTTTTATTTTTATTTTTTTTTCTCCAAACTAATTAATTTGAATAATAAACTAATATATAATCTAAGGATACTAAAAATATAAATACTCTAAAATAATTTAATTGACTTCCTTAATTTCTTCAAAAAAATCAATTTTATCTTATAATTTAGAACGGAGGAAGTAATATCTTCTGGAATGAAGCATTATTTTAGGCGGATGACAATTCTTAAAATATGAAGTAGTATGCGGGGTTGTTTGTTGTTATTGGGTTATAGGTGTAGAATTAAAAGCCCATGGTCCAATTGGCAGGGTGGACCATCTGGACTGAGCCAGAAACATTTTGTCAGCCCCAAGCTGGCAAATAAAACAAACAAGAAATTATTATTATCATGGGTTTAAATCATTTTTAAAATTGTTTTAGTTTACTAAAGATATCAAATTCAAATTACTCATTCTGTTTTATTATGGGTGTGTTGACACTAATTATATTTGTACGTACCACCGCAATTAAAACATTACAGTTTTTCTGAATATCCTTTGAAATAAGTGTGAAATATATATAAGATCTTTTTTTTAAAAAAAAAAAAAACAAAGTTGAAGAATTCAATGCCATGGTCCAGGCTAATAAATTTTCCAATAAAGGAAGCAACCACACTTTGTAGGGATGAAATCATGAAAGTCACACTTGAAGCAAGAGATATTATCAATTAGGTGCGTAGAGTATTAATTATATATATGTACATGTGGTCCATAAAATAATCGTGGCAATATTTTATTTTGGAAAATTGTTCGTATAGTGTGTCCATCGGTTCGACAAACCAGAAGTCGGCGAGAACACAATAAAACTAAACATCGCATTAATTTTTTATTTTTTTTGCCCACCCGATTCATCGGAGTTTTGTCCCGACTATATCCGGATTCAACTCACGTCATACATCTAGTTATGGTGGGAGAGTATCCCAATAGAAATTTTCTGCATACACAAGACTTGAACCTGAGACATTGTTTAAACAAAATCAAACCACTTACCACTTAGACCAATTCTCATTAGCAAACATCACATTATTAATTCTCCCCTCATCCACAAATAATGCAATCACATCTTCAATTTTAAATGCATATCAAATATAGTACATAGTTCACAAGTCATTGCATTACTGTTTTCATTTAAATATTTTTGTTTCACTCACTTTTTAATCTTTTTTCTTGGTATTATATAAGTATTATGTATTTATTTTCTTACAAATATTATATGAACTTTTGTATTATATATGATTTTTAATTTGGGTGTTATAAGTTCCACATGAGAGAGTCTCGTGAGGTAAGTGAATTTTACAAATTCAAGGCTCCTCTCATCCGGTAAACTTGTCCAGACTCTCCTTCTGAAATTGTGCCTCTAACATTGATACTTTAATCGGAATGCTTATGTTCTTGGAGAGGAGGGTATGGTTACCTACGGAGGATTCTGACCAATAAAAGGCTAACCCGTAGATAAAGTTATTTTTTTTTTTTTCTTGTATGGCAACAAAGAATAGAGCAGATGAGCGGTTATAAAAGGATTCACATAGAGAATATGAACCAAGTGGGCACACACTCACACACACATGTGTGTGTGTGTGTTGCAGATAAGAAGCTAAGTAAGAGACTGATGATTCTGAAGAATCCTAAATGGTGGTCTTAATGGAAGTTGGTCCCTAGGAAGAAGAAATTGTGTATTGTGTATACAAAGAGAATGTGGGGAGCTAAGTGAAAGCAACAATGCATAAGAAGAGAGTTCAAAAATGAAGTAATCAGTGGGCAAAGCATATGCATGCATACACCAACCAACAATGAAGACGAAGAGGACGCCAATGAATGGTGAGTGATATTGTGGGGCCACCTCCTCACAACAAGGCACACCACACACAAATGACCAGCCACTATCAAGCTACAAAACAAATAAATATGAAAGATGAAGCTAACAACGCCAAAAACACACAATGCCATAAAAATTCCAGCTCTCTCTGATAGGGATTCATCAATTGCACCTTCCACTTACTCTTTTCACTCTTTGCCCCCGCTCTCCAATTCACTCATTCATTTCTTTTCAACTCAACAGCAGTCATTAATTAACAGCATGATGTTACACGTGGGATCAAATCTGCAATCTCTCACTTATAAAAAGAACTTTTGTACCACTAGGATATATAAGAATATTGGCAATTCACTCATTCATTTGTTTTTTTAATTAGAGACCTCACACTGATGGTTTGAGGTTTCAAGTGGGATTAAACCTGTAACTTTCCACTTACAGAAGCTTTTCATATTTATAAAGCCATCGACAATTCTCTCGTTCATTGTAATCTGCTCTCTCTCTCTCTCGAATAAATATTGGTCATTCATTTTCTGAGAAGTTCAAAATACCAAGGTATTAAAACCCAGACCGGGTATTGAACCGGTCGGAGTACTGGGTTAAGGGTCAGTGGGTCAGACCGGGACCAAACCGGTGAGAAATTGAAAATTTTAGACTTATAGTATAAAATTCTAAAAGAAAAATCAAAATTTTTTTTTTTTTTTAAAATAAGCAACCCGGACCGGACCGGTTTACCGGCCGGTTCGCCGGTTCCCGGGCTGGACCGGCCGGTCCGGTCCAGATTAATGAACCCTGCAAAATACAAACACCATAGTTTCCATAATCTTCTCTTTCTATCTCAATAGTATTGTATGACCAGCAAATATTCAATATATGATTATATATTGATCTTTGACTTAAATATATTCTATATTTACATATACATCAGAGTTTGTAAACTCAAGTCCAGGCAAAAACTGATTCAAACTGTTTTTTTTATCCAACCTAGGTTATTGTTAAACGTGGTTGAATGAAAAAAGATAATCCAAACATAGAAACATTATTCCAACCAGCTGGTACCTTCGTTCAAACATGTCATGAACTAGTCTAAATCAAATCAATATAATCATATATTAATATTCTTTGTGTGTGAGTGGAGCCCCGCCAAAACACAGATACATATATACATACATACATGTATATATAAAAATCTGTTAATGCACTGAAATTACACAAATGAGTACGACAGAACTGAGAGGCAGCAGATAAGGCGTTGGATTCTGAGAAGAATGACAAGTCATATGAGAGGAGGGGGAGAGAGAGAAGATAAGCTAAGCAAAGCTGGAACATTTGAATGAGACAAAAGTGTATAGCCAGAATTCAGAATGCGTATACATGTGTAAATAAAGCAAAAGTCAAGAAGCTTTTTTGAAATGAAAACACAGCAAACGAAAATAATATTAAGAAAAAAAGGTTGAGAGAGAGAGAGAGAGAGGATGGCTTTCACACATATGTATCTATCAGAAGAGAACAGAACAGCACAAGTTGAAGCAATAGAGGGGAAGAAGAAAGAAAATAATACATACAATACAACCAAAATGGGCCTTATGGTTTAGGGTTGTGCGGTACACAGAGAGCAGGTTTTGAGTAAAAAGGCCAAAACTTTTGATTTGATTGATCATGGGATATCATCAACTTCTTTTTTTTCCCCTTCACTGTTCTGCACAGTTTTTGGATCTTTCTTTCATTCGTATCTCAATCTTTTTATATTCTTTTGCTTCACTTTCTCTCAGTCTGCTAATTAATGGGGAAACAAGAGGGTTGTGTCCTTTGTTTAAACTGGGTATGTCTCAAGGTTTAGCCCCTAACAAGGACATGGACGTGTTTGTCTCTTGCTCTGATGAATAGCCCTAATCACATATATGTAAACAAAAAGAATAAATCATAAGAATTTCTATTGGGTTTTATTTTTTTTATTTCAAATAGATATATCATGCCAATCAAAAGTCAATGTGGACGAGACTGTGCTTTGTATTCCAGAATGACAGTTGCTAGTTGGGGAGGAAGAAAAGAATGACAGTTGCTAACTTAACAATAAGAAAAATGATTCATTTCTACATGTCAACTTTTAATGGTGTGTTATTTTATTTTATTTGGAAAAAATAATAATTGTGCAAAGAATATGCGAATATACGATTCGAAAGTAAAGGAAAAAGAATATTAAAACTGGAGCAAATATAATATAGTTTCCAAATAAATGAATTAATTACCAGAGGACTGAGTCCCATTCCACATCTGAACCGGAATGTAAATAAGATTTAGTTGAAAAACAACATGATTAATTTGGACCATAAAAAATGTACATACCTACCTATAGTAGCCTATAAAATTTCCAAGATACAGAGTGAAATATGAATAATTTTTGTTTATTTATTATTGTGCCACTGTGAAAGGGAATAAGCCAAAGAAATTGTAACCAACCAGAGAGATTAGAGGAGAGAATTTGGGTGAAGTGAGGCTGTGAGGGTTTCATTTAAGAAAGGTAAAAAAATAAAGAACACAACAAATCCGTTACTCTCTCTCTCTGAGCCCACCATCTTCTTCTGCCCATGGAATTTTAGCATCCCAATGTAACTCCACAGATTAAAAAAAAGTAAGACATTACAGCCATGTCTGCGGGTCTTCTTTGAAACCCCCACCCTTTTCTCTTTCACTTTCCTTCTCTCTTCTTCACTCTTCCTTCATCTTCTTCTTCAAACTCTCCTCATCTTCAATCCTCACCGTTCTGCAAAAGAAAACAAAAATGGGTTTCATGGGAAACTTGGAATGGCAGAATTACTTCGACAAGAAGCGATGCAAGACCCTGTTCTTCAGACTCAGAGCTAAGCTCAAGAAGGCTCTCAAAGATAATGGAGCTTCTTCTTCCCACAAGAAGAAACAGCTCAGGTTTCAGTATGATCCTTCCAGTTATGCTCTTAACTTCGATGATGGTTCTTGTTGTTTCAGTAACAATTTCGAAGATGGAACTAAGAAGAAGAAGGCGATGCTTATCAGAGACGAGCCATCAGTTCTGGGATTTTACACTGATGTCAACAACACAACCTGGGTTTATGTCGTTTGGGGACCTATTTTAGGTCATTAAAAGCTGTAAAACACTAAAACCCAACCACCACCTTTTCTTTTTTTCTTCTACTTTTCTTTTTTGGTTTCTGTTTACTGCTTTTCCACTGTGTATTTTTCCCCACCTTAGAAAAAAAAGAACGATAGGACTACTCCACCATTATTGAAGAGCATCTTGTTGCAGAGTCAGTTTTTTGCTTGTCAAGTACTCTTCTTCATTGCCTTGTTTTTCATTTTTTTAGTACAGACGTCTTATTTGGTTTTTATGTTGGATCACTCTTTTATTCTTGAAACACCAAGTTTTGATGATTCTCAACATGAAACCAAATAAACTTTAAGCGGCTTAAATCACAATTTAATTGCTTTTGCTGCGGCATTATCACTTGTTCCTGTATCATGCGGTTTCCTACCAATGTTAGGTCAGATTTTTACCAAGCCAACAAAGTTGGTCTAATTAGTAAGAAGTTGACTCATACTCTACAAGATTTTTATTGGTGTGAGAGTCTTACTAGTGAGAGATATGTAAGTTCTTTTATAAATACTGTTTGAACCTAAAGGCACGCCCTGACCCTAACCCTGCCCCAATGAGCCCCCAGAATCCAATTTAAATAAACATTTTTGTAAAAAAAAAATTACCAGGGGTATAATGGGATTTCATTAACGAGGCTAACGAACATAATAAATATGTCCAATTTGCTCGTTTGTATATTGTTAACTAACTTGCTTATGTACTGAATTGAGTTTACCTAACAATCTTGTAGGACTGCTACTGTATGATCTGAACTTGGTTTTGGGTGATGATAACGAGCTGAAAAGTTTGAAATCAGCACAAGCGGGGTTCATTTATTGGGCCTTCTTTAGAGGACATTAATATGCAACAGGAATCCTCAACAATCGGCAACTTCAAGGAAAGAATCAATTTAATGCTTTCACACGTCTTGTTGTACAACCGTATACTAGTATAACATTAACACCAATGAGGCAGCTATCTAGGAGAAACAGGACACCCCTTATTAGTAGGGCCACGTTTGGAGTACGTCGCTTTTTCCCACCTCACCAATTTTCATCTGAAAAAACCCAAACGTTTCAAACAACAGGGTCTTCTAATGTGGCAGTGGATAGATCCTTTATGCGAGGATAAGCAGCATTCTTATCTAGCTGTTTTTGAGCCCATATCAGCATCGTCAACAAGCTTGGAAGTTTAGGATCTAATGTTAACCAAATCAGACAAATGTTACTAGACTCCGGAAATTGTTCCCAAAATATAATAATACAGAATTAGGCAACTTAGTTGAAAGTTGTGCAAAACTTGAGAAGCAAACCATCTTTCGTAGAACATATTCAATATACAAACTCGTGCTTGTGCAAACCTTACAGAAAGCTCAATAGCAAAGCTCAGTTTGAACCCATTATTTTACCTTTGCATTTGCTGTTATCACTTTTAAACTCTGAATTTAAATCCATCTTACAAAAAATTCAAATTAAATCATCATAGGTTTACTGTAAACAAACACGCACTAACTAAATTTGGATTGCTAGGGTAAATTTGCCGTTGTTCAATCATCTTCCCTTACTCAGTAATAATACAATCGTTTGCTCGGTGACAAATTTAACATAGACTGTAAGGCAAACAAAATGCGGGAAACTAGGCATTAGATCTAAAAGCAAACCTTTTTCATGACTCTGGCTCGTGAGTAAGGCCGCATTCACCTCATTAGCTGTCTTTAGACGCTGTGACATGTCAAGAAGCTCTCCAACAGGACAGTTAGAGAAATCTTCGAAGGCAAAAAGTGAAACAGTCCTCTCCAACTCTTCCAAAAAGCTTTGCTGGCAAGAGTCAAAATTGTAGGCAAGTATAAGCATCAAGTCTCGCAACTCATTGTACAGAATTTAACCCCCACAAAAGTATTTAATACAGTTAGACTTGTTTCCAAATATCAGGCAAACAAAGTATATAAACAGTGCAAAAAATCTAAAGCTGTCAAAAAATCTATTAATCTTTCAAGGCTATTCCATTCATCCCTTAAAAATAAATAGGGCCAGGCCAAACAAATGACATATCGTTTCAACATAGGCTTGTCCTGCCTGGCCCCATTTGGCCCTAGGGTTTCAGCAGTGCCAGTCCAGGTTTTAGTGCCAAACAATTCTTTATCTTTTTGCAAAGATTCATAATCTAGTTGAAGTTTTGTACCCAAAAAAATAATCTAGTTGAAGTTGAAAAAAATCAAAAGAAATAAACTATTTTATTCATAGTACTAAAAAGTAAAAACCACCGATTGAACAAAAGAAACCAAAAAGATTTATAGATGCCAATTACGTTTTCCTCCCCCCTTGGTGCAAGCTCCTCGTGAGCAAACACTATACCCTCCTCAATGTTTCCTTTCCTAATCAGTTCTATCAGTCGTTGCTGTTGGAGGTGGAAAAATAATTGGGAATTCGTATCCAGTATCTGCACAGAATAACAAAATGCATATTCGGCTTAAAGACAGTTAATAGTAACATGTATAGGGGCATAAAACCATTATGATGATGACACTGATGAATGCACGTTTTTATGACCACAAAAATGTTCATTTTTCAAGAGGAAGAGAAAAGACTAAAAGAAGGTATAAGACCATTTCTCAGGTAGAAAAGTAAAAATGGCAAATCCAAACTGAAAAACAGTTAGTTAAACTCAAAAGTTAGAAACTGCAGCTGACCAAGAACAAGCACTGCACCTCTGCAATTAAGTATGAAACCGTACAAGAAATCCCTTGCAATCCCCTTACGTTGCTATTCAACTTGATGAAACCTTAGAAACATCCTTGAGAGATGCCCTCAACAATTTTTAATTTACCTTCTACACTTCCACAATAATCAAATTGTCCTGAAGCATTGACATATTAGTTAATCATTACTTTTCCTTCAAAACCAGCTTATCATCTTTACGGAGCCAGTGTTATGTTCAAGCATTCAGGCCACTGTTTATTCTCAGAAATCAATATGCTTGCTTGTATAATATGGTTAAGGACATGTAAATTTACCTCATAACGTAAATAGTTTGAAGCAATACATCAAAGGCAATAACTTTTTCCATCCTTAAGAAAAGGGTATTTGCAAGAATAACAAATATAACGAAAACAAATCATCGCCTTAAGCCTGAATTTCCTTCCTTTAAACCCCCCCCCCCCCCCCAAAAAAAACACACACACACACACACCCCCACAAAGGAAAAAAACAACAAACAAACAAACACATACAGAGTTGCTCCCTCAGTCACATTCACACTCACAGACACATACAAAATCACCAGAAAACATGAAGAGAGTACTATGAACTGCATGGTCCATGAGGAAATGGCAGCCTACCTCTGGATTCAAGTCATTCATTTTCTCAATTGCGTCCTCCACATTACCACTTTGCACAGCCTTCTTAATGGCCATGCGATCAGTAATGGTTGCAAGATCTATATCTGCTAAATAACTATAAGGAGAATGGCTGTAGAATATTGGAGACAGCATAATTTTGAGGGGATAAAATAAGAAATTGACTGAGGATGAGAAAATACATTTATTTAAGGATACGTTCAGTTCCACACTCCATTAGGAATTTCTCAGCAGCTTCAACATAGCCCTCTGTGACAAGAAAATTCATCACCAATTTATTCATGTCTTCTTTCCTAATCTTCACATCATTAAGTTTCTTCTCCCACTCTCCTCTTGTTATCACTTTCTTTGAAGTAGTCTGTCCATAAATAAGTTTATTTTTTTAAAATATTTTTAAAGCACATTATCATAACTTCGAATTGTTAACTCTAGTGCAGTTTCATCACTTCCTGCAGTATGCTTGTAGGCAATTAGTCTAAACATAAAAGCAGGAAGACAGAAATTGACGCCACAAGGAGTAGCATTCTTCCCTCTGTCATTTTGATGTCTAAACTCTAAACTAGTAACAAGCAAGGGAAGAATCAGAAATAGTCATCAGCCACTCTAACATACAAAGTAGATGAAGTCTAAACTATCTTTATGAAATTGTTTACAGAATGTAACAAGCACACAAGATCATCTGCAGTTATTCGAAATGAGCGCACACATATTAAAATGCTGTCAGCCTCGTTTTATCGAAACAATGAAATTCTGATTCAAATTAAGAAAGGGGGAAAATACCATAGCCTCAGATGCTGCAAGCCGATGAAACAGAACCCAAAGCGGTGACAACAGCGCACCTGCCTAAGAACCATCGAATCTCAAACCGATCTCCGCAAGTCCGGAAGAACAGCAAGTTACAGTTCGCAAATCTATAATATGACTGCATCAAATAATTCGAAATTTAAAACTGTTACATTTCCAAAATTGCATCCTTCTTGTTAATCAAACAGATAGACTCACCAAACACAGGAAAGGAGGGAAAAATCAGGAAGCGATCCACAAAGTAAAATAAAAAAGTAGAGTTGAATTTACCGTAACGTACAATGTTTCGGGGGAGATTCTTGTAATTATCCTTCCGGGAAGAGAAGTGATACTTGGAAAAAGGTGATTTGACAAGGAGTGAGTGTAGATTTCGGAGCACGATGTTCCGGAGATCTCTTTTCTTCAATACGATTCGTGACTTATGTTCCCAGGTAGGATTTGGAATTTGATTTTGATTCCGCTTCTTTCTTTCTTTCTTTCTTCACGGCCGCGGGTTCAGCGTTCACTTGACCATGCCAGGTTGGACGCTCGTTACCATTAAATTCAAGACTGTTGAAGTAATTGATGAGAATAATGAGAAACATTCCCATCACCTAAACTCTAGAATTTCCACAGTAGAGCAAAGTTTAGGACAGGGGAAAAGATGATTCTAAAGAAGAAATGGAGATCCTCCTGCTAGATGTCTAAGCCCTTCGCCTTTTTTTTTTTTTTTTAACGGTCATATAAGTTAAGGTAAAACTCTTCATACATTGTTGAAAAAATAATTTCTATCGACAACCCAATCAGACACCAGTCTATGGAGTTAAGCTATGGATATTGGCACACCTCGTTCTCATGTACTCTCTCCGCTTCATACATGACACCTTGACTAATCTATGAAAAATAAAGAGTAACACTATTCATTAAATATGTCATAAATTAATTTTTTTTTTAATTTTTATCCTTATTAAAAAATGCGTTTGAAAATTAATGAGGGAACAAAACTAGAAATGAGTGTTAATTACATAAACAAAACTAAAAAACAAACATTAATTATCTAATAAGTGATTTATATTTTGGATAAAATTATTCTTTTAAAAGTGTCTTATATTATGAACCGGAGGTAATACTAAGAAATACAGAATATTAAGTTGTTAAAATTTTCTACATTTACCCTTGTTAAAATTTCTGTTTATCTCTACTTTACAAATGATTTTTGCACCTCTTTTTCCTCTTTCTCTCTTTTTCAATAGAAATTAAATGGGGTAAAGTTGAGAAAAATTCGTTAATTACTTATAAATGATTTATATTTTAATCAAACTTTTTTCCTGATTTATATTATTTAGGCACTGAGTAGTACAATAGTTATTTTAATTTTCCTTTGAGAGAGAAAAAGTTTTTTTTGGGGAGATGCTTTTCTTTCTCTTTTTATTTTTTTTATTTTTGGTGCAAGAGTGAAAAAGAGTTTTTCCCCTTTCTTCTTTTAGTTTGTTACAATGAAAGTATTTAATTGACGCGCCTTTTTGGTTTAAAGAGAATGACAATTTAATGTGATTAAAAGATTATTACAGAACATTTATTAGGCTTTCGCAACGAGAAAGTAGAGGACTCGCACCAAGGGGGAAGAAGAATGTAAATTTCATCCATTGAGTATAAATATCCAAATATTATCACGCCTAGAATTATATAATGAGGATTACATTAGATTATCTTATTATACAAACTACAAACCATGAATCAGCAAAATCTAAAACGTATCATACATGAAATTGAACCAAACATGTCATTGCTAGTGCACAAAGCATGAGAAAACATAAGATATAAAAATGTGCATGAAATTTAATTCTTTTAATCATGGTTTATGAACCGGACCGGACCGGCCGGTTCGGACCGGAACCCAACGAATTGGCCAGTTGGTCAGTTTTATTCAGTCAGTGGCTCAGTACTCTTCTGATTTGGTGTGACCCGGGGTTGACCTATGCAACCCAGCCGAGTCACAGGTTGGTTCTTTGAAAAAAAAAAAACTTTACTTTTTTATGTTCCAAACTACGTTGTTTGGCCTTTTTTTTTTAGAGAAATTATTTTCCTGATATTCTTTAATTTTTAAAGAGCTTTAAAAGGATTGTGGAATATTTTTGGTTTTGGTTGGAGAAAAATTCTTATGTATTTAACAATATTTTTGTAGGTATTAGATTCAGGAGGTTATATTGGATTATTGATTGATAAAAAAAACTCTTATGTAATTTTTTAAATGGTATGGATGAATATTTAAATTATATATATATTTTAAATGACCCCGGTCTAACCCCCGGGTTAACTCCAATGTGAACCATTGACCATTGACCCAATACCTCAACCGATTCAGTACCCAATCCGGTTTTTAGTACCTTTCTTTTAACCCACATCCTTCGTTGTTACTGATTTAAAAATCATAAACACAAGTACCACTCTGATCCTATTTATAAATCCCTTTTAACTAATTCTCACATACCAAAGAGAGTTAGTTAACTCATTATGGGTTAAATTTTCAGTTTTGCCCTTATCTATGATTGATTCCAAAAATCTATATAAATAAATTATTTTTGTTTATTACAATTAATAGGGGTAAAAAAATACAAAATGCATTTATTATCCTGAAAATAGACTTATAAATAGGACTACAATTTTTTATCAAAAGAGGACTAATAAATAGGACCTCCGGTCCTATAATATTTTAATAAACTCATTTTTTAAATTTAGTATCGACCACCAATTTAGTACTGATAGATTCGAGCAGACCATACATCGTGTTGGAAAACGAAAGTTCTTTGTTCCTAAAAATAGAAACAAAGTGGCCATCGGCTTAAGGCCACTTTCAGGAGGAGGGATATTAATATGCGACAGAATTCCTTTCTCCAAATTTAAGGAAAGAATTAATCAATGTATAGGCAATCTTTTGTACAAGAGTTTAGGGTATGAACCCACAGAAACAGTTATCTATAAGAAACCAGACACCAATTTTTAGCAGAACCATCTTTGAATTAAAAGTACATACATCATTGTTCAAGCCAAACGGCCTTCACCGTTTCTATCTGCTCCAGACAGCGATTGCAAGGTCGCACGCGATCAAACTGCAGGGTCTTCTAACGTAGCCGTGGATAGATCCTTTATGCGAGGATACGCAGCTTTCTCATCCAGCTGGTTTTGAGCCCATATCAGCATCTTCAACAAGCTTGGAAGTTTAGGATCTAATGTCACAATAATCAAACAAATTTTACTACAATATTAGGAAAAATTGCTCCCCAAAAGAATACAAAATTAGCACAGGTAGTTGATGTTGTGTAACGCCAGAGAAACAATCACTCTTCAGCAAAACATAATCAAAATACAAACTGCAGCAAACTTCAGAAGAGAGCCCGATTGGAAACGTGCACATTTGAGTTATGATGGCAAAATAAAGCACCGATATGCACATACACACACATTGTATTTTAGTCTAATATTTCACCTTAACATTTGTTTGTTATCCACCATCATCATATATAGACATCGCCTTATGTTTTCTCCATTAACCTTGCGTGAGGGATGTAAACCACGATTCAAATGGCACAATGTTTCAATCTATTTACAGAAAATTAGATCATAGCCATTACATTACATTCATTTAAATTGACCTCCTAGCCAAAAGGACCTTAAGTCATTATCTCCATATTCCCTTACAATTTAGAATTGCCAGGGAACCAGCATTTGCAAAACAAGACATTGGATCAAAGTCACGTTACCAAGTCAAGCTTATTGCCCAAAACAGATTAGTGCAATGAACACAAACCTTTTTCATGACTCTGGCTGGTAAGTATGGCTGCATTCACCTCACTTGCTGTCTTTAGACGTTGAGATATGTCAAGAAGTTCACCAACAGGACAGTTTGAGACATCTTCAAAGGCAAGGAGTGCAACAGTCCTCTCTAACTCTTCCAAAAAGCTTTGCTAATAAGAGTAAAAACGTTGGGCAAGTATAAGTATCAAGACTATTAAACAGGAACATGAAACAGAATTTTCCATGATGATAAAAATATTTAACATTTAGCATTATTTTCAATAGGCAAAAAAAGTAAATTATCAGTGCAGAAAAGCCAGTGTTAAATGAATGAAACAAAACAAAAAGTCAATTGGATGAAATTTACATTCTCCTCCCCCCTTGGTGCAAGTTCCTCCTGGGCAAATTCTAAAGCCTCCTCAACTTTTCCATTCCTGATTAGTTCTATCAGTCGTTGCTGTTGGAGATGGAAAAACAATTGGGGGTTTGTATCCAGTATCTGCACAAAATACAAGATCCAGAATCAGTTTTAAGAAATTGTCAAGAACACGAAAAGATGCACAGAATTACAAGATCCATTATCATCTTTAAAGAGGTAACAACGTATTCAGGCAATCAAGAAACTTTTTACACCCAGAAATGAGAGATGAATACTTGTTTACATTATATAGTCAGGGAAATAAAAAATTTCATCATCCACAGAACGAAAATATTTCAAAGCAGTATATACAAAGTAATACTTTTTCATTCAAGAAAAGAACATCAAGCAGGAACAGTGAATACACAACAATGAGTTGTTGCTCGAGCTAGAAATTTCTTCCTTCAAACTCTCCCTCCCTCCCACGCACACACACTCTCTCACACACAGATGGAATCAACCAAAACCCAAAAAGAGAAAATGGCAGCTTACCTCTGGATTCAAGTCATTTACTTTCTCAATTGCATCCTCCACATTACCACTTTGCACAGCCTTCTTAACAGCCATGCGATCAGTAATGGTTGCAAGATCTATATCTGCTAAATATCTATAAGGAGAAAACGGCAGAATATTGAAGACAGCATGGCTTCTAGTGAACAAAACAAAGAATTCAATGAGCATGAAGAAAATAAACAGTTATTTAAGGATACGTTCAGTTCCAGATTCCATTCGGAATTTTTCAGCAGCTTCAACATAACCCTCCGTGACCAGAAAATTCATCACCAATTTATTCATGTCTTCTTTCCTAATTTTCACGTCATTGAGTTTCTTCTCCCACTCTACTCTTGTTATCACCTTCTTTGATGTAGCCTGAGTACAACAAGGTTTTTCTTCTTAAAAAAACACAATATCATGGCATCAAATTTTTGATTCAAGAATTTTCACGCAATATGCCTGTCAGCAGTCGGCAATTAGTTTAAATGTATTATATTTCCAGCAGGAAGACTGATTGCAACTCCAAAAAGATCATCATCCTTCGTTATATCATTTTGTAATAATGAGCAAGGACAGAGTCAAACATCACAAATCCCAAATTATCACCTTCCGCCTGTTCGTCAAAAATAAAGGTTTGACTGCAAATAGATATCGACAACTCTATAAATTTACCTCTTCATTTTATTTGAGGTCAATTTCATCTCGTAGGAAAAATTGACACACGTAAAATATAGATGAAGTCTAAAGTCTAACCGATCTTTCTGAATTTATTTATAAATATAACTGTTAGATGGCATCATGAACAGATATTTGACCTGATGATGGAACTCTTTTGAACCAAGCCAATATCCTCGATGAGGTCGTATATAAATAAGTTAAGTAAGGATTGATATAAAGTAAAACAAGGGGGGAAATGAAATACCATTGCCTCAGAGTCTGCAGGCTGACGAATCACAATCCAGAACAGTGACATCAGCTCACCTGCTTAATACCCATGGAATCCCAGGCAGATCTTCCTGCAAATCCAGAGGAACGGCAAGTTGCAGTTCGTCAATCCATAATGGGACAACATCAATAATTTGAAATCAAAACTATTACATTACCAAAAAAAGAATCCTTCATATTAATCAAACACCTGCACTAAACGAATCCGGCCTAAAACCCTAATTACAAAAGGGGAAAATATTTCCGCAGGCGATCCATACAGTAAAGAAGTTGAGCGATATTTACCGTAATATATTTTCCGGAAGATTGTTGCGAGTATTTTTCCGGAAAGTGGCACCAGAGAATGGAGTTTTGACTTGCACTGCTAAAAGCGACGGTTAACAGCGCACAACTACGGTTCGGTGCCCAGTGTTCCGGCGATCTCCTCTGGTTCGTACGGAATGTAATCTTGAGAAGTTCTTGGACTTCAGCTATCGGGCGATATTTGGAGGTTCGGTTCGGATTCCCCTCTTTTCTCTTCGGGTTCACTCGACCAGGCAGGGGCTAACGCTACTCGTTAAATTAAGGCCCAGCCCAAAAGTTAGAACAAAATCAAGTACCGTTTTTCGTTTTTGGAGCATTGCAAATGCAAGGGGCTGTTCTAGGGTCAAGGTCCTACATGTGTTGCAAGATTGCACTGAGACTAAACGTTTTGTGGATGGGAATGTTAATGTTGCCACGGGACCGCAGAATTTTTGAACTTAACCTAGAGGAGTGGTTGAACTTTAGTATTCGATGGCCGGAATGGGGTGACTGGTTTGCAACCTTATGATGATTATTCTAGAAAATGAGGAATGAACGTTTATTTAAACATAAGAATGAAAGCAATGAGTGCCGGTGAAATCATGCTCATGCAATTCTGTCCAGCATTAAGCAGGCGGGCAAGCAACTAGTCGGGATTACTCTATAGGAAACCTTAGTCATTGATAGGGGGGCTAGATAGCTACCACCAGATAAAGGTTGGACTAAAGTAAATGTAGATGGAGCCTTTGCAAATTACTCAGGTGCGAGGTGTGGAGGAATTATTCAAGATGCTCATGGAAACTTTATTATGGCCTTCATGCATAGATTGGGGTTTGGTAATCACATTAGTGTTGAATTGTGGGGTGTCTTGTTGGGATTGAAGATGTCATGGGATCAAGGGCTATGTCAAGTGGTGTTAGAATCTGATGCAAGAGAGGTACTTAATTTGATTAATAATGGGGAATGCCGTAACCATCCTAATGCATGTGCCATCGAAGAAATCTGTTTGATACTGTAACGTAACTAGAACATAGAGTTGCATTTAGTTCCTAGAAACGCAAATCGTGTAACCGATTCCTTTCAAAAAGGGCTTTTATCTAATGTGGTGGGGTTTCACCCAATATTGTGTTCATTGCCAGATTTAGCAGCTGCATTGGAGTTAGATTAGGGAACTCCTACTGATGTAGGCTAAGTCTTGAGAATTTACTCCTTCTTGTATCAAAAAGAAAAAACAAAAAAAAGGGAAATAGACTTTTCAATGCAGACTGTTAGTTACGTAACATATTTTTCAATGGTTACGTTTTTTTTTTTGGCGAGGAATTAAATCCCTAACTTCTTCTATGGACATATCACTTTATCATTTGAGCTAACATAGGGCATTGTTTATAAAATATGATAGAAGAGTTAATTGTGGGTTGGATTTAGTTTAAAATATAATCTCTCAATCTATTTATCTCCATATTCATTATTTTTTTTTTCAAACTAATTTACTTAATCTATAATATAATATATAAATATATAATTTTATGTTCTGCAAATATATTTCAGCAAAACTATGGGCTTGTTTGGTTCGATCCCATTACACCCTGCAGTGCAGTGCAATGCGATGCAATGGTAATGCAATGCGATATTAATTACAGGGGTAGTGTTTGGTTTGATTTTTAAGCAAGGTGCAATGAGTTAATATTTTAACAATTATTTAAAATTAATATATTGCACGAAGTCTATTTTACCTTTAATATAATCTGTGTACAAGTTAAGAGTCGGCGGCAGCAAAGATGGAGGTGAAAGAGGTAGTGGCGGCAGCACGATGGGGTGGTGGTAGAGGAGGAGGTAGTGGTGATGGCAGTGGGCGGGTGACGGTGGCAACAGAGGGAGGAGGAGGTGGCAGCGGCGAGCTTGTGACGGTGGCAACAGTGGTAGAGGAGGAGGTAGTGGCGGCGGCGGCGGATAAGGTGGCGGTGGGTGGGCTGCAATTGTGGCCGAGGAGGAAGAGGTGGTGGTGGCAATGGCGACGATGGAGGTGGGCGGGTGGCGGTGGCGTAGGAGGGGGAGGTGGTGGTGGTGGTGGGGATGGGTGGCAGTGGTGGCGATGGCAGAGGAGGAGGCGGCGGCAGAGGTGGGAGGGTGGCGGTGGCGGAGGAGGGGGAGGTGGTAGTGGTGGCAGTAGATGGGTGGCAGCAGCAACGATGGCAGAGGAAGGGGAGGTAGTAGTGGTGGCAGTGGGTGAGTTGTGATAGCAATGGCGGAGGAGGTAGTTGTGGCGGCAGCGGCGGTGAGTGTGTGATGGCAACGGCGGCAAGGGAGGAGGTAGTGGTGGTGACAGTGGCGGCGAAGGAGGAGGTAGTGGCGGCAGTGGAGGAGGAGGAGGTACTGGCGTGGTAGTTGTGGCGTGATACAGCAAGTGAAATAAGATAAGTAAAATAAAGACACCGGAAACTCAAGGGTAAATTAGACTTTTTAAACCATGCAATGGAATGGTAATGATGATTTATAGGGGGGAGGTATGAATGAGGATTACCAATTTTTTGGTAATCACCATTACTATGGTAAACCCTATTACCATGCTGAAGAGCAACCAAACACTCTTATCTTGATAATGCAATCATGATTACCATTACAGGCATGCAATGTGGTTGAACCAAACGGGCTCTATGTTACACTTGTTTAGAGTAACAATTTATTTCATTTATTTAATCTGCTAAAATTAGTTAAGTATGCATATCAGAGAGCATTATATATTCAACATTGATGCGGAGCATTTTAATTGAACAGAATGATCGGAGGTAGTTTTGATGTGATATTTAGGACTGGTCTTCCTTCCTTCCCTCTTTTTTTTTCTCCCTCTTTAATCTATAAGTAGTATTGTTCTTTCTTTCTGTCTGTCTCTATATGGCTAGTTTTAAGGTAATGCTACCAGAAATCACAAGTAATGTTCCCCTCACATATAGCAAGTGCATGTTTTGTTGGCGATAGAAACTGTTTTTCTAATATGATTTACGGTGTATGAGGTAAGTATATCCCCTCACATATAATAAGTGTATTTTTGTTCGGCGATAGAAACTGTTTTTCTGATATGAATTACGGTGTACGAGGTAAGTATATGAGAGGAGTTTTACCTTGACTTGCGTGAATATGTTTTTCCAACGCTAATCCAAACATGCCCTAAGTCATCCACTTCAATATGACATAATTTAAACAATAATTCATCTTGGGGAAAAAGACAGAAAAATATTATCAACATTGTTAAAAGATAAATAAGTATGTTGAATATGGGTGAATGAGCACCATTTTTTACAAAAAAAAAAAAAAGTAAGTATGCTGAATTTCAATAATTTTAAACGGATTGATTTGGAATTTTAAATAAATACCTTGTTTATAACTTTAGTATTGCTATTAACAACTCATATATTCATATTGACAACTTTATCTTGAGAAATTAAAAAAAAAATTAACCGTCGAAACTTCAGTGATAGTTATTAGGAAATGTTCAATAAACATCTCGTTTACAACTTTAATATCGTCATTAACAATTCAAATATCTATACTGATAACTTTTTATTGAGAAATTAAAAAAAAAATATTATGCCACCGTTTATAACTTTAATATCACTATTAACAACTCAAGTATTTATATTTACAACTTTTATACTTGAGAAATTTAAAAAAATATATTAGGCCGTCGGAGCACCAATGACAGTCACTGCCATCAATCGCTGGTGCTGAAGCTCCGACAGCCGGCAAGGGTGTTGAGGGTTTTTCATTAAAAAAAAAAAACTAGGAGTAATTAAGTAATTTCTCAACTTTTCTAACATTTCAAAATTTCAAATTCGTCTCTATAGAATTATTGAAATTCAACATATTTATTTATCTTTTACCAATTTTGATAGTATTTATCTATCTTTTTCCCATTCATCTTTTATGAATATCAGTATAAAATGGAAAACTCATAGCAAGTTTTTAATAACAGAGCCTTGTTTAACTTATATCTAAAGTTTTGAGAATAAAAAATCAGACCAAGGACCTTTTTTTTTTTTGTTACAACTGGTAAATAATAACATACTATGTTCAGTTTTAAATATAGCGCAGTTGTTGAAGTGTTTTGCTAGTTTAAAATGCAAGCTGCTTTTTTATCATTAAATACATTGAATTACATATCACTAATCACAGTATGAGAGATGGATTTCGGGTTCACAAGAAGGAACGTCAGCCATTAGCCTGGGCCAATCTTTTTTTTGAAAAAAAGAATTTGTTTTTGTTACAAATTTAGTTATATTAAATTATTTGATTGGCCATTTAAGATAGGCATGAGGCATTCTTGCCTTATGTTCGATATCGGATGGAATATCCTATTTTTGACCCCAAAATATATATGTATTTAGTTAAATATGTTTTTTATGTTTTTTGCAGATTTAGAGTTGCTTGAGCTGCTATGATGATTTTTTTTTTTCCGGCTATAAAAAGGCTTTACACATTTTGTTTTTCTCCCTGTATACGTGATATCAATTCTTCTATCTATACATTTTTTTAAACTGCCGGTATATCTAAAATTTGGTATATATAAAATTACATGATTGCCCGGAAGTTTATGTGAAAGTGCAATTTTATCCATAAAATATCAAAAAGGAGCAATGTCACTTAGATCTGCAACAAAAAAAAGCATATAAAAGACCGATGAAGAGTAAATGACATTAGATCATTAAACATGTATGGTAAACAAATATAATAAGCTAATATGAGGTAGAAGAAGATGATAAACAAATTCCGTACGATGATGCTCACCTTCATACGTTACAATAAACATTTTGGGGTCATCTTAAGCTCACTTCACATGCTTTCTTGTTAGGCAACCTCTCACAATATTGCACCTGTAATGCCCACCGTAATGCCAACAAATAATTAAATCAGATGCGTACAGAATTTTATTAGATAAGTTAAATTATAATATTTGGAGATTTATATTTGTGTTTGACAAATTCAACTTGTTTGCTATGATGCGAGAAGGAAATGGGAAAGGGATTAATACTATAAGTAAGGTTATTGAGTATTTGGGTAACTTTGAAACTATAGTTTCAGAAATATTTTTTTGTAAACTGAGGTAAAACTTTTCCCTCATACCTATCTTATAAATTATAAAAGATATTCTTCAAAAATTAATCAAAACACACTCTTAGCTATTGATTGTCTTGTTATATATTTCATTATGTGTCTTCAATGGTTTTTCATATGTATTTTTTTGTTTTGTTGTAAGATTTAGGTGATATTGTTTTTTTTAACATTTTCAGGGTGATATTACCTTACGACCAAAATATATATATATATATATATAGCCACATCAGTAGGAAATTATATGTGAAATAAGTTCAGACGTGATAGACGTACGTTGGACTACCATTAAAGTATGACAACATTGCTTATATTTTAACTCTTATATGATGATATTGAATTCACAAAACTTCCAAAATATCCATAATTTCAAGATGAACACTTTCATGATAAAATTGAAAGTTAACCCCAAATTTAATGCCCCCTTCCATTCCTTAAAAAAGATATATTTGGGGGAGTTAATTTTAATCTTAGATACAAAACATTTTTTATATTTGTTAATGTTTTTTGATTTACCCCATAGTAATGCTCCATCGACAATAATCAGGGAAGAGAATGATGAAAGGAATTAAAGAAAATAATTAAAATGCTTTAAAAATTAAATGTTATATTAACTAACTTAATTAATTTTCTTAATATAATTAAATTAGATAAATATATCTTATATTAAAAGTTGTAAGGAGTAATATTAATACTCCCTTCATCTCTATATATAAGATTTTTTTTTTTGGAATAGATTCGTTCCCTTTTATGATATCTCATTTGACTTTGTCTCAATAATAAATACATTTTTATCCATTTTACCCTCATTCTCTCACATCATTTAGTTACCATACATTTTCTTTCTTTATTTTCTCATTATTACTCTTTCTCTTCTTATTCATTCATAAATAAAAACGCCTTTAAAAAAATTATATTTCCTACCTAATTATTACCTTTAACTAAGTTTAACTATTTTTAAAATCCTACGATCAAGACGAAATGACCTTTATATATTTTTTGTATATATACAGGGAGGGAGGGAGTATGAGTTAAAAGAAAGACAACAAAAATTGTTCACGAGCATATTTTGGGGTTTGGACATGAAAGAGGGAAGAGTGAGAATAACAAAAAGTAGCGATGGTGGCGACTTGACCTGGAAATATTACTATTACTCAATAGTAGCGTCACCACCGCTTTCACACACACTTTTGTCACTTTCCCCCGTCACATATTCCAAAAAAGAAAGTTGTTTAAAAAGAGGTAGAGGCCCACCAAAACTTAAAACTATGTCGACGAAAGTTCCCGGCCTTCATAAAGTGTTCGTTTCTAACCAATTCCCACTCACTTTCCCATCAGCATCCCACCCACCTTCCCTCACGTAACCTCCCCGTGATTCCCGTCTTCCCTATTCCTTTTCTTTTCCATCGAATCTTTAACCCCTCCCTTTCATTTTCTCTCTTTCTCACCACCGTTGCTTCCAAAATTTATTCAAATCCAACCTAATTTTTCTCGAAATGTCCAAACTCTATCTTATAAACGCATTTATTTGGAGAAATAAAAACCTTTTATTCTCTGACTCTTCTCGAAAGAAGAAACCTTTGGTTACTATCCAAAAAAAATAAAACAATTTTAATTGCTTGTGTCTTACGATTTTCCCTTGTCGTCCGTACGTCTCGCGCTTTTCTTCTCCGGCGCAGAAGCTTCACCTTCGGCCACAACCTCCTTCAGCCTCCGTTCAATTAAGATCTATTAATGGTTCGCTCGAGATTCGCTAGTCCAGATCCGCCGATAACGTGTCCTCCATGGCTGGGAGCTTCTCTTTCGTCTTCCTCTCCCTGCCTCTGCCTTCTCGTCTTTGCTGCATAAAATCTGCGCTTCAACTTCTTTTTTTTCCCCTTACTTTTTGAAAGAACCTGATTAATTTAATGCTCTGGATCTGGTGCAATCGTAAAGATGACGATAGATGATGTAATTATTTGGAATAACGATTCAAATCTTTAAAATCAGTTTTTCAATAGAGATTTATGTAGAGGAGTTCAATATCAATTCAGTGAATGTTTGATAATTATCGAGACCTATATTTATATAAATTGAGACAAAATTCTTTTTACATACTTATCTCATAAATCGCAAAAACTATTCTCAAAAGCTAATCCTAACACACACTTATATAAATAAACACATTTCTTTTCCAGTACATGATAAACTACAAAAATCTCAGAAACTATCCTCCTAAGTCAACATGCTGTTTCAACCTATTTTCATCAGTAAGTAATAAGTTTTTAATAACTTCGGGAGGCGAATTAGTTATATGGAGATCCATCGCCATCTTTCAAGCTTCCTTTGCTGTAGCATCTACAACTGTGTTAACATCTTGAGTACAATGTAATATTTCCACTTCCCAGTTTCGATCCATCAACGTGCGAGCCTCCACGATAAGATGAAAATCTGGGTGTTCTTGAGACACCGAGGTATGAATCAGTTCCATGACTTCAGTACAATCACTCTCAATCAAAATTTGTCTGTATCCTCTGTCCCATGCAAGTTTAAGACCCTATAATACACCCCAAACTTCAGCAGAGACCACCGTCCCTTGGCTAATCCGATACATAAACCCTAGTAAAAACTCACCATTGTGATCTCGCATTACACCTCCATAAGTGCACGTCCCTAATATGTTACTTCTGGATCCATCAGTATTAATCTTCACCCACCTAGACGGAGGTGGCTTCCAATGGGGGTGACTTCCTTCCTCGTTATGATTTTTAAACAGACTTGTATTACCTCATGCTAAGCATGGATGAGCACGAGCTAAAATGGCATTTGTACTCTAAGTATTGTTGTTAAAGCAGCAGTCATTACAAGCCAACCAGATATTCCAGCATATGACCGTAAACCAAAGACGAAACTCGAATCCCTGAACTATATTCCTTCTCTCCATACACCATACAAGCCAGTCATTTCTGTTCAATATGCCAAAAAATAGATCACACCAACCCGCCGGTAAGAAACTATTACAGAATTCAGAAGTGACCAGGCAATCCTGTAGAACATGGAGTATTGACTCATATGAATGATGGCATATTTCACAAGTCCCCATGGGGTGACTACCATGATGGAACCGCATCATGTTTGTCATAAAAACGACCATGAAGGCACGGCCACAAGAAAGTATGGTACCTTTGAGGGACCTTCATTTTCCAAACACATCTCCACCGTATTTATTGTGAGGGCGTGGGGTACCTGCCATGATTTATGGGCAGAGCTGAGGGAGAAAAATCTATCAGAAGACCATCTCCATGCTGGGAAATCCTCCCCATTTCGCTGACGGATATTGACACGACTAATAGCTATACATACATGTCTTGGGAGCAGGTAATCAAACTTACTCATATTCCACTGTCCGGATGGAGTGATGCAGTCAGCTACTCTCCATTCAGTAACATCTCTAGGCAATGCTCGGATTGCCAAACCCTAAAGCTTGTCCAAGTGTGGCACCCATACGTCATTCCAGAAAGAAATATTCTCACCATTAGTGACTCTCCATGTTATACTATCTGTGACTTTCTCCCAACTGTTACGGATACCCCTCCATGTCCCTGACTCCGATCGTTGCTTCTCAACTCTAAGAATAATATCATCGCCATCTTTATATTTTTCTCGTAAAAACCTGACCCAGAGCGAATCTCGTCTATTAATCATACTCCATCCAAGCTTCATCATGAATGCTTGATTCTAGTAACGAGCCTTCCTAAGATCTAGGCCTCCATCTTCCTTACGTGTACACACTAAATCCCAAGATACTAGATGAGGTTTTCTGCTGGCTAAGCTACTACCCCAAAGGAAATTACGACATCGTTTGTCAATTTCATCACAGGTCCCCAAAGGAAGAGGCACTGTCTGTATAGCATAATAAGGCATATCCGACATTACAGAAGACACTAGAGTATTCCTGGCCGTTATCGATAACATGTTTGACTTCCAATTAGCCAAACGAGTATCCATCTTATTCAGGAGAAAATTATATGTTGCCTTTGAACTCCGATCATGTAATAAAGGCATTCTCAGGTATTTCCCTAGATTTGATGTCGGAGTAAAATTCAAGAACTCGCTTATTTCTTTGCACTTGATATGATTCACGTTTCTTGAGAAGTAAATTCTTGACTTTCCAGCATTCACTTTCTAGCCTGAAATGTCACAGAAGTCATCCAGGATGGCCTTCACAACCCCCGTTTGGTCTAGATCTGCTTCTGTAAATAAAATGAGATCATCAGCAAAAAAGATATGAGAGATGGGAGTACCTCATTTGGAGAGCCTAAAAGGTTGCTAATCACCCTCTCATACAGCCATTTGGATGAGATGCCCCAACCTTTCCATCATGATAACAAAAAGATACGGTGATATTGGGTCACCCTGTCGAATCCCACGTGAACGGCAAAATATATTAGTAGCTTTACCATTCCAAAGCAGTTGCATTTGTGACGTTAACATGCAAGCTTGAATAACTTTAAGAAGATAGTCAGGAATCTTGAGTTCTCTTAAACAGTCGGATATAAAACTCCATCTGACACAGTCATAAGCTTTCTCCAAATCGATCTTAATGGCCATGAAATCCCTTTTCCTCTTTAATGACCTCATAGAGTGAATGATCTCTTGTACTAGGATAATATTGTTTGAGCTCTGGTACCCTTTCACAAAATTGCACTGGTTCGGGCCTATCACTAAAGGCATGACTGCCTTGAGTTTATTTGATATAACCAGGGTTCTCAGATCCGGATCGGAACCCGTCGAACCGGTCAGTAGACCGGTTCGGTTCCCAGTCCGGTCCGGGTCCCAATTTCAATTTTTTTTAACCTTTTCCTTTAGAATTTCATACTATAAGCCTAAAATCTTCAATTACTCACCGGTTTGGTCCTGATTTAGCTCCGGTTTAACCCACTGACCCTTAACCCAGTACCTCGACTAGTTCAATACCTGGTCCGGGTTTTAATACCTTGGATATAACCTTCGTAACAATTTGTACACAACATTGCAAAGACTTATGGGGCGAAAATCTCTAATCGTCTCGGGATGTTCCACTTTCGGTATGAGTACTATATGAGTGGCGTTGATTTGTCATACCCACATAGGATCATTAAAGACTCTTTTTTTGAGTAAGACTCTTTTAACTAAGTGAAGTACTAACGATCCTACCGTCTCCCATTGGCTCTGATAAAATAGTGGATTGAAACCGTTTGGTCCTGATGCTTTCAGTGGCCCCATATCACATTTAAAGACAAAAACGTGAATCCAAATAAGGGAGTTTGGTTTTAGGGGCATTCCAGAATCTTCTTGGTATTTTCATCTGATTAGCTATTAAAAATAATTTTTTCTCCCATCTTGTTAATGACATCCCAAATAGGCGAATACATGGAGGTTAATTAAATCAAAATCGCCCCCAGTCTTTTTATACAAAAGTATTTATGCATGGGATAGAAATAACAGAATTATATAAACAAAAAACTTTAAATTGATTAAAAATGTTAAACTATGAAAATGTAAAAAAAAAAAAAAAAGATGTTTGTGAGAGATAAATTTATTACAGTGATTTCTAGCCTCAAACTCTTATTATAAGGTATGTCTGAATCTAACTATTTCATCCAAGCTAAAAAAAGGGTTAAGTCATTAACTTTCGAATAATGAAATAAATTTTCAATTTTGTAGAGGCACGTTTTGGGCTCATTATTTTCATAAGCATAATATGCCTGTCACTTATTGTGTAGAATGATATTGGATGGTATAGTAATTTAATTTTTATATTTTCAATAATTTTATTTTAATACCTATAAAATATAAAAAAGATAAACTTATAAACAGGCCATCGCTTATAAAAAATAATTTATCATTTAAAAAATTACATGTTAACAATTTCAAATTTGCACCGTTGGATTATACTTTAATGGTATAAATCTGATGAAAAAAAAAGGTATGATCTAAATCTTATCATATCCATAATACTCTCTTTTTTTCAAAGTATCATATCCATATTACTGAACGGTAACCTTTTACCCATATATAAATGAGAAATTTCCAAAGTTATATTAGATTCTCCGTGATTTTTAATGACTCTACTTAATTAATATCATATCAAATGAGTTATAATAAAGATTATTCATCTTTGCTATAAAAGGGACCTTACAATTAAAAGCCAGATGAAGTAACATATAATTGATAAGAGTAAAATAAAAAGATTAGTTAAAATTTCGAATATCCTTTAAATCTATCCGATAAATAAGATCCTGACTACCCAGAATTTTTACCTTATATAGAGAATCAAAGGGAGTATCTTCGAATAGTATATACCTACACAGGAAGACCTCATCTTTTAAAATTTTATCTTATTATTTAAATTAAATATTTAAATTAATAAGATTATGATAGGATCAGCAAAGGCAGGCGCCGATAGGTGGCGTGAAGAGGCACGACACCTCCAGGTTTTCATTGGTCAGCTTCCAAAATAATAATAGTATGCTAAACGTGATAACTGAAAGGGACCCGCACTTCGATAAAACGACATCGTACAGGCCTCTCTTTCTCCGTCCCGCGCGCAATAACTTGAAATCCAAGATTGCACTGTGCATATCCCCAATCATATAAAAAGAGGGCCACACTTCGTTAACCTACGCACCGCCTCCCTACAAATCCAAACCCTATTTAAACCTACGCCAACCCATTCTTCACGATCCACGACTTTGTCCGCTCTAGCTTTTACGGTTTACCTCTTCAATACGGGAGGCGAAAGTCGCATCACGAACCTTCTGAGAAACTGGCGTTCAGATTTCCGTTTCTCTGTCGTTTTGGGCCTCCGAAATTTCCCTCTATGCGAATGAGATTGGAACTGTCGCTGCTGCTTTTGTACCGGCGGAATCAGAACGGTCAAGCTTTCCTTTAGGGGCTGCTCTTTTGTGTTTTGCTTTTTTTTGAGGTTTGAAAGAGGGTTAGGGTTTTCTGTTCGGACGGAATTTGAGTTTCTTTCTCCCGTTGTTTTTGATGGCGGACGAGGGGTTCGATTTCTCGGAACTGCTTGACGGAGATGCTGATGCTGATGATAAGTTGTGTATAGATCTTGACACCGTTTTGAATGTCCTTGATGAGGATTGTGATCCTTCGGAGGTAGGGCTTCGAATTGGTTTGTCACTTTCATTGGAACAGACTGGATTGTGTGATTGGTTATCGGAGCTTTGATTGGGTGTTCATTATATGTAATTAAGTCCGAAGAATTCTAAATTCTATTGCTCTGAGATGGGATTAATGAAAATTTGGATTGGGACGCAGCCTGGTAGTGGTATTCAACCGTATAAAGTGTCCTGTAGATATGTAATTGCTTCCCATAGAATTCTTAAAACTAGGCTTCAGTATCCTTTGCTGCATGCCAGTCTGTACGTATACTCATTGGTTTCAGGATGCCTTGTTTATAACGTTTTCTACTGAGCAGCATCAAATTAGAATTTATTGTTTGATTATTCTTGCTGATATTTGCTTTAAGTCGTGTGATTGTTAGGCACGATTCTTTTTGTAATTTTTGGCACTGAGTAGAACTTATATTATCTTCAGAATCTTCCTGTTTTAAAGTAAAGCAACTTCACTAACGAAAATTCCGTAAAAAGAAAAGGTTTTACATGATAAATAACACCTCTTTGGAAACTAATTAGAAATAAAAGGGTGATGTTTCTTGCTTTACCCGTGTCTTTTCGAACCCGTGACCCATGTTAGTTCTCAACCAACCAGCATGGGTGCATGGCACATTGGCACTGGAACATTGACAAAAAAGGGGGATGTTTCTGTTTCTATAGTGTGTAACTTCTGTAATATAACAAATTGAACTAAAATTAGAACAAGTGTAATGGTGGTTGACAATGAAAGATTACTTAATTAGTTATTACTTGTGATTTCCTGTCTAGCAGGGATGGAATAATGTGTTTAGCTCGGACATGCCTTAGGCATGTTGGCATTAGACAAAATTTTGATAGCTGTTTGTTTACCTTGTTTTGATGAGATTAGATTTTCTTAATCCTAAATTAATAACTTGCCTGTTTCTATGCTGCTAGTTAAACTCTTTGGTAAATGCCTGCTGATTTTGTTGTGCTTCCATGCACTAAAATTAGAACATCCTGAGTTCAATTGCTCTGTTCCTACCTACCATTTATTATAATTCTTCATTCTTTGATTTCTTGTGGTCGAGTTGCTTCAGAATTGGAAATCATAGCTTAGGTTGCTTAATTTCCTTGTATGAAATTAGATTTCTCAGTGCCAATAGCTTCTGTAATAATTTTATGCACATTACATTGCAGAGTAGTCTGGAGGGTTTTTCGTTAAAAAATGTCTCACCTGGCGAATCCAGCAACCATGATAATTTTCAGCTTCAAAGTGGTATGTGGATTTAAATGTCTTTTTGGCCCTGTCTGCTTTTGTATTGCTCATCAAATTTATTGGTTAGTTAATATCTTTGGTTAGTGCTGTATCTTGAATTTAATATATGATTGCTTGTAATCACATTAGGTTGCTTCTCTTTCTTATTTATTAGGCCTCTACAATAGGGTCCCGGGTGTTGTTCTGCATTTGAATTTTATTTTGTGGGTTCAGTCCTGTGCTCTTGCCGGCCAGCTTATGCACAATCTTTGGTCTGGAACTCAATTGGTTTATTCTAAGTTTCAGGAAATTCTATGATTTGCTGTGATAATGAAAATCAAGGACCTCCTTCACAGACTTGCTCATCCTCTCATGCTGTCCCTGACGGTTTTCAGCAGTTGGATCGTCTGGATGGAAGTAACAAAATATGCTACACAGAAAGGGAAGGTACTTTGGGATTTGAGATGCCAGCCCAATGTTCAGAACCTAGTGTCCCTGAACCACAATTCAACAATATATCAGTTTGTGGGGATAATTTGAATTTGAATCCTGTCTGGAAGGAAACAAATGAGAGCCAGCTCAAGCATGTGGGAGATGATGTTAAATCTGAAAGTACGTGTAATTTTCAATGTGGTTTGGGGTTTTAAATTTTGACCATCGTTTGATTTAAAGTTGGGTCCTGTCTGATTTTATTTTCTACTTGCAGATGCTTCATACAGCCCTATGATTGAGAATGGTGATTTAAGTTTTGAACAATATCGAGCTTTTGATGAGGATATGTGTGAAGGAGTTTCTGGGCAACTTGAAACTGACTCATGTACATCTTTTGAAATGCCATTCATGGATGCTAATGGAGGTTCACATTTTGCAACATCAACCAATTCTACCATTTTCCAAGGCTCCAATGCTCGTGGTGATTCTTGTGACTACTTTTCATGCTTTCATGGTTACAAGGGCACAGATGATAGACTTCTAGCTTCTTATTTGCCTAATGTTTCTGGCTCTCAGTTTTGGTCAAATCGAGAAGTTCTTGATAATATGAAGGGTGAAAATGTGGAATATGTGGCTGATGCCTCACATGTGAGTAGTAACATGTATTCCAGTTCTACTGGTGGGATTTCATTTCAAGATAATCAATTTATATCTGCAGATAGTGAATTTTCTTCATTTTTACATGGTAATGCTTCATACTTTCCATGTGAAGACCAAGTCTTTTGTGTCAAAGGTGGAAGAGATGAACCAATTGCACCTTACCAGAACGCTGTTTATGGAGATTACTCAGACTTTAATGGAGGCCTTGATTTGAATCAGTTAAATGGAGGCCTAGAGATGAATCAGTTAAATAGTGTTTTTCCTTCCATGGGAGGTCATTTTTTTAATTTGTTAGAGTGTGAGGATAAAGATGCTGACATAATATCCCACATACATCATCATCAAGAGATGATTGATGGCACTAGCTTCAAATTTCCAGGAGACACTCCTAATTTGAATAGACAAGCCCTGGACAAATCTTTGCTGAATGCCCAAGCATCAATTAGCACTGAGAAGAAGTTTGATTATGTTAAAAATGAAGGGGAGGAAAAAAGGATTCAATGTAGGAATTTTGATTACCACATCTCAAAAGCTGGCCCTGAATTGGTTCACACAAGCTATTTAGAGAAATACCATGTTGAGGATGATGACTCTGATGTCTGTGTGATTGAAAGCATTAGTCATCCTGCACCGAAAAATGGATCAGCAGACCATCAGAATTCTCATACAATATCGCAGCACTCTACATATGGTGATTCACAACCTTACATGTCACGGAGCTCAAGGCTGAAGGCCTTTGATGAGCAAAATATATTACGAGTTGCTCTACAAGTAAGCATTTTTACTTTTGTGATTATCATAACTCACTGTGCAGTGCTCATTACTTGTTGGTATTAATATTTATATGTGGTGATCATGACTTCGAATTTTCTCTTTATGATATTAATGTTTTTTCATAAAAGAGATGAAATAATGGATATAGATTTCAATTTATACCATGCTTTATGTCATTGACACATCATATTAAGTTTACCTGATAAGATAATAATTTATACTTGCTTTTTTCAAAAAGAAGAAAATCTTGCTACTACGAAGATTTCTGGGCAAAACTGTTGCATGCAGTTTTCAAAATGCTAATGTTCACAATTTTTATTGGGATCATAGCGTCGTTGTATTTTATTGTACAAATTCAATTTTGCATTTGTGCTTGTAGTCATTATTATTTTTTGAATATGTCACGACGGGTGAATTTAAAAGCTGTCTCAATTTCAGTAGAAACACAACTTTTGAACTTGGTGGGAATCTCTCGAATTTATGACTTTGAACCAAGGTTACCATGATCACATATATCAGAATCTTAATTTGGTTAACATTATATGATTTCCTGACTGAGTTAACAAGCTTGTTTTCTGTATTTATACTTGGCCACTTGCTATCTTCCATATGTAATTCTGTACGCTTCTGTGTGGGTACAGCATTAGGAACTCATAAGCATTTCACATGTCTTGTCCTGTTCATGTTGCCTTGTGTGAAGATATCCATGCTTCCTCTAATGTCAAGTGTAATAGACTTGTATGTTTACCCTAACAAGGAAAAGTTGTCTGCAATTGAAAATGAGTGAATAAATTCTGATGTTCATTGCAGGATTTATCTCAGCCAAAGTCAGAAGCTTTACCCCCAGATGGATTGATGGCTGTTCCTCTATTAAGACATCAGGTTGCTTTGAAAATCTTTTCCCCTCTTTTTGATATGGCCCTTCCTTTATGAATGTTTTTTTCATGCTTGTTCTGTACCAACTTTAATCCTGAAACGAAGTCGGACCAGGGTCTGGATCTGATCTAACCAATAATGTTATCTACTAAATGATTGAATCATTTCTATATTACTGACATAGCATTTTTTGGCTCAGCTAATGTGAGTTTGATAAATCCCTTGTAAAGATGGGAAGTATCAAAGTTGCTATCTATCACTTTCACTGCCGTGGGTTGTGATTTCAATTTGTAATATTTGGTATATTTTTTTATTGAATGTAAACATAAATTCATGTGTATCAGAAACCAATATAATTTTTGTTCCTGGGTTTAAATATTGTTGTCAACAAATGAAAAATCTCAGATATGTTTTTCAAAGTAACATCTTTAGTTGTGTGACTATAGGCTTCAGTTTATTAGTCTAATGTGCCTAATTCAGATTCCTGACCTTCTTCTTAATGACTTAGACCTTTTATCCCTGGATGTTTTGTTGACTTGTTTAATTTGTAATCCATGTGTTGTTTGACTAATTGTAGTTGTTGTTCACCTGTTCTGTTCAGAGAATTGCTTTGTCATGGATGGTTCAAAAGGAAACATCCAGTTTTTACTGCTCAGGGGGAATCCTTGCAGATGATCAGGTAAGAGCTCTGTATGCAATTTCCTCATCTTTGTTGCTTGCCTAAAAATTCTGTTTCTTGTAGGGACTTGGAAAAACAGTGTCGACTATTTCTTTGATACTGAAGGAAAGACCTCCAAAACTAACAGCTTGCCACAGTACACAAAAGGGTGAATTAGAAACTTTGAATCTGGAGATCGATGATGATGTTCTTGCTGAGGGTGGTGGAGTGAAGGAAGACAAACCTAGTGTAAGTCCAATTGAAAGCAAGAACTTGGTGCAAACAAAGGGAAGGCCATCTGCAGGAACACTTATTGTTTGTCCCACTAGCGTGCTAAGGCAATGGGCTGAAGAGTTGAAAAATAAGGTAACCAGCAATGCAAATCTCTCGGTGCTGGTGTACCATGGAAACAATCGAACCAAAGATCCATATGTGCTGGCCAAGTATGATGTTGTTCTGACAACTTATTCAATTGTCAGCATGGAGGTACCTAAGCAGCCTCTGGTTGACAAAGATGAAGAGAAAGGAAATTCTGAAGTTCATGCTGGTCTACCGCCTAGTAAGAAAAGGAAATGCCCTCCTTCTAGCAGAAGTGGCAAGAAGAGATTAAACTCTGCCCTGCTTGAGGCTTCTGCCCGCCCTTTAGCGAAGGTGGTATGGTTTAGAGTTGTCTTGGATGAGGCCCAGAGCATAAAAAATTTCAGAACTCAAGTTGCAAGGGCCTGCTGGGGTCTTCGTGCGAAGCGAAGATGGTGCTTGTCTGGGACTCCTATCCAGAATGCTATTGATGATCTTTATAGTTATTTTAGATTTCTCAGATATGACCCTTATGCTGTATATAATACATTCCTTTCTTCTATTAAGATACCGATAAACAGAAATCCAAACAAAGGGTATAGAAAGCTACAAGCTGTCTTAAAGACCATAATGTTACGCAGGACAAAAGGTTAGATCCAAGAACTTCACTACTACCAGGCCGTATGCACTGTTTTCACTTATTCCTTTACTCTGTTCTCTTAGTCCTATTGTAGAGTCTACATTTCTATTTATTATGGTATTTACTTATGAAATTTATGTTTTATGCTCCAAATCTGATAGGAAGTAATTCAGGCATAGGCCCAGGAAGGTTAATATTGGTTCTTGTAGTGGTTGGGTGATGTGCCTAATTAGAAGTTTAGACTGTTGATTCTGGAGTTGGGATATATGATTCTGAAGTATACATGAACAACTTATATATTTTTCTTCAATTTCGAGGAATAACAAGAGTCCATCACCCTAAGCTACAGCATGTTACATGAACTCAATCAACGTTATGATCATTGATGATTTAGTTTGAAATATGCTTCTAACCCTATCATGGTTATCATTTTCTAGGCACACTTCTTGATGGGGAACCTATTATTACACTGCCACCTAAACATGTGGAGCTGAAAAAGGTTGAATTTTCAAGAGAGGAGCGTGATTTCTATTCCAGACTGGAAGCTGATTCTCGTGCACAATTTCAGGTTTGATCAGTTTTGAGACAGATTTTGATTGGCATGGATAATCCTCTTATTTGTGTGCACGTGTGCTTGTTCTCTTCCTTTTTTGGGGTGTTTTTTCTTTTTATTCCCTCCCAATCTAAAAGAAAGCTATTAATACCTAACAATATGCCAATGGTTGCATATTTTGGTTCTAAAACTATCTTAAATTGCATTTTTGTCATGTCATGTCAGGAATATGCTAATGCTGGAACTGTCAAGGAAAATTATGTCAACATTCTGTTGATGCTTTTACGCCTTCGACAAGCTTGTGATCATCCTCTGCTTGTTAAGCGCTACGATTCTAACACTTTATGGAGATCTTCAGGTGATATTGCAAAGAAGCTTCCTTGGGAAAAGCGAACATCACTTCTGAAATGTTTGGAGGCCTCCTTGTCTCTTTGTGGCATCTGTAATGTACGTATTGACCATCATTTCGCACACACCACATGGATTATTCAGTTGTATTTGTTTACGAATATGACTCATTCAGCCTCTATCTTTGCTTGCACATAATTTTGTTGGATTTGTGGTTAATAATTTATCTAAAGATTTGGTTTTCAATTGAGCACAATGGTGCGACCCAGCAAGTGGGATAAGGATTTGGTTTTGTTGTGGTGGTTACCATCTTATCTTTTTGGCCAAATTTGTATTAAAAACTAGTGCTTTTGCATCCTTCTCTTACCATTTCTTCTCTGACAGGATTCTCCTGAAGATGCAGTTGTTTCAGCTTGCGGTCATGTTTTTTGTAACCAGTGCATTTCTGAACATCTCACTGGTGATGACAATCATCGGTGCCCTACTACAAATTGCAAAGCTCAATTGAACATGTCTTCTGTGTTTTCCAGAGCCACATTGAGCTGTTCTCTTTCTGATCAGGCTAGTAATAGTTTGGTTGGTTGCTCTGGTTCTGAAGTGGAGGGTTATGGGCCCTGTTCTCAGAGTCAGCCATCTGATTCTTCAAAAATTAAGGCTGCTCTTGAGGTATTGAACTCATTGTGTAAGCCACAGGTTAATGCATCAAAAAATATTTCAATGCAGATTAATTCTGATGAACATAGTGACTGCCATGGGAATTCCTCTGATTGCAACTTTCCTGAGAGCCAACAAGTGTCGGATGGAAGTTCTAATGATTCGATTGTTAGAGAGAAAGCTATTGTATTTTCTCAGTGGACAAGGATGTTGGATTTGCTGGAAGCATGTCTTAAGAATTCTTCAATTCAGTATAGGAGGCTTGATGGCACAATGTCAGTTGTTGCTAGGGACAACGCTGTTAAAGATTTTAATACTCTCCCAGAGGTTTGTGAAATCTTAGTTCCCTTGATTGCATGATTTAAGTTCTACATCTCCCATGTCATATTTATTAGGAGTGACATGGATAAAATGAGTGATTAGCATCAATTCTTTGCTACCGTTATGATTGTGAACTTTTGCACTTTTTCTGGCAGGTAACAGTTATGATTATGTCTTTGAAAGCTGCTAGTCTTGGCCTCAACATGGTAGCTGCCTGCCATGTACTTTTACTTGATCTATGGTGGAATCCAACAACAGAAGATCAAGCAATTGACAGAGCGCATCGAATTGGGCAGACTCGACCTGTAACTGTTTTACGATTGACTGTGAGTGATACGGTTGAAGACCGTATTTTAGCACTACAGGTATTGGAAGAGTTTTTTTAATTTTTAATTACTTAATCCATCAATAATCAACATACATATTTTAAACAGATTCTTTTATCATTTTTACCATTCAATTTGAGTTCGGTAGTTCCTTCCCTTCATTCCACCTTTTTCTAACTGCTTTTCGTAAACATCAAAGAAAGTTTTCAGACCCTCCTTGCACTGCAAGGTGGTGGTTCTATTTTATGTAAGTAGAAGAAAGTTTTTGTTTTAAAGTAGAACTTCGATATTTAGATGGCGCCACTCAACCTGGGCGCATATTTTGAGTAGAAGAAGATTTAGGGCCTGCATAGTATGCAGAAAGGAATAAAATGGGAAAAATGATTTTGTGGATGATATTGTCCTTTTTATGTCAGCTACCGCTGAGTAATGATAACTTGGGTGTAATAGATAGATATTATATCTCTTGATTTTCATACAGGAGAAATTGAATACCTTTCTCTTGTTGGGACATTAACATGTGCGTAGGTAGGAATAGGAGAAGACTTGCAACCTGTAAAGATTATTTTGCTAAAAAAAGATAAAGATACTTCTGTTCCTTCTCGATCCTTAGTTGAACCCACCCTGCTCCCCCGTGCAACCCTCTTAGGATTTGCTTATCTGGTCGTTTTGGCGGATATAAGGCTACTAGGCTGGAGTTACAAGGAAGATCGGTTTGTGTGGTTTGAGTTGGACCACTTTCTGATTCTGTGTCACTTGTTTAAAAATTGTCATCTAGTCCATTGACTCAAAAGTGTGGATTTTACTAGTTGCTCATGGCAAAAAACTATCTGATGTACCTTGCAGCAAAAGAAGCGGAAGATGGTTGCATCTGCGTTTGGAGAAGATGAAATTGGCGGTCGTCAAAGTCGCCTCACAGTGGATGATTTAAAATACTTGTTCATGATGTGATTAGGCACATACATTCGTACAGATACAAATTTGTTTCTGGATTTCCCCCCCAAAAGTGGGTAGGCTGCTGGTGGCTGCAGAAGTCAGGAAAAAACAAACCGGACATTTGCTAACCAATACTGACAGTAACCATGGAGGTTCTGGTGACGATTGAGATGAAGATAAAATGTATTGCCAGTATAGTTTGGTTGAGATGATTCATTCTTTTACCTGGAAATTTTGGTTTAGTCTCTTACATTTGTATAGGATGGAGAGTAGGAGCAGTTGCAGACAGGAAGGTAGATAGATTCTCAGATTTTTCTTGTAAATAATAGAAGGTTTATTTTTCCTCATAATGAAGTTTACTAGCTCTTGCATGTTTAAATTTTTATTTATTTATTTATTTAAAGGGATAATTATAGTCACTAGCCCAAGGTTACAAGCTCCATCAAGTCCGCAATTTATTCTCCTTCTGGTTCTAGATGTAATATGGAGTTGATTTTTTTTTTTTTTAGAAATATTAAGAAAACTAATTTAATTACTTAAAAATATTTATATTTATAATTTTTTTCTTCAAATTATTTTATCTAATTTATAAACTGATATATCACCTAATTATATAAAACATATTATATGATTAAATAACTTATTTAGTTTCTTTAAAAAAAAGTTGTCTTATATTGATAATAAGAGGGAATACTATTTATAAAGTAGCTTACATGTCACTAGGATTTAAATTTTAAATCCCATACATGGTGGGTGTGGCCAAATTTTTGTGTTACAATCAATCATCAATTAAAATAGGATTAAGAAGTAGATTTATCAATAAGGTTTTAAGGAAGGAGTGTTAGACACAATTATATTTTAAAGGAGGTAAAAATACACAAAAGAAATTAAAAGTGGAACATCAAGCACAAAATAGTTAAATTTGACTTAGGTGAATGTTTGGGTACACCAAAACCACCGTTTCAGAAGTCCTTTTTCGTAAATCGAGACAAAACTCCTCTCACATACTTACCTTGTAAATCATAAAAGCTATTCTCCAAAAGCTAATCCAAACATTTAACGCCTCTCATATACTTACCTTGTAAATCATAAAAGCTATTCTCCAAAAGCTAATTCAAACATTTAACACCGTTAGGAGTTTTCTTCTCCTGTAATTTAACGCGGTTAGGTTAAATTTAACGGTTTTGTGCTGGATGCTCTATTTTTAATTTCTTATATATATTTTTGCCCCATTTAAAATATAATTGTGCCAGACGCTTATTTCTTAAAACTTTATTGATAAATTTGCTTTTTAACCTATTAAAATATAATCATTAATATCAAGTTTATATCAAAGTACTATTTATAAAATACACAACTCAACTGGAGGTACATAATTTAGCATGATATTGATATATATCCAGCAGCTTCAAAATGTGCATTTTTAAGATTTTTTTGGGGTGAGAAACGTGCTAAAAATACTTCTTAAAGAAACAATCTATTTAAATCGTGAGTGTCAAGATGCATTTTCAGATGACAAATTAATTAATAAATTATATGCTCTAAATGTTTGTTCATGTATTTTTTCCCCTTGTAAAATTCTTTACTGGATTTGGGACCAAATGAATTTCTTTCTCCGGTGGTCCCATTATACTTTGTTTGATTCTTAATATAATACATATTTATTTGATTTAATTAGTAGATCTAAGATAGTTAATTTGACATTTCGCTAGATGTACTACTAGCATAAAAGTCGTTCAGTTCAATGCTTCAATATTTTTTGGGACCCGAAACTCAGTGCATGGATCCAAACACTACATTCCATAAGCACCCCTAGACACCGTGATTCGTTAACCTGCGAACACGAAAACCTGATAGTAATCCTCTTTCTCAAGAATAACGAAACCAAAGTCTCATGATTCTGCTTGTCCACCGGCCAGCAAAACTCAGAACATATTGCAGAAACATGAACCGATCCCCCCTAACACACCATTCCGATGCTAATTGCAAAAGCTTAATTCAAAGTGGGGTTCCAATATACATATATGCCATCGTTAATCATTTCATCGCAGGCAAAAAGAACCAATAATGAGATTACCCACAGAGGAATTAGTCAAAAGTAAAAACAATTGATCAAAAAAAAGAGATGAGTGAGAGAGAGAGAAAGAAGTCGAGAGAGAGGTCCTCCGGCGCCGACGACGGAGGAGCGTGATGCTCTGAATCGTAGCAGGAGAAAGATTAACCCGAGCTCTGGTGGTTTCACTGGAGGATATCAACTGGTTTCCAGGGATGAAGAATGGATGCATGACGCGGAGAAGGAAGATCATGCCAGTGGCGAGATTAATACCGATAGATCTGGGGAGGCAACAGAGACTCATGCAGAGACTAAATGGAGGTCCTTTAAAGAAGCAGTATTACAGGAGAGGTGTGAAACAGAAGATGAAGACGACTGGTGGAATGGGGATGGGTGGAAGGACCGTATTAAGGTAGAGATGACTGCCTTGGGCCCGAATGTGATCTTTTCGCTGGAAGAAAGGGATAGATTGGCTAAGCAGTGGCACAGTGCACTGATAGTAAAGCTTCTGGGGCGTATGGTGGATCCAATTTATTTTGCAAAAAAAATCCAACAGTTCTGGGCCAAGAACGGAGACGTTGAACCAATTGATGTGGGTGCTGGTTTTTTCGTGGTGCAATTCAAGGATAGAAGAGATTATGATCTTGCACTCACTGGCGGTCCATGGCTATTATTTGATCACTATGTTTCGGTGCAACCATGGCAACAAGATTTTGATCCAGATGAAGCGGAGGTGACCAAGATTGCTGCGTGGATCCGATTTGCTAAGCTTCCGTTAGATTATTATGATAAAGGAGCGCTTTTTGTTCTAGGTTCGCAGATTGGAAAAGTGATCAAAGTTGATGTGGCTACGCTGAAAAGGAAGAAGGGTAGGTTTGCTCGGATATGCGTGGAACTGAATCTCGCTGCACCGTTGAGGCCCTTCATTTTGATCAACGGCAGAGTCACCCGTGTTCAGTATGAAGGTATACATTTTATTTGCTTTAAATGCGGTCGTTATGGGCATGATGTACAACATTGTCCGCATAAAGAGGTAGATCCTTCTCCTAATGAATCCGTTGTGGGGAGTAAGTCGAGTGAGAAATCTGATATAGTTGTAGAAAGCCATGAGGCGAATGTCGGGGTTGGAGGCAGGAGTGTAACTGGGAATGGAGTGAGTAGTGGGAATAAGGACATGGAAGGGGTGGGCTTTGATAGCTGGACTTTAGTCCAGAGACCAAGAAGACAGAATCGGTATAATGGTGCTGCTGGTTTAGCTGGACACAGGGACGAACGAACACACTCTGCTTCAGGTGAACGGAGTTACTCTGGTTCGGATAGGCGCGGCTCTCGGTTTGATGCACTGATTAAGGAAGATATGAGGAGTGATTTTCGGAGGACAAGGACTTTTGGGGATAGAGAGCCGTTAAAGGAAATAACTGATCAAGGTGTAATGAAGGAGGAAAGCATGGCGAAAATTGGGGAGACACAGCCGGTAGCATTGGATTCTAACAAAGAGGGGCAAAATCAAAGTTGTAGTGGGACCAAGAAGTGGATTGAGAGTCCAGCATCAATTGCGCTTAAAACAAAAGATAAAAAAGTGGAGGGGCCAGCGAATATGGGGCTTATAATGGAGGCAAAAACAAGGTTGGGGTTGGTGAAGAGCAACACGTTGGATTTGAAATTGGGTGGGGCCAAGTCCGAAGACCAAGTCAAGATCACGCCTGGATCCGTGAAGCCAAATGTGATGATTCAGAATGCGCTGCCAGTAATGAATTCAACAATGAAATCGGGTGGGGCCAAGTCCGATGACCAAGCCAAGATCACGCCTGGAACCGTGAAGCCGAATGTGATGATTCAGAATGCGCTGCCAGTAATGGATTCAACAATGAAATCGGGTGGGGCCAAGTCCGATGACCAAGCCAAGATCACGCCTGGGTCAGTAAAGCCGAAAGTGATTATTCAAAATGCGCTGCCAGTTGTGGATATTTCAATGAATAATCGAGGTAAGGCGCAACAGAATATAAATAGACAAAGAGGGAAGAATGATGATTATATGGGGGCTACTAATAAGTGGGATCCTGGAGAAGGCAGTGATACAAAGTGCGTGGCAAGTCAGAGTCCTGTATTGCATGAATTGCGTGATACAGAGATGAGTGATGTGGTGAAGTCTAGTGCTAAGGAGCAGTAGCTCGGGGATTGAATTCTTTATTAAAAATATTTTTTATGGATTACAATCTATTAATTTGGAACTCTCGGGGTACTGGGAACAAAATGTTTGCAGGTTTGATCTCTGAGTTGAAGCAAAATTATAAATTTGATTTCTTAGCTCTTCTTGAACCAAGACAGAAGGGAGAGAAGGCAAGAGTACTTGGCAAACGTTTGGGAATGGAACATGTGGAGGTAGTCGAAGCGAACGGGTTCAGTGGTGGAATATGGTGTCTTTGGAAAAATAATGTTGATTTTAAGGTTACTTTTAAAGATTCACAGGTTCTGCATGGGATCTTTAATGAAGGGAAGGATTCGAGCTGGGAGTTATCGGTGGTATATGGACATCCAAACTATGTAAAGCGTCGAGATCTTTGGCGGCAACTTAATGTAATCCGAGCTAGTGGCGTGACGAAATGGTGTGTGGGTGGTGATTTCAATGCAACTTTACGGGATGAGGATAGAAGATCGGTATCACATATACCAAGTCGGCATGATAATTTATTTATTAAATGGTTGAGGGAAAGTGGGATGGAAGAAATGGGCTTTCAAGGACCTAAATTTACCTGGAGGAGAAGTGGATCGGCCAGCAGGATTGATAGAATTATAGCAACAAAGCAATGGTTTGATATGTTTCCCAACGTATCTTTGTTGCATCTTCCTCAATATAAGTCTGATCATTGCCCGCTTCTATTAAGATGGGTGAGAGGACCTAGAGGTAGGCAACGGAGGCCATTCAGGTTTTTCGCGCCATGGGTTACAGATGAATCCTTTTCTTCTGTCGTGGAGAATGCGTGGAGGTTAAATAGATCTTGGGAGGAAAATATTGCAGGGTTCAAGGCAGAAGTCACAGAATGGAATCAGAGGAGTTTTGGGAATATTAAGTACAGGAAAGCAAGATTGCTTCAAGAATTGGAAAAATTAAATGAAAGTCTAGAAGGGGATAATGAAAGGAAGTTGGTGTGGGAAGAGCTAGAACTGTGTTTGGTTCAGGAGGAATTAATGTGGTTGCAGCGTTCCCGATGTAACTGGTATACATATGGGGATAAAAATACGAAGTATTTTCATACTGTTACGAATAGTCGTCAAAGGAGGAAGCAAGTGGAAGCACTTAAGAAGGATGATGGGGTATGGATCTACAGTGAGGACGAACTTAAACGGGAAGGAACTAATTTTTTTCAGAATCTCTATACGGAGGAACAGAATCAGAGTGGAGAAGTTAATTTTGGTGGCACATATCCGTTGGTATCTGAGAGTTTGTTACTAATGATGGGGGCAGGGGTTACGGAACAAGAAGTGAAACAAGCAATTTTCAGCATGGGCTCCCTTAAAGCCCCGGGTCCAGATGGATTGAATCCGTTATTTTATCAGAGCCAATGGAATATTGTAAGAGAGATGGTGGTTAAGATGGTTCAGGATATCTTTTGTAAGCCTAATGAGGTTAGGAGGATAAATGGGACTTACATCGTTTTGATTCCCAAGATTGAGATCCCACAGTGCATTCGGGATTTTCGACCTATTAGCTTGTGTAACGTTGTATATAAGGTGGTTACAAAAATCCTAGCGACCAGGATGAAGCGGGTGTTGCCACAAATTATTTCACCAAATCAGTGTAGCTTTGTGCCTGGGAGACAGAGTTCTGATAATATTATCCTCGCTCAGGAAATTGTGCACTCGATGAAGACGATGAAGAAGAAACAGGGTTTTATGGCTTTGAAAATTGATCTGGAGAAAGCGTATGATCGTGTGCGTTGGGATTTTGTGCTGGAACGACTACATGAAATAAAATTCCCAGCTCAAATTATAGATTTAATTTCTGCCTGTCTTACTACCCCTGAAATGCAGGTTATGTGGAATGGCAAGCCTGGACCAAAGTTTAATCCGTCTCGTGGGGTTCGGCAAGGGGACCCTATTTCTCCGTACCTGTTTGTACTTGTTATGGAAAAATTGGCCCACCTGATTCAAGCGGAGGTGAATGCAAAGAATTGGATTCCTTTTAGGTTAAAGAAGCAAGGGGTGGCAATATCACATTTATTTTTTTGCTGATGATCTGTTACTGTTTGCTGAGGCCTCTCTTGATCAAGCAGCAATTATTAAAGCATGCTTAGATGATTTCTGTGCTGCATCAGGAGAAAAAGTGAATGGCGCTAAGTCAAGGATTTTCTTCTCAAGGAACGTCTGTCATACCAGGAGGTCGGAGATCAGCGCTTTTCTAGAATTTACACCAACAGTGGATCTTGGTAAATATTTGGGTATTCCTGTACATCATGATAGGGTGTCAAAGCACACGTATCAGTATCTTCTCAATAAAATGGAAAACCGGTTGAAGGGTTGGAAGGCGAATACCTTGTCAATGGCTGGCCGTCATACTCTTGTATCCTCAGTAGTTTCAACTATCCCTAGCTATGCCATGCAATCAGCATGGTTACCAACAGCCACCTGTGACGAAATTGACAAGAAATGTAGGGGTTTTTTGTGGGGAAGTTCTGGTACGAGTAGAAAGCCTTCAATGGTCACATGGGATGAAGTATGTAAGCCGAAGGAGGTAGGAGGCCTGGGACTACGTCATGCACGAAAACAAAATGAAGCTTTTATGATGAAGTTAGGGTGGGGCCTTGTGAAGCGGCGGGATACCTTATGGGTGCAGTTTATGCGGGAGAAATATAAATGTGGGGAAGATATCTTGCCAGTCATCAAGAATGTGAGGAGTGTTTCTCAAGCATGGAAGGGGATACGGAATGTTTGGAATCATGTGCAGGAAGGTGTGGGATGGCGGATTGGAAAGGGTGATCGAGTACGTTTTTGGACAGATCCATGGCTTCCACATTATGATAGTCTTTTGAGGTATTGTGTTAGAGATATTCCGGATGGCATGTTAGAAGATCCGGTATGTACATATGTTACCTCGTCAGGTGGGTGGGACTGGGCGAAGTTTGATTCGTTTTTACCTTTCACGGTGCTTCATGCCTTACGAAGGGTCATACCGTCTGCTCGTGCATCTGCGGATGATATACCCATATGGAGGGTCTCGAATAGTGGGGAGTTTACTATAAAATCTGCATATGAACTTGTGGCGGGGGAGCAGCATTCATCTCTTAGTGGATTATGGAGAAGAATATGGAAACTGCGTACTCCACAAAGGTGTAAAACTTTTCTGTGGATGGCAGCTCGCGGAAGATTGATGACGAATTCATGGAGAGCAGGGTGTGGAATGCAAGCACAACAGGAAGGTTTTTTTATGTGTGCAGAGGTGCCTGAAAGGGTGCTTCACGTTTTACGGGATTGCAGCCTAGCAAAGGGTTATTGGGCGAAGACAACAGACTCTCCGGCACAAAGTACTAAGTTTTATGAGTATACGGAGATAAGCTCTTGGATAAGATGGAATTTATTACAGAGAAAAGATTATGAAGGGGTGAGTTGGCCGGTATGGTTTGCAATCTTTTGTAGGCAGCTTTGGCTAAATAGAAACTCGGGAGTATTTCAAGGCCAGACATTAGCAGCCAACCAGTTGATAGCTAAAGTCAGAGCTCAAACAAAATGGGCTGATATGAAGTTATGCAAGTCTTTTGTGGAGATAGGAGAGAGTACAGTATGGAAACCTCCGTATGTTGGTTGGGTCAAAGTGAATGTGGATGGCGCGTGTAGTTCGGGAGGGAATCGTGCGGGATGTGGAGGGATTGTGAGGGATCATGAAGGCAAACTGCAGATTGGCTTTATGTATGGCTTGGGAAGAGGATCTAGCCTTCATGCTGAAGTATGGGCAGTAATGATAGGGCTCAAGATGGCCTGGGATGCAGGGAAGCGGCAAATAGTGATAGAGTCGGACTGTTTGGAGGCTTTGGAACTGATAATGGGTGGCTGGGAGGAAGATCACATGGAAGCTCAGTTACTCGGTCAGATTCAGGAGATGTTGGATAGAAGCTGGGATGTATCAGTGGAATGGTGTGGCCGCAGCTCTAATCATGTGGCGGATATTTTAGCAAAGGAATCTTTGGGATTATCTGCAGGGCTTGTCTGGTTTCGTGAACCACCGGAGTGTATTCGTTCTAAGTTACTTTTAGATATGGGTTAGTTTGTAGTTTTGTTTTGTTTTCTTTGTTTTTGGTTTTTAGTTTAGTCATGGTATGTTTATCAAAAAAAAAAAAAAAAAACAATTGATCAATCATTCGAATAACCCTTCTTTATTAATCCGTTGTTGTGGTTCTGTCGCATCTATCATTCAGCCACGACACAATGTCATTACGAACAATTACAACATTCTCATCAGTCTCCCCAAACAGTAAAGAATGCATCATCCCTTCGTACACCTTGATGCTCTTATCTTCACTCGTTGCCACTTTATACAATTCTCGACTCACATTTGGGTCTGTTACAACATCTGCACTTCCATGTAACACAATAAATGGAATCTTCACATCGGACAACCTTTGACTCAAATAATCAGTCACCCTCAAAAGCTCCGCCACTGTCCCTAATCTGGGTTTTCCCCTGTACCTCATCGGATTCATTTCTCCGATGACTTTCTTGTGATCTACTTTCACGGACTTGTACAAGAGATCAGGGGCAGGAACAATAGCCCAAGTGGGGAAAAATTTCGCAAGAAAAGTAAGAATCTGAGGGATCGGCCATCTGGGTCTGACCTTATCGGAGATTTTGCACATGGGTGCGACCAATATCGCGCCGTTAAACCCTTTTGGATCGGCGAAATGGATGAGGAGGCAGATCGCGCCACCCATGGATTCGCCGAAGAGGAAACAGGGCAGGCCCTGAAAGTTCGGATCTTGCTTGACGGATCCGAAGAAGGAGAGGCAATCCTGAACGACGAGATCGACGTTAGGGACGAAGGCCTTGAGGCCTTGAGATCGGCCATGGCCTTGGAGGTCGAGAGCGAAACAAGCGAAACCCATCTGAGCGAGGAAGATTGGGGTGGCTTGGAAGGTCCAGCTGATGTCGTTGCCGTAACCGTGGACCATGAAGACGACGGCGCGTGGAGGGGTGAGAGGGAGCCATGAGCGCGTGAAGAGGGAGAGGCCTCTGGGAGTGGTGAAGGATGAGCAAGACGATGAGATTTTCTGTTGATCGTAGAAATTTTGCTCAGGAGTGAAGCCCCAGTAGTGAGGGTAAGATTGAAGAAGATTTTGACGTTCTTCCATTGTTGTTGGAGGGCGTGGAAGCTTTCGGCTATGTCCCGCTATCCTGTTCTGGGCCAGATTGCGTCCACAAATCGTGTGTTGGACTTGGATTCTTGTCTTGTAACATTTGTACTGAGTTGACGCGTCCAAGTTTCCTTCGACTCAGGCTTATCACTCGTAATGTTATGCGTTTTATTCACACGGAAATCCGGACAATATCATTTAGGTCCTAATGAAAGAAAATACTCCCTCCGGTCTTAAATATAGGACATAATTTATAATGCAATTTGTATTACAAACTATGTCCTATATTTAGGATCGGAAGTAATAATATATTAAAAACTTATCAACGACGACTTTTCTGATATTATTTTTTGTCATTAGAATTTAAATGATATTCTCCCAATTTCTCCCTAACAATTTGAAGAAGTCATTTTTACCACGGAAGAACTATAAAATTGCAAAATCTCAAATCATGTATTTCTTATAAAAAGAGTCGTTAATTGTTTAAGTCTTGTCATTATTATATCAATTTTTGATAAAAAACCTAATATAAGATTTTACAATTTCAACATTTTTTTCTATCATTTTCCCCTTTACCACTTACTTATCTGACATTTTATTTTTTTTAATAAGAAATTGGAATCGTTCACCCTTCCTGTTTAAAAAAGTGTCAAATGGGTAAATTGGTTTCGGGGAGAACGAACTTCTTTATAATTCTAAACTCATTTCCTGTGCGAATGATTTGAATATAGCATTTGATAATTTCTTTTCATAGTGCAGCATTCTAAGTAAAATAAAAAAGCGCTTTCTTGTGACAATTTGGCACAAGACTGACGGGAAATGCCATAGCTTGAATTTTTTATGCCAACGCCATAGCTTGAATATTTCATGTAAAAAAAAAAAAAGGTTGGATCCAGAAATAGCAGCATTGTTGAGATTTGCTTAATTATTTGGATGATTGGTTTTGGATAATAGTATTATAGGCCCAAGCCCAAAAAAGAGGCCGCAAGTTGGAGCAAATTATATAATGAACGTGATATATTTTTTTTAGAGAAAATTCCAGAAAATTACAAAGGAAATTAGAAAAAGATAAAAAGGTTGGATGAAATTTACATATCCCAAATCAGTGAGGGGTGAGGAATCTAGAATATGAAATCTTAAGACAATTATCTAAATACCCTCCTCTTAAGTGACAGCTAAAAGGGAAATGAAGAGACACGAGAAGGCATAGTTGAAACGGTGTCAGAACAGAGATTGATAGGAAAGCTCGGGGAGACGGAGAGACGAAGCGAAGGATGGTGGGTCGACGGTTGTCGATGGCGATTTGCGGTGTCGTCGACGAAGGCAAACGAGGCATTGTGTGTTGTGTGTTCAGCTCTCCCTCTGTCGGAGCTTCTGTGGTCAACTGTTTCAGTTGACGGTGTTGGGTGGAGCGAGGCGACAAGTCGACTGTCTCACAGCAAATAGATAGCAACTTGTCATGAAATATGTGATCTAACAATTGATAAATATAAGGTGTTAATCAACAGAATGATGTTATTAATATAGAGCGGTTTAGTGTTATTACCTATGGAACATCTATTTTTACAAACTTTTTCCTAAACACGTCTTCTGTTGTCTGTGTGAATGGAAGATGTCAAAGATGTTGCGTTTGGACAGTGACACTAAAACTTTCCCATTTCTTGTTGGCAAGATGTTAATCAACGAAATAATGTCGTTAATAATGAATATGATCTTGATAACTATGGGTAGGGTGTTGTTTTGAGATCGAACTTGTGATTTGGCAACCACATGATTCATTAACAGCTCTACCTGCTAGATTAACATCTTCAACCGAAAGCTTTTGCAACGTCCCAAGTTGTATGCCCAAAAACAACATATGAGTCATAATTAACAACTTCATCTTCTTTGTTTACGACTACGCTTCGTTCATTAACATCTTAAGAGTAATAAGTTAGGAACGTCATAATGTAAATGGGAAAACACAACATCTCTCCCCAAATTAATAGTATCATCTTCGTTGTTAACGACTTTGTTTTCTCTATTACCATCTTGTGAGGAATAAGTGGGGATCATCCTAATGTATATGAGAAAACACAACATCTCTCCCTCGAATAACAACATTACCTCCATCGTTAACGACTACATTTCATCCATTACCATCTTGTGAGGAATAAGTTGGGAATATCCTAACGTAGATGGGAAAACACAACAAGTCATCCTCGATTAACAACATTACCTCCATCGTTAACGACTACATTTCATCCATTACCATCTTGTGAGGAATAAGTTGGGAATATCCTAACGTAGATGGGAAAACACAACAAGTCATTCTCGATTAACATGAGTTTCTTCATTAGTAACTCTTATTCCTCCATTAACATCTTCAAAGAAACAAGTTATGAACGTCGTCATGTAAATGGGAAAACACAATATCTATTCACATAATAATATCATTATCTTCGCTATTAATGACTCGACTTCCTCCATTAACATCTTCGAAGAAATAAGTTAGGAATGTGGTAATGTAAATGGGAAAACACCTCTCTTCCCGTAATAACATCGTTATCTTCGATATTAACGACTAGACTTCCTACATTAACATCTTCGAAGAAACAATTTAGGAAATTTGTAATGTAGATGGGAAAACACAACATCTCACCCCATAATAATATCATTATCTTCGCTATTAACGACTCAGTTTTCACCATTACCATCTTGTGAGGAATACCTGGGAAGGTTGTAATATAGATGGGAAAACACAACATCACTCCACGTATTAACAACTTTATTTTCGTTATTACCAACTCGACATCCTTCATTAACATCTTAAAAGGAATAATGAAGTTGCCAAATCACAAGTTCGATCCCAAAACAACACCTCACCCACAGTTAACAAGATCATATTCATTATTAACGACATTATTTCATTGATTAACATCTGGCCAATAAGAAATGGGAAAGTTTTAGCGTTACTGCCCAAACGCAACATCTTTGACATCTTCCATTCACACAGACAATAGAAGACATGTGTAGGAAAAAGTTTGCAAAAATAGATATTCCATGGGTAATAACACCAAACCGCTCTATATTAACAACATCGTTCTGTTGATTAACACCTTTATATATTTATCAGTTGTTAGATCGCATATTTCATGACAAGTTGTTGTCCGATTTGCTGTGAGATAGTCGACTGGTTGCCCCGCGCCACCCAACACCGTCAATTGAAACGGTTGACCACTGAAGCTCCTACAGAGGGAGAGCTGAACACACAACCGCACAATGCCTCGTTCGCCTTCATCGACGACACCACAAATCGCCACCGACAACCGTCGACCCACCGCCCTTCGCGTCATCTCTCTGTCTCCCCGAGCTTTCCTATCACTCTCTGTTCTGACACCCTTTCAACTCTGCCTTCTCGTGTCTCTTCATTTCCCTTTTAGCTGTCACTTAGGAGGAGGGTATTTAGGTAATTGTCTTAAGATTTCATATTCCAGATTCCTCACCCCTCACTAATTTGGGATATGTGAATTTCACCCAACCTTTTTGTCCTTTTCTAATTTCCTTTATAATTTTTTGGAATTTTCCCATTTTTTTATGGGACGTGATGCATAACATGGTATGCCTAAAATTATGCATGTATATTTCTTACTAGGACCCACATTTTCTAAAGCACATGGGAAAAATTGGAGAATTTCAAGTAAAAAATGTGTAGCTCGATGAACAAGATTTTGATGCCAATAATAGAGCCTACTTTCTTTCTTAGTGAAATTAAACATGCAAGCTCTAAATATTACTACCTCCGATCTTTAATATAAGACTCAATTGACTAATTTAAATATATTAAGGAAATTAGTTATATTAGTTATAGATTGTTTTCCTAAAATGTCATTTTTTATCATGACTATATGTGATTGAAACTTCTTAATTTGTACAATCAATAGGAATACTTTGTAGATAAATTATAAATTTGAGAGATAAAATGTATTGAGGTTTTATATTTAGAATTAAATCCAATTTCAAACTAGCAAATATATTAAGAATCAGATGCAGTACTTTATTATTCAATCCTCTCTGGACCTGGCCGGCTTGTGGGTAGAATATTGTTAAATGAAAGCTGATAAAAACTTAAGGTTGGTCTGGACACAGCAGCAACCATAGAAGTAGTAGCAGTAGCAGGATCGAAGCAGTAGCGGCTGCATATGAACTCAATGCATGTTTGTTTTAGCTTTTCAGAAGTGTTTTTACGATTTACGAGGTAAGTATATAAAAAAAAAATTATTTTGATTTACGTAAATAAATAGACTTCTGAAACTATGATTTTGGGGTTTCTAAAGCATGCACTTTATTTTAAGGAAGAAAAGGTGGCCATATTGCCAATATTATTATATTAAAAGCCTGTAATTTCCACAGCAAGAGGAAGTAAGTCGGTTAATATAATGTACTATATACATGGTTGGTTTTATTGATATTAATATAATAACTAGATATATGAAACTCTCCTGCAACGCGATGTTTATGATTTATGAATAAGTGGCACTTATCATAGATTTCATGAGAAAAATGTATTTGTCGAGTTCACAATATTAAGGAAAATAGTTTAGCTCATTAAGGAATAAGGATGTGAAAAAATTGTTTAGTAGTAATACTTTTCAAAATCATCTTTCTTGAAAGTCAGAGGCTGCATCAATTATTCATGATGTTTAATTATGGTATGTAAGGATAAAATTATAGGAAAGGAAAAAAAATTAAATACTCTATATATTATAAAAGATTGGAGAAAAAAAGTTTAAAGAAAACTCACACTGTCCGAACGGTTGATACTTGATAGGGTTGAGAGATTGTAGCTTCGGGTCGTTGAAACTTCTTAGAGATCATATAATTTCATAAAAAATACTGGTATTTTTTATCTAATAAATAAATGTTTGAAATAAAAACCACATATAAAAACTTATATATATACATTAATCTAGGACAAGATAAGCAGCCTCACACCCTCCTAAATCTCAAGAGTGCACTGATTAAGAGGGACGAAAACATTTTACACTTTAATGAAAATAAGAAATTTGATATAAGCTTTTCCTAAATCTGTGCTCGTACAATCAAAGAATCAAAGAGAGCAGAATCTAAATCCACAATATCTTCCAATCTCTATGTCTGCGTCTTTTGTTGATTATTGATGATGAATGTTAACTACCAGCTTCTAGAGCTTTTTTGAGTCACACCACCCGAATGCAAAATAATATATCAGCGACTGAATGATCAATATCTCAACAAAAAGCTTCAAATATGCGTATGTATTTAAAATTTGGAATAATTTCTTTTTAAGTCCCTATTTAAAAATGTATTTGTAAGATGGGACTTGAGATCATGTAAAGGTATGAGGCCCTGTAATGGGAGTAATTATGATAGGAGAGAGACAAAATTGCTCTTAATTAAAACATTCTCTTTGTGCAATCATTCCCCTAGTAACCAAACATTCATTATAAAACAATTCTTTTCACCCGCGTTGATTTTACCAGAGAACTTTCAATGAAGTTTAGCTTGAATAACCATGGAAGTAAATCATCATCTTCAAACACGACATAATTCAATCTATAAGCTATACAAATATATATATATATATATATGTCAAAAATATATAATTCTATCTAATTGAAGGTTATTGGAAACAATCTCTTTGATTGTGGGGATAAGACTGCGTATATATTCCTCTCCAAATCCCATCTAGTGGGAGCCTTGTGAACTTGACCACTCTTTTTTTTATCTAGTTGATGGTCAAATAATGATCCCTTATTACCCTTATACGTGTGTTCTATTTAGTGATAATTCATTTTGAGAAAGATCTCTTTAAAGTCTAAGGATTAATGGAGTAATTATGATTGGATAAAATTTTTGACAGTTGAATTAAACTGGTTCAGTATAATATAATTCTTTTGCATATATGTTAGGTTGGACATGTGGCATATTCTTTTGTGTTTCAACCTCTCTCAACCTGTAATGGAAAAAAGGAAGAATTTGATTAGGTTGTAGTCTGAAGCGTAATCAATTACAAGTATAAATTATATATAAAGCTGCTAATACAAATCAAATGAAAATGATAATGTGAACTTAAGGCGTACTCCCTCTAGCCCTAAATATAAAATAAAGTTGACTTTTTTTTGAGAGATTAAGGAAGCTAATTAAATTACTTTAGAGTATTTATATTTATATTATTTTTCTCTAAGCTAATTAGTTTGACTAATAAACTGATATATAATCTAAAGATACACAACATATGATATGATTAAGTAACTTATTTAGTTTCCTTAATTTCTTCAAAAAAAGTTAACTCTTTCTTATATTTAGGACCGGAGAGAGTATCTGATAATTAATGTATATCGCCCACTATGTGTGTGTGTGTCTCTCTGGTCAATGCAGATATCCTCACGCACAGTTTGTGCCACATTCATTCATATATAATTCTCTAACTTTCTTTTGTGTTTCAGATGGGTCAGACAACCACTCAAAAAAAGACATCCCAACACAATATAATATTATTCTTATTTTCCGGGATTTTATATCGTAATCTTAATTAGCAGTGCTCATGTACCTACCTTCTTCTCATGAAGCAGTTTACTGGTTGATTTCATATTTGCCGTTGGAATATATAACATTATTTTTTTAGATTGATACGTTAATTATATAGAAACACTGCCTTAGGGTTCTTGCGACTTGTAAGAAACAACCGTGTGTGTAGATATACATATATTTATCTAATTTTTAAATTTCTAAATTGTTTAATTTGATGAGATGACTAACATTAGCTAGCTTAATTAATTAGAAAGATGAAGTAGGTATATATATTTTCAATTTGTAGGTATATTCGAACTCGAAACTTTATGTTTAAGTGGCCAAATATCCTTTTACTAGGACTCATGCTTATTGTTTGAATAAGAGGCTACTTTAGAGTTTACAATAGTTGCTTGCTTTTTTAATAAGTAACAGAATTTTTGTACATAATAAGGTTCAATGGGCGTGGTTAGCCATAGCCAATAATGAAATAAGTATTTTATGCACTGCATTATAATCGGAAGCACTAGTTAATTAATCAGCGAGGAGGTGGTTCTTCTTTATTTTGAATTAATTATATAATATAAGCTCTTGTGTAAACAGCCAAACATATAAAATTAAAGATGATGAGAATAGATTTGTTTTTCCATTTCTGCTGTTTCGAAAAAAAGAATAGATTTGTTTTTCCATTTCTGCTGTTTCCAAAAAAAGAATAGATTTGTTTTTTTAATTTATTTTTAGCGAGACATCATGAGTATTATCTTGTTAATAATCTCTCTCAAGATAATGAGGGAAAATGATAAATATCTTTCCATTAGATCAACTTTTGGTATTGAGCTGTTTAATTATTAAGTCTAAAAAATCTGTACAAAAAGTTAATTCCTTTAACATATATACGGCAAGTAATTTAAAACAAAAAGTTTCTGCAACATATTAAAAGTACAAAAAGTATCAAAATGACGCCTTCTAAAAAATATTTTACTTAAACTCATCAACAAAAATTATATATATAATTTAAATTTATTAAAATAATTGAAAAATATATTAGAATGAAAATAATATAGATATCATATATAACTCATAGTATTTATAAAAATTCTTCCATGTTATTTATTAATTAGGTGCTTATCATAATTATTGGCAGACCTTTGAAATCACATATTTATAGGCATCAGACTAGTCAACATTTATGGGCTATATAATCAACAAGTTTCATCACGTCATTCTAGCACTCTATATACACGAACTTATTCCGAAAATGCATGGCCTCAATTAACTTTCAAATAAATTCTGATTAATTTGACACTGATTTGACAGAAGCTAAGTGTTTTCTTGGTAAAACTGATCCTAACCCTATCTCCTACTAGAAAGTGCGCTTTATCCTACAAGTTTGGCTCTAATTAGAGGGACTGATAAGTTGTTAAACCTTTGAAAACTTCATAAATATGGAAGAAATTAAAAGTGGAGGAGACAAAGAAGATGAAGCCAATCAATCAATCTCAAAATCAAAACCTGATTATTACTGTTCTAGCTTAGACCTGAGAAAAGCCAAGACTCTGCAAATGCCAATCTTATTCTTTTTATAAGGTAAGTTTGAACAAATCTCACATAACAAGAAATGAAAGTTAAGACATTTAATAATTTATCTTAAATTGATTAATTTTTCCTAACTTGATCTTATTTAATAATGAGTATTGAAAAAAGATGTTATTGTACATTCTCTCACCTATTCAACAAGGGTAAAATTGGAAAACAATCATTAATGACTTTCAAGGTAGGCTCATATTTAGGATAATTTTTTTTTTTTTTTTATATAAACTAGACTTATAATAAGGACTAGATTGATAAGTTCTTTGAGGAAAATTATGAAAACTTGTCTCCTTCTAGACTAGGTTATTTGCTCATAGAGGGTTGAAATTTAATTTAAATAGTATTATAATGAAGTGGTGATTTATAAAATACAAGATTTATTATTACATTATATTTTTCTCCAATCATGCTTATTGGTGCTGAATCATAAGACAAATTAGATAGAAAAATTATTAATATATACTAAAGAAACATATATAGGTGGACATCTATTTGGCCAATGAATGTGCTAGGTTTGAATTAAGCTAATGTTTTGTTGGGGACATTTTGTCGGGTTTATTTAGAAAGTATATACATGAATCTAAACAATATGATTTAAATCAAAATATTAATCTGGCCAAGAAAAAAAAAATCAAAATATTAACATTGTGTTGCCTGGCTGGTGTTTGTGAATAGTATTTTTGAAAGGCACCAAGTGTGTTTGGTTAATGTTTACAAATTTGAGTTGGCAAAAAATAATGTTTACAAATTTGGAGCTTATTAACTTGGCCTTGGTTTTTAGAGATAAATGAATTGCTTATTTTGTTTTCTTATATTTGTAAATTTACTCTTACATCTGAATTGAATAAAAAAAATCATTTTACTATAAAAAAGCGATCTATCTATTCAAACAATAAAATGAAAGATGGTTCAAACACTAAAATGATATTGATAAAAAATGTTTATTTATATTTTATTGCACAAAAGTTGCTTCTTCACTTATTAGAGGGTTCTTTATGAAATTTAATTTGAGAAAAAAATAGCGTGAACCAATGACCACATGTAAGAATCAAGATAGTCTCGCGTAAGATTATTCTAAATGTCTCTTATCAGAATATGTTCCGCAATGAGTTTTTTTTTTAAAAAATAAAAAAATAAAATCATTTCGTGACCTAGAAACATAAAGATATACTTTGAGAAAGTGACTTATTATTCAGATGGGAAAAGGGAAAAAAGAAGGAAAAATTAGTCTGAGAAATAATAATTACAAGATAATGTTCTCCACTCATTGCAGTACATAGCTCTCTTGAAGGAATATCTCCTCTAAGAATTTGTGTTTTTAAAATGATAATTTAAATAAATCATACATATGTATATGAAAGTTTAAATTTTTAAAAATCAGTCATATGAATATATATATATATATATATATATAATTAGAAAACCGATGATGACTTCCATCCATTCCATATAGCTATACAGAGAGAGAGAGAGAGAGAGAGAGAGAGAGAGAGAGAGAGAGAGAGAGAGAGAGAGAGAGTAGAATCTATCGTTGTGATCCATGATACATATATTGAAAACATGAATTGATGAGTATTAATTAACTGGTCCAATATTTGTGAGAGCACTTATATGGGGTTGAAGAGTCATAAGGCACAAGGTTCGCCACAAAACTCAACCTTTCCACTTTGTGATGATGAGATTCTTGAATTATAATGAAATAAAAGAAAGACAAGAAAGCAATAGTTAACTCTCTGTTATTTTTTGACATATTTTTTTTTTATGGGAAACAATCAATTTAATTTGGAATATATACTATGTACATTGCACTGTCCATTCAACAGCAGAATATGGTCAAATAATGCACCAAAGATACATACATAGCATGCCCAATAACCATATTTGTCTTTTCTTACAAAGCTCTAGTTCATAATAATAATTTTGAATTTTATATGTAAATTATCATATATACATATATAGCGACAATATATGATTCTCACCACAAAGTGCGTTTTTGATTCATTGACATTGTAGAAATTTCTTATCCATTGGCTAAATCATGACCTACCTACTCCTACTTGAACTATATGGTTCGCATGGTTTTGCCGATGAGACTAAATGCACAAAACCAATAGATTTCAAAGTTCAAACGATACATTTAACATATATCGCATTGTCTTTTGGTTAGTGTTATATATGTAAATATATATAGCTGCCTATCATAGCCTGCTTTAATTTTTTAGGATATATACCGTTATGAGTCCTACATTGACATCGAAAAGTCTCATAAATGAAGTGAGATTTATAAATTCAAGGGGTCTTCTTTTATAGAATAATCGTTTGGGATTGAGCTTGTGATAATCATATTAGTACTCTCATTAAGAGACGATCAATAAAAAAAAAGCTACTTGGGAAGGGTTCCCCAGAGGGGCTATGTGGATGAGGGTTCTCTCTCGAGGGATGCATTGTAACAAATCTCACATCGGGTGAGTTTCCTTAAAATAGGTGCCTTATAAGGTTTTAAGTTCTCTAACTTTAACAATTAGCTTTTGAGGTGTGGAACTGCCGAGACCCTCCCTCTCAAAGGGTGCAGTTGATTTTTTTCTTCTTATGGATATATGCAAATCCAATATAATCTGATAAATGATTAGCCCCCAACTTTGCTTGACTTTAAGTAACAGGGCTAGAGATCGATGTTGTCAAGACACTAATCCTACACTGATTTTCATTTAATAAAGACAAGCAACTATATTTACATTTATATTAAAATTATAAGATTCTGACGTCCACCCTAAGTATGAGAAATATTTAACTAACAAAAAAAGCTAGTCTATGTGATAATAGATATAAATAAATAGAATTTAAATAGTTGCGTGTATTCTGCCTTTTTTTTTTAATGTATTGATATATTGATTGTCACCCTCTAGTATGATGCAGAACTAGATGTTCCCCACTAAATAATATATGCCTTTTTTTTTTTTTACCTCTTTTGATAAAACCATTAATTATGCACTAACCTTATTTAGAACATGTAGCAGTGCAAATTAATTTTTATTTTTTAGAATTCTTTTTCACTTTGTAACCTGTAATGAAAACAAACAACATCGAATTGAACAATAATCACCTTTAATAATGCACTAGCCAGTTGAGATCTCAAAAGCTTGCTGGTAGAAGGAGGAAGATAAGTTTCTACTGTGTTTTGCTTGTGAAGTGATAAGACAGGAGTTGTTAGGGCATATGGGAATTAGAGTTTTTTTAAAAGAATTTATCAATAAGTTAACACTGTTGGGTATGCCAAAACAAAATAAGCTGGTTTGAGTCCTGTTTGTAGGACACTCTATAAAAGTTATTCCACTCACAATAGGTATAATGAGTTGTGACATTTTTCAGGATTAGAGGAACCCATTCTGCAAAAAGACAGGGTTGTATAACAACATAAATATAAAACAGTAAACTCAACAAAGTAGAGGAGGAGGAGGAGAGTGCTCGAAAGATCAAGAGCGATGTGCTCTGAAGTGTATACAGGAGGCATCTCCTTATATTTGTCCTCATACAATATATTTATATCTCCAAAAATTAAAAGAGCAGAGGCATAACAATGCTTGTGAAAGATAACTCAGACATTTGCTGAAATCGTGTAATATATACCCCTAAAGCTAATAATAGAACCCATAAATTCTCTTTCTCTATCCTAGTGACCAGTCTGTCCATCATATATCATTATATATGCTGTTTCCTACACCATAGAATTAATTGAAAAAAAAATAAAAAAAGTGAAGAATATTTTGAAAATCTTTTGAGGGAATTGATTAAAGAAAAAAAAGAAAGAATAAAACTGAGAAACAAAAGATGGATGACGATATAAACACTTTGTAGGAAACAGAATAATATTAATTTAATTATTGAATTGTTTTTTTCAGGGTCTTTCAAGGAAAAATTCCAAAAAAATACATTGGAAATTGCAAAAGGATGATTCAGTACACCGAAATTGGAAAATGACATATCAGTACAGTGTCAGACAGGAGGAGGAATATAGGATTTTGAAATCTCGGAGAAATGACGAAAATGCCCTTCAGCCCTCCCTCCCTCTCCCCACTTCAGAACAACAACACGATTCTCTTAATTAACAACTCCAATTTCTTCTTTCACAATTAACAAGTTTTAGGACCAATAACAACACCTATCTCCTTATTAACAACAACGTATTCTACATTAACAATTTCACTTTCTTCTTTCACAGTTAACAAGTTTAAGTGCCAATAACAACTCTTTTCTCTTTATTAACAATACCGTATTCTACATTAATAACTCCACTTTCTTCTTTCATAGTTGATAAGTACGGACTCTTTGGGGGATTTTGGTGTTGTTAATGTAGAATATAGAGTTGTTAATTAAGAGTCCCATGTTGTTATTTCGACTGAGGGCTGAAGGGTATTTTCATCATTTCGCCGATATTTCAAAATCCCAAATTCCTCCTCCCGTCTGACACTGTACTGATCTTCCTTTTTCAATTTCGGTGTACTGAATCATTCTTTTACAATTTTCAATTTATTTTTTTGGAATTTTCCCATCTTTCTATCTCATCTAGCCCTTTATTCTCTTACAAACTCAGAAACTCTGTTTCAAATCTTTTCAAATCTTTCCCATAAAAAAAGGGTAAAAAGAAAACACTATCTATTCTCAGAGTCCACCTCTTCTCCTCAGGACTTATTATACGGATGGTTCCAATTTTCTGTTTAGTTTAAATCTGTGGGTAGAGCACACTGTCATATCATATATTCGGAAAACTAGCAAGTAATTAAATTCTATTACGTGGAATTCTTATCTGATCTCTGCGAAGTCTAAGAATATAACCATAAAGGAGAAGGGAAGAAGAAGAAGAGGACAATCAATCATATCAAATTTAGTACGAATAACTTTTTGATATCTTTTATGCACTGGATGGATAAAAGTTGAACCAAATGTGTACACAAGAATAATTTCATCGAACACAAAAGAAGTTAAAACGTTTCCAAAAATCATCATATAATTTATTCATGTGACTACACCTTTCAACCACCCAAAGTTGTCACTATTGGAAGTGCCACTCACTGTTCATGCTCATGCAGGAAAATGGTCTAGAGGCTACCTAACATTCATCACCGACGTCATAGCATTTTGAAGCCTGAGAGAGAGGAAACCAGTTTCAGTGCTCAATCAGATTGAATTTTTTTACTTTTGTTTTTTTTTGTTCAAAAAAATTGTTTTAATATGCATAGAATCTAATATAAAGTTAATGTCTTAACTATCGGCTTTATTAAGAAATGATTTTTTTATTTAAAAAATATTAAATTTGAACCATTAAAATTCTATTCGATGAACTATATAGATCTCATCATATTGAGTGCTCGTTTGGATGAGCGATTGGAATGCTTAAAAGTAACTTTTCAATCGTAATTTACGGTATACGAGGTAAGTATGTGAGAGGAGTTGTATCTCGATCTACGTAAAAAGTAACTTATAAACAATCTAATCGTTGAAACAAACATACCCTCAATAGTTCTTGATACTTATCGTTGTGATGCGTACTGAAACTAGTTCAGAGAGAGTTGCCGGGTAGGACTCTTATCCTAATCTACTTTTTCAAATTTTCTACCCACGATGGGGTACAGTGGAAGCAGATTTTCAGTATAAAAAGGTGCATGCAGGTCTCTAGTTTTCCCACCCAGTAACATCCAAGCGTCTCTGTCTCTGATCTGATCTTTTTTAACTCGTAGTTATATGGATATTGTAGTAAAAATGAAAATTTTCTGCAGATTGGCTCTTGTCCTTGTGCTATTATTATGTGCGAAGCCTGTTGTATCATCTTCGAGACACAGGCAATATTATAGGAAGCTGAGTTCTGGGGATAGTAATAATGAAGATCTCGTCACCAACATACCTGGTCAGCCTCAAGCAGATTTCAAGCACTTTGCTGGCTATGTCACAGTGAATGAAACTAATGGAAGAGCACTCTTTTACTGGTTTTATGAGGCCATCACCAATCCTCAAGATAAACCCTTAGTGCTTTGGCTCAATGGAGGTAAGCTTATATAAATATATATAGGTAGTACTTCATAAATATTTTTTCTTTGGGGTTAATATTTAATCTTTGGTCCATCAAGTTTACAATTATTTTAGTTTTAGTTCTTCAAATTTCAAATTATAGGTTTCAGTTCTTCAAGTTTCATTTCGTTTCAATCATTGGTCCTTATAACTCAATAACAGTTTGGACCATTTTTGTCCCTATAGGGATTAAAACCAATAGTTTAAAATATAAGGGATCAAAACTAAAATGAGGATAAATTTAAAGGACCAAAGACGGTGTTAACCCTTTTCTTTTTCTTCAGATTTGGATCTTCTCTTGTAATGTCATAGTTGCTTGAAGAAAGAGACAAGTACATATACCTCTCTTTGAATTGAGAGGTGAGAGTTGAAATCTGAATAGTTTTGAAGTGAAGCTAATAAAACAAATGAAAATGAAATGAGAAACCCAAGTTTGTAACTGTTATAACTTTCATTATCTTCCTTTTCATATATATAGTCTGAAACATTTCAAAGGTTGTTGATATGATTTCATTATCTCTGCTTTTCTTAATTATGTGTGTGTGTTGTTGGCTAAGGTGACAAGATGTGTTTTTGTTGCAGGACCTGGGTGCTCTTCAGTGGGATATGGAGCAACACAGGAGATTGGTCCTTTTTTAGTGGACACTAATGGCCAGGGTCTTAAATTTAATAACTTCTCATGGAACAGAGGTGTATATATATATGTGACTTTTAAGGACCACACACGCACACTCATTACTTTCTGGTGCAAACCTATCTCACTACTTTCTATATGAAATATAAAATTCTCTGATGATGCTGAACCAGATTAATTATGGGATATATTTAGTGCTCCATTATTATTTATCCCCACAACATTTGTTAATGTTGTGTGTGTGTGTGTATGATGATGCAGAAGCCAATGTTTTGTTCGTGGAATCTCCTATTGGGGTTGGCTTTTCCTACTCAAACACAACCAGTGATTATGAACATATTGGAGATGACTTCACAGGTTTATTATAACCTTAATTAATATTATTACATATTTACTGATTATATATTTTGTTTTTTTATTAATAAAGACTGCTTTTTCAATTTTTTTTTTTTTGTAACAGCAAACGATGCTTACAATTTCCTGCACAAGTGGTTCCTCAAGTTTCCATCTTACAGAACTAGGACATTTTACATAGCAGGAGAGAGTTATGCAGGTTTATATATTCATCTAAAGATCTTGAAACTTTAAAGTATGACAATCTTGTTTCTTAGTTTGATTTATCTATGACTATTTGATGATAATATGGAATATCCGTATGGATATATTTTCAGGGAAGTATGTACCTGAGCTTGCTGAGCTCATCGTTGATGGTAACAAGGACCCTTCACTTCATATTGATCTTAAGGGTATCCTGGTATGGTCCTACATAATGTAATAAAAAAGCATTCTCTAGCTATAAAAATTTATTATTAACACAAGCCTAAAAACATAAGGAATCGTTCTTTACCAAGAATATCGACACGCAAGTCTGTCGTTTTGTTACTTCCTATATATGTAGGTATTTTTGAATATTATATATCTATCACACACATCAAATCCCACTAACACAAAATTCTCCACATCTCCTTGTTTCCTCTCAAGAGGAAAATAAAACGTAAATAATCCAATTCTCTATCAACAAGTTTAAACCGCTGAAAGCAAATATTCCTTTTCAAAAAATTTCATGTGTATCAACATGATAACTAACACTTGAAGTAAAAAACAAATTGTTTTTTTTGGGCAGCTGGGAAATCCGGAAACATCTGATGCTGAGGACTGGAAGGGAATTGTGGATTATGCGTGGAGCCACGCAGTGATATCAGATGAAACATACGTAACAATAAGAGAAAGCTGTGACTTCAAAAGCAGTGATCCATGGAAGAACCAAACTTGTTGTGATTCTGTGGATGAGGTGTTCTCTCAGTACGGCAAGATTGATATCTATAGCATCTATACCTCTGTCTGCTTTGCCTCTACTGCTCGCTCCAATATTGATCAATCTCAATCTCTACAACGCCGACTCGTCATGAAATATAAACGTTCTTCCAAAATGGTCAGTATAAGAAACCATGACACCTATACTTAATATAAGATATATTTATTTAATTTGATTAAATTAAGAAAATTTGATAAGTTAGTTACTATGACCTTCATTTTCTAAAACGCTCTAGTTATCTTCCTTAATTTCCTCATTCTCTCTCCCTCTTAATAATTGTTAATTATTGTTGAGGAAGCATTAATGGTGGTAAATTAGGGAAAAAAGAACGACCCATATATGTACATAGTCTTACTCGTACAATTGGAGAGATTGTTTTAAGGATTTGAACCTATGACCTCTAGGTCACATGGAAGTAACCTTATCACTTCGTCAAAACTCGCCCTCTATGTTAGGGAAAAAGTTGACAAATAGAAAAAATATTTCTTATATTTATGATCAAGATCGATTTTTCAAATAGGTCCTATATAAAGGACAGCAGGGAGTATTAGTTATAACAAAGTTGTTATCAATTGATGCATTCGTTTTAAGGATGTTTAACTGATGCAATGGATTTGGTTGAGCAGATGCCGAGGATTATGGGTGGTTATGATCCATGTTTGGATGATTATGCGAGAGCTTTCTATAATAGACCAGATGTTCAGAAGGCTCTTCATGCCAGTGATGGTCATAGTCTTAAGAATTGGAGTATTTGCAAGTAATTAATATATCACCTTTTTCGGCCGATGGCTTATAATTAAATAATGAACCTCTCAGATCAGTAAATAAAAATTACATGTACTACTGTGACATGTTGCAGCGACAAGATGTTCAACGATTGGGGAGATTCAAAGTCATCCATGATCCCAATTTACAAGAAGCTTATTTCAGAAGGACTTAGAATCTGGGTTTACAGGTAACTAATATTAATTAATTACTGTCTAAATAAAAGTGGTGTTTACTGTTTAGACTTTAGAGTTGATATATATATATATATATATAATTCTATATATGGTAACAGTGGAGACACAGATGGGAGAGTGCCAGTACTGTCCACAAGATACAGCTTAAGCACCATGAATTTGCGAATCACCAAGCCATGGAGACCGTGGTATCACGAGAACGAGGTGAAATATAATTAATTAACCTTAAAAAAACTACTCTATATAATAATATTTCCCTTTTTCATATATACACTTAAACGAATTATATATATTGTGATTGGAATAAATGAACAGGTAAGTGGGTGGTTTCAAGAGTACGAGGGGCTGACTTTTGCGACGTTTAGAGGAGCAGGACATGCGGTGCCTTGCTTCAAACCAAGCAATTCACTCGCACTCTTCTCTTCTTTTCTTCTCGGACAATCACCACCTACTAAATAAATAAGAGACTCAACAATGTTTCATATTATATATATATATATATATAGAGGGTTTTGTAACTTCTTCATCACATATATGAAGAAGATTTTGGTCCTTTTGTTTAAGTACGTAGCATTAGCATATATAGTAGCATGCTATAGTACGGAGGACGTGTGGCGCATCCTGTATATGAAGAGCGACAAAATCAAATATAATGAATAAGAGTTAATAAGTGTGTCCCCGAAAATTCATTATGTCTTAATTGTTGTTATTTTCTTGGAGAAAAAAAATTAAATGGTCATGCAGCCTATATGGTAAATTAAGGAAGAATGACAATTGAAGATGATATATATCAAATTAATTATAAATAATGATGATCTTTTTCAAAGTTTTTATTACTTGGTTTTTTTGTCCAAAAAAAAATTAGTTGGTTTTCAATTGTCATTCTCTGATCAGTATATAATTAAGGGTGCGTGCTTTGAATATCTTAACTGGTTACATTATTACATATGTATATACACCAACACATATTATCGAAGTTAAAAACATGTAGAAACTTATACCATTTATAAGGAGATTGACTACGATCCTCTGCTCTTATTATTCTCTTCTCATTCTCTTTCCCTCCATTACTCATCTCAGCCTTTACATTGAAATATGAGCGGTTCAGATTTAATGTTTCATAAAAATATTATTTTTAAATAATATTTTTTAATAATTTACCATAAACATTAAATCTGAACCGTTCATATTTTAATCTAAAGGCTGAGATGAGTAGTGATGAGAAGAGAATGGGAAGAGAGCAATGAGAGCAGATGACCGTAGCTAATCCCATTTATAACTTATACACACATAATTTAAATTAGTCTTTTTGTAAAGTATGGGGCCACATTTCTAACAGAGTTGGGCCTAGCAGAAGGAGTCAGTCTCTCACAATATGGTGAACAAAAGTTCAAATCCCACATGGGATATCAAGGTGCTTACATTCAGTGCTTAAAATGCCTCGAACAGGACCTTCTGAGGTCGGGTTTTCTTGCCAACATAGGACGTTCAAATCAAAGGATTAAACCTCAGGAGCTTTAGAGCTATTTCTCTTTGAAAGTTGATGATTCAGTTTTCAGTGATGGTAGATGTGGGTGTAGGGGAACAATTCGGGGCCCGGATAACCAATGGGTTTGTGGTTTCTCTTGTAAACTCATTGTTGTGCCTCCTGCGATAGCAGAGTTGATTGGAATAATCCATGGGTTATACTTATGTTGGGCTAGGGGTATAAAGGAGGTTGTTATTTTTTCAAATTGCGTAGAGGCATTCAACTTAGTGGTCCGTGGTTGTGATCGTGAATACCCTTTCAAGGATTTAGTTAATGAGATTAGGACACTAGTTTGTAGACAATAGCAAGTGAGATTTGTTAATGTTGCAAGAGAGGATCTTTTCCTTGCGAATCATTTGGCAAAACTTGCTCACGGTATTTCAGGGAATTTTTGTATCTTTGATCATCCTTCACCTCTTTATCAAGAGGTGGAAAATGATGAAAGAGGGTAGTTGGTAGCAGACTCTTCTATATTGATGGTTTAATTTTAATGATATCCAATTTGTATTAAAAAAAAACCCTCGAACAAGATTGTTTCCTAGAGGAAGATATCTGTATTTAACAAACAAAATATGGGGCCACATTTTAGCAAATAAAAATTTAAAATTTAATACGAGTATTATTTTTGAGGAAAAATGTAACACGTGACATATATACAGCCAAGTGCTAGAGCCGGAAAAACGGACCGAGCCCTTCAAGGGCCGAGCTTGCAAATTGTAGTCTCCAATGGAGTCGGGCTTAAAGGGCTGATCCTGTAAGGCTGAGGGCTTAAAAGGACTAGCCCTGTAGGGTCGAGGGTCCTCCCGTTTAGCCTGTTTATATATATATATATATATATATTTTGCTTGGATATATATTTTGCTTGGAAAAGGAAACCATGTTACCTTTTTGAATTGTCTTATTAAATCTATATGCCACTCAGTCCTCATATTGTATAGAGTATGATTTTTGAGTATACTATTTTGCCTAATTGAATCATATTGTGATTTTTGATCAATGTTGTTAAAATCGGACAAGAGGTTAGACCAGTGCCCGGGATAATTTTCGGCTCGTTCAGCATGATTCAACCGTTTCACCATTTAGACCGTTTTAGGCCACTTCAGACCTGCTGTTGGGTTGGGAACCGGAGTTGAGCCAAGAACCGAAGTGGTTGAACCGGGAACCATTTATTGGTATTATTGACATGTTATTGTGTTATTTTTAATGATTTTAATTTATTAGAACTTATGATTTAGGAAATATGATACATATAAGCTTTTGTATGTGTTTATTTTTAAGTAATGTTAAAATTTCATATTTTTTTATATTTATATAATTATATATACATATAATATTATTTTTATTTAATTATTATGTTATCGGTCCGACCATGCAACCCATGATCCGATAGCCTCTCCGGTTCGATGTCCGGTCCGGCTTTTAAAACATTGTTTTTAAGTATATTGTTCTGCCTATTTAGAATAAAATCATATTGTATATTGTTTTGCCTAGTGGAATATGATTTTTTATGGATGTTGTGATTATTTGACTACTTGAGCCACTTCTCAAAGTGAAGCACAACCAAATGTTCTTGAAATTGATGATAGTGACGAAGAAGATGAAAATGATAGTCGTCATACTCATGTTGCTTAGGGGTTATAACGTTTAGCTTCTTGCCTTTTTATGCTTTGGCCAATGGTTAGCTTCTTACCTTTTTATACTTTGGCCTTTGTGTTAGTTATTTATGGACATGATTTTACCTTTGATTATACATTAGTAATTGTGTTTGTTTGTTGCATGAGACGTGTTGTTTAAACCTTAATGTTGAAAATGTTTATGTGTTAAATTAGAACTTTGATCGTTGTTATTTACTAATTATACTTTTCTTAGAAAAAAACACAGGAAAAATAGTTAAATATTAAAAAAATGACTTCCCGGCTCTGGCCCACATGCTCTCAGGCTGGACCTTAAAAAACTACAATTTTTTTTATCCCAAATCTAAAAGGGCCGGCTCTTTTAAACCCTGATCCGTTAAGGACCGGCCTTGATCCCCAGCTCTACCAAGTGCCCATACACATACACTTGTACTTTTCCACATGAGCCGGGCAGCACGCAAACATCAACTTTTCAGCTTTTGGCACATGCCAATATATAATTATGTATGTACATAAAAAATTCCTTAATTTAATAATTCACTCTCCTAACGAAATCAGGAATGTCCAATGCAGACAGACCCATTGAAGTTGCCAGGCTGAAGTGTATGAAAAAAGAAAAACTGCATAAACAGGCCACCCATTACACGCAACTCTTCCCCTTCTTTAACTCCTGAGCTGATTCTGATGTGGCCACGTGTTCATTAATCATTGGACAGTATTGTCCCGCAGTTTGTGCTCAAATAATTTTTCATGGTTTTTTTATTATTAGATCTTTTAAATGAAATAAGTGATATTTTGATATCTACAGAAAAATATGGAACCATTTTCAATTTTTTAAAGATTTAAAAACAACAACAACAACTGTGAACCTCCATTATTAGGGAATCTTTGAGCTAAAGACTGCATATAAATGAGGCACTCTTGCTTTCCGGTAGCCATAAATGCTTTAGCTGTAGCAGAAGGTGATTGGAACAATGAGCCATCACCACTCAAGTTGTTTGATATATCTTCCGGGCTTATCGCAAATGATGGAGGCAAAGCTTCAAGATAGGATAACAATGGAGGGTGACAATGCTGTTCCGCAAGCCTCCCCCTGCATTTTCATTATAATTAAGGTCCATTAGTGACATCTTCAAATTGAATTAAAAAACCCTTATAAAAATAGTGCATGCATGTGTTGTAGTAAATAATGTATGTGGGTGTGTTAGAGGAAGAGCCCCACTTTGCATGGGATTGTGGGGTCTGAGTAATGATAAGTGATCTTGGGCTAGTAAATGAACTTAGAGGAGGAATAGCACTAGCACAACAAAGGGCTACCAGAAACGTAGTTGAAATCTACCAATTTTCCCCTCTCTCATGTGTGAGTTATATTAAATGTAGAATCGTATGTAATACCCCAAAATTTGGGATTGGAGGCTTGGGAATAAACCTAAATTAAGTGGACTGCTAAACCCCAATTTAGCAGGAGCCCAAATTTATCCCCTAACGATTTCTATATCTTTGGGGTATTAAGAAAGTAAAATGGTGAACTTTGGAGAATATAAATATGTTTTCGGTGAAATCGCCTATGAGGTAGTGAGCTTGTCATATAATTTTGAATGATCAAATGATCACTACTACAAAAAATGTTTTTAATGTCCCTTATTTAGGCCTTTTAACGTTTGAAAACAAGGGGACATTTATGTGAGCGACGTAGTAAAAATGGCAATAACGTCCGTAAATAAAAGGACGTCTAAAGTCTGGACTTTAGACGTCCCCAGTTTAAAATGGGGACGTCTAAAGTGCTTTCTTTTTTAAAAAAAAAAAATCATTTATATTACAGATATGAACTAAACAGTATTTAAAATCAGAAATTACATATCATCGTCAATAAAATTACAGATCTAGTATCTGAACTTCAAATCCAAAATATACACAATAATAACTCTAGAGCTGAAATCTCATAAACAGAAGATGATAACAATAAGATGAATCAGTTACGAAAAACTTATCTCCTTCTATTATTAAAATTCATTTTCTCGTAATAATTAATAGAGAAGAGCAACGGGGAGAGATGAACCTCATTTTCTCAGTGGGAACGTGGCCAAAAAGCATGTTTTGGAGTCTCGATCTACAAACTATAACAACACGAGTTAGAAGATAAAATAAAAGGGAAATCCAAAGAAAAAAGAGAAAGAAGATAAAATAATAAAAAATAATAAGAAACATAACAGATCTGGTGAAAAAGAGAGAGAGAAAAGAAGAAACAAGTTTAAAAACAGTATATAAAGAAGAAGAAGCAAGAGTTAAATGCGTGGTGGTAAGCATTACAGATCTGGTGAAAAAAAGAGAGAGAAAAGAAGAAACAAGTTTAAAAACAACATATAAAGAAGAAGCAAAAGTTAAATGTGTGGTGGTAGTGGTTGCGTTGATGAGAAAAACGAGTGTGGGTCTATAAAACTGACAAATAAAGACTGTCAGTACAGATTTGAATTGTTTTTGGCGTCCTCAATTTAATTTAGGGACGCTTAAAGTTGTTTAGTTAATTTTTTTTTTTACTTTAGACGTCGCCAATTCAAAAAGGGACGTCTAAAGTCTTTAGAAGTCCCCAATTAAATTGGGGACGTCTAACATATATTAGGAATGCCAAAAGGTGTCCCTGATTTTTTAAAAAAATAACTTTAGACATCCCTAATTAAATTGGGGATGTCTAAAGTGACCAAAAGGCGTCCCTGATTAAAAAAAAAATAACTTTAGACGTCCCTATTTGAATTGGGGACGTCTAAAACTATTCAAATCTCACTCAGAATTACAAAAATGCCACCACCTTTATTTTTTATGTTCCTTTTTTAAAAAGGGACGTCCTTTAGGGTCGTAAAATCAATATTTTGTAGTAGTGGATGAGCAAAAATTATGAAATTTTATAAGATGAAAGTAGACATCCTAAGCTTTAATTTGATAGGTTATATGAATCAATTAGAGCTATATACAAAAAGATATTAATTTTTGAAGTCAGCACAGAAAAATTGTGAAATTTTCTAGAACAACATGCAAAGATTGAAATTTTGGGAATTTTGTGATTCCATCTAACAAAAGTCTATATTTTTTCTTGAATCTAGACTCAATAAGGGTTCTATAGGCTTTGGAATCACTTCAATTCTATTTTTCTAGAATTAGTTATGATTTTTCAAAGTTTGGGCAGAAATCTGCCAAAATTTTGTAAGAATCCGAAATTGGGAAAATTAATTAATTAAATTGGGATATCTTATTAAAATCATCATCCTCTTCCTTAAGCCTCATACCTGACGTGAAATAGCAGCCAAGGAGAGAGAGAAAGTTTGAGAGTTTTAGAGAGAGAAGGAGAGGAGAAAACTCACGAGATAGGTTAATTTCTTCGGTGAATTCATACCTAACGTGTATAATCCTTCTCCTAAACTTTTCTTCTATGTGATGTAAGCTTTTGGAAGCTCAATTCAGCCCTTAGGAAGGTTAGGATTTCAACCAAGAAGAGGAAAAGCTAGTGGGAGCTTGAGGTAACTTCCAAACCTTCGTATATTGACTATTCTGGAATTTTGCCGGATTGTCATTGGTTTCAAAAATGGAAAATGGGTATGTGGGGCTGTTATGCTGCCCAAATTGGTACTAAATGGTAGTTTTAACCTAATGGAATAGTCAATAAAGTGGTTACAAGTAGAAAATAACGTGTTTACGGAGCCAAAACCGAAAAACCCCAATTTTCCCCGGAAAACCCATATAATTCGGCTAGGGCTATAAATGGGTCTTAGAGTTGGATTTTCAATGATTTGATAGTTCCATTGAGTTCAGGAGCGAAAATTAGGTGAGGTTACAGTTGGGCACTTTTTCGGAAAAGGCCGAGAAAGCATAATTACGAAAATGCCCCTAAAACACTGAAATAAGGGCTGCCAAGGGCAATTTCATCTTTTGGCAGTGAATTTGGTAATTCCGAGTCTGGAAATGGATTCCTTGGGCAAAAATATATCAGGATAGCCTAAATTAGAATTTTGAGAAAGGTACAGCCGGACCGGGTATGATGGGTCGGGTCCCCGAGGGTATTTTAGTAATTTTTAAGATAGACTCATATAACCACCCAAAAATACTATGAAAGTGTCTAAATAGTATATTTTGTTAGAGCAAGTGTTTCACCCAAGAGGTGAATTGGGTGATACTAAAATTTCGTTGCAAATAAAAACTTAACGGTGAATATAAAGCAATAAAGAGTAAGGAGAAATATCATCGAAGTGTACACCGAGAGTTATACTAGTTCGGCCACAACCACGTTGACCTACGTCCAGTTCTCAGAGCTTCTCTGAGAGTTTCACTATAACTTCCAAGATTCAGTGGGTTCTTGGCACCTCAGTACAAGCAAGTTCCTTCGCCTGGACACTCGTTCCCCCTCACAAGTTGTAATCCAATCCCAACTCAAGGTTTCACAACCTTAAGTTACCTCAATAACAAATATTGAGTTTGAATGAAATATCTCTCTCACAGAGTGAATAAGAATCACTGAAGCATAGAATTACAAGTATAATGTAAAATAGAGTAATGAACTTGATAATGTGTTTGTAAGTGTGTTCTTGTTGTATTTCTCTGTTTGGATGTTCCCATATATATAGATGAGTTGGTAATGATTGTTAGAACATATTTCTTCATGTCCGTTAGAGCGTGCGCAGCCACTGTTGACTTTTCCAGTATTTGAAAAATGTCCGTTTGCGGTAGGTGGTGGTAGGTGACATTTGATCGTTGCATTTGACTTTCCTTATTTGGTAAGATCTCTTCATTGTTTATCTATGGATATGCTAAGAGCACTAATACAATGAAAGGTTAATCATATAGGAAACAAATCAATGAGCGTTGGAATGATTTCTAAATTTATGGACTTGCATACTCGAGTAGTTACTCGAATATTCATTTAAGTTTACTCGAGTACTTACTTGAGTATCATCGGGAAAAATTTGATAAACTGCAAGTCAATAAGCAAACATAACATTACTCGGGTAGTGCATGAAGTAAACAAAATTTCAAACCTTTAGAAATACCTGTTTACTCGGGTACTTACTCAAGTATGACACACTATACTTCACAAATTACTCTAGTAGCAACTCGAGTAAACCCTCAAATAAACTTTAGGTTACTCGATGCTTTACTCCAGTAATGTTGGCAGGATTTCAAGGCCGAGAGCACTTCAAGTTTTCTTACCTTGTTACTCGAGTACTCACTCGAGTAAACATAAGTTTTCTGCATAGCTTACTCGGGTAATGACTTGAAGTTCTGTGTCAATAAATCTGCACATTACTCGATTACTTACTTGAGTAATCCAGATTTAAATAAGTGATTAAATACCTGCATACTTGAGTAGTGCCTCGAGTGAAATGTCATAAAAATATATCATGTTATTCGAGTATTACCTTTAGGTTTTGCTTACCACAGTGAGTTACTCGAGTAGCTCCTCAAGTAACATTGGCAGGGTTGAAAATGCCGAGAGCAACACATTTCTTGAAATAGAGTAACTCGAGTACAGACTCGAGTATCATTGGCAGGCCGAGAGCAACTGGAAGTCTTTTACATGGTTACTCGAGTACTTACTCGAGTAATATTGGCAGACCGAGAGCAACTCCAAGTGATGTACCTAATTACTCGAGTATCTACTCGAGTAACGTTGGCAGGCTGAGAGCAACTGGAAGTCATTTACCTTATTACTTGAGTGCTTACTCGAGTAACGTTGGCAGGTTACTTGAAGGTTAATCTGGTTACTTCAAGTTTCTGTCTCATTACTCGAGTACCTACTCGAGTAACCCTTTAGAAAACTTGCCACTGATCAAGTTTCTCAGCTTTTTCTCTTGGCCTTTCTTCATTACTCCAATGCTTACTTCAAGTGATGATTTTGCCCTGTTATTACTTTGTTTAAACTTATTTGTTTATCAATCTTTTTCATACCATTCTTTGTTATCATCAAAACATGAGATCTAACATATTTGACATTGTAGGATCGAATATGGAGCCTCGAGCTGTTGGCACGCAAATCGAGGAGAAAGATTGGAGGTAGGGGACTTACCTTACTTGCATGTATTTGATATCTTTGCTTGTGTAATGATGTATGTGATTGCTTTACTTGATTGTGTAGAGCATATTTGAATAAATGAAGCTTTGTTTCTGTTTTCGCTGTGGCCATAGTCTTCTTGTATGAAACATTGAGCATGCAGAAATGTCATTATGGGGCATACATCTAGATAAAGCTAACATGTCATACACATAGTATCAATCATGCATGCATTATGGTATATGTTTTCAACTAAGATTCTCTCGAATCTTACCCTCCCCTACCAACAATTTAGACAGGAGATGACAGAAGATATGCAAACAACAATGCAGAGTACCGTATGAGGGGATTACAGTAGTGGAACGATGACGGGAAGAAGTTTCTGTTTCACTGGGATGAGTTTAGACACCCTAGTAGCCTTGTGTGGCCACCTTAATCGTAAGTATCATGTACAAACCCCTATGGGGAATTTATGTAATCATGCACATATTATCAGTATAGTTATGCTATTCCTGTATTGCCCACCGAACCGCATATTATTTTCCGCGAATACTCTAGTAAATGTGAAATTCAGATAAGGGTGTGACATTAGACACTTTTACCGAAAATATTTCTATAAAAATACAAAACTAATGGATCATAAACATCTATTAATGTGTTTATTGCTACTTTAATGGATCATAAACATCTATTAATGTGTTTAATGATCGGATGGATAATAATCTCCTCATTAATATTCATTAAGTAGGTTAATGATTTTGTAACCGACGTTTAATTGTTTTTCAGTGCCAAATGTTTTCTTGTGATCTGTGGCCTATAAAAGGGTATGAGACCAAAGGTTTAAGCACCTCACTTTGAGCTTTTGAGCAACTTCTCTCCTCTCCTCTAGTGTTTTACCTTACTGAATTATATTATCTTCCGTAGTTTTATTCATCAAGTTTTTACAGGAAGGGATCATTTAATCATAAGGAGTGCCGCTTCTTATCTGCCGCTAGTTGCGGAATAGTTCTTAAAAATAATGTCTTCGGATACGACTCGGATCAACTCTCTTATTTGTAGGTAATGCTGCTTACAAAATCTGCATATCACTAGAGAAGACTTAAAAAGATTCGTTGAATTACATGACAGTTTAGGAGCCACCGCCAACATGTGTGTGTGTCTGAAATCATATATGAGAATAAGTACTTGTTAGGAAGCTTTTTCCAACCGCTAAAGATATAGGGTAGTATCTCGTTCACTGCTTCTGGGAAGACAACAAGTAAACCTTTAGTTTCTGCAAGTTCAACCATGCGAGGTAGAACAATGGCAAACGAGTGAGTGTAATGTTCTTGCATACCCTCGAGAAGCATCTCGGCATTTGATTCAATAAATGGCAATCCTGAAACTCGAGAAACCATTTCACTATCAAATCTTTAACTAAAATATTCAAAATTTTCCTTTCTCTCTTTACCAGGTTAAGTCATTATCATCCCAAATTGGATACTCTCTATCCTTGCAATAAAAAAGTGAACGACATGAGAGAGTTTGACAGTGTTATGAGATTCATTTTCACAAACTAACATTTTAAATAGTAGAAGCATGTGATATATATATCTTTCTCTACAGCAAGTGGGCCAGTATATTCCACATTTTGAGGGCAACAATGGAAGCAAGAGTTGCAGGAAGGGCTTCAATGGTGGGGTTCCTGAAAGCATCACACTCTCCCCAAAATCCTTTGTTCCTTCTGATTATTTAGCAGGCAGTTGAAGCAATTCTCGAACATGGGCTTCAAATTTTGTTCAGACTCATCAGAACAATAAGAATCAGGGATCATAGCTAACCATGCAGTGTCATACGCAAGACTCACAAGAATAGGGATCAACGTTTGGTGACAACATCATTCTATTAATCTTTTGGACTCTGCTTTTGATGGAGCTTAAAGTGGAATCCTTTTTTTTTTAATTTGATATCAATAAATGCAAGATGGAAGAAGAAAGAGATTTGGATTATTGCAAAAGTGATGGCTTGTTGCTAAGTTCATGAAGCAAACTAGTGTATTTATAGTGCTTTGCATGAAAAAGTTACGAGTTCAATTACATATATGCTTGGCCTTGAACTTGTTTCACGTTTTCAGTCTGATTGTCTTGTTGCAAGTTTCCTTGGCTATAATGGGCTCCTCTGGACTTGGAACTAGGAAACGCCAACTTTAACTCTTTGAAGTAATCCCTTGATCTATAATGTTAATGTTGGCGTCACCACCTCACATCATACAGATTGTTAGCCACAACACCTGTTGAAACACAATAAACAAATAGTTCGAGTCACGTCTAAGGACGCTGTCCTTAGGAGATATTCCGCAAACCCCCTAGTAGATCAGGAAGCGGCACTCCCCAGGATAAAACGAATCCTTCCTGCATAAAGCAGGGTGACAGAACTGCAGAAAGCTATATCAGTGTAACTCAGAAGAAGGGAGAGAGGAGAGGAGCTCGGGGACCACCGTATCACTGGACCTCAGTGCTCTCACCTTAGTACTCTTGAACTTACTCCGTACATTGCCTTTTATAGGCAGAAATCATGTGACCGTTAAGGAGTTATAACGACAATTAACAATGGTTTAATGAAAATTAAAATGACAGTTACAAAATAGGTGTTAATAATAATTTAATATAATAAAACCGTTTGAATGTCATTAAAACTGGTCAATTAAAATTCCAACGGTAATCTCTAACGGTTAGTTCAAAGGCTCCTTTTATCAGCCTTTTTAATAACTCAAGCTCATATTTAATTGTATACTAGGGCGTTCTCAATCTTGAGTTATATGAGACTTCTTCCTTTGACACACTCACACACAATATTTACAACAATCCCCCACATGTGTCTAAGGAAGCTCGTAGTCCCATTAGCTGAGTTACACACATAGATATAACCATTGTATCTGGTGGTCCTTTGGATTATGAACCAGACCTAGACTAATAACACTTAGTACACAGAGATGCTAGTGGTCCTATAGACTATGAACCAGCACCTCTTAGGCGTATACTAGAGGCATTAAGAGTCAGGTTATAATCTCACATTTCCCATTGTTAAAGCGGTTTTGCACGTTAAAACGGCCATGTGCGTGTCCTGATATTTAACGAAAGCTCTAGAGATTTTGCCACGATCTCATAGGAGCGGCCCCACTCCTCATTTGTATAGGTGATTTCATGAAATGTACCTGCAATGAGCATATCATCCCGTAGGATTATGAAATCATTAAGAGCTTTCGCTTAGCCTCACCAAAATGCATTCTAGCACTTTCTCTTTCCATAGGAAGGGACTGGTCATTTAGTTTAGTGCTACAGAACTAACAAATGACTTGTTCTTACCCATTGAACCTCCTTCATGGGATCACTGATAACAGAGGTTAGGTTGTCATCCCTGTTAATTTCGTATTGGCTTTAGTCCCATTCCCCTCGGCAAATTTATTTCTTCCCGGGGTTTGTTAACGAATCCATGGGTCAACTCTTTGACCTCACAAAATCGATTGAGATAATTCCATAAATTTTAAGCTAACTTATTTACTTAATATCTCAAACGATTTTTACTTACACCATTGCTCTTTCTACAATGGCTATTGCTATTTAGTAATCATAACTCATTGACATAAAATGTCGGTTTTACACCCAAAATTTTTTTGCTAAGAGGTTTTCAACAACTTAGCCTTCAATTGTAACTAACTTCAGAGTAATAAGCTTTGGTTCGCACAATACTTTAATTGTTGCTACTAGTGGATTTTCTCATATAAAACTGAAATTCAGTTAACATCCGTGTATCTCATACAACAGGAATCCACTGTACTTGATACCAATATTTATGGTACCCCTCAAATATTTTATTTCCACATATATATATATATATGCTCAATCATCATATAGCATACTTTATATCATATAGATTGATATTAATGCAACAAATTCTCAACAATTTGTGCATACCTCGCATAAGCTGCAAAACCTCTTCAAATAACATGTTAATGTCATAAGAAATATTCACATATATATCCTTACACCAAGATAATTATATAGCCTCAAATTATGAAAATTACATATATCTATCATAGATAAATGATCAAAAGTTTCATGCCACATAATGCTTGTTTCAAGCAAAATATTTGATGATCCACAAAATTTTCTCGTATTAGCAAATATAGCAAGGCCTCCACACAATCAATTATTTACAATACACATCTAGCATTTATAAAATGAGGCAGCAATATATAATTTTGTAAGACATTATAAAACATATGCCATCTACATTAAAAAATTCAATATTCACAATAGTCATGCATGTTTATACCACTATAAATATATACTCGCAAATCATAAAATTTAAACACATTTACCTCAGGACTAGATAAATGATTAAATTTTCACACCACACAAATAATTCACAAAATTTGCTCTCTACAGCAAATAACAAAACCTCCATAGAATTAATTTTAAACCACAATAAGGCTTTATCAAATGAGGTTAGAAACAATTTACAACTTCAAAAATTTATAAGGTACCCCACATGTTAGGCACCCCCACACTTTCAAATATCTTAAAAATATTTCACAGCTTTACAATAATAATTGTAATTAAATTAGAATTTCACCACATATCCCCTTTCATTCTAATTACATTAGAATTTCTCCAAAAACTTCCACAGGAAAAAAAAATTACAAATGTATGTTATGTTAAACATTGTTCCATATCACCAATGCATATATATATATATATGCCACAGTTTTTCAAATACTACATTTATTTGAAAAACCTACAAGCTCACATTTAATATAATTTTATTTTTCATGAGTTTTGCTCAAAACCCATAAAATCACAAAATCAATCGTACACTTAAACATGAATTAAGAGTAGATAATGTTTATGAAACCATCACAGGAGGTTATAAAAAGCCATTAAATATATTCTTTAATCCAAACAATATATAAAACTTCCATAAAAGGGATTAAATTCACCAATGGTAATTACTTATTAATGTGAGCTGCCAAAATGAGGAAATATTTCCATGGTAATACTCATCAACAATTAACATTTATTCTCCACACAAATTCAATGCTCATGAATTATTCATTAAGCTTCAACGTTTAAAAATAAACAAATAAATAACAACAGATAATCATGGTATGAATCAACAGCCAACTTTCACAACCATCACCAGAGCCAACCATTGCTTTATCGAAAAGACAGAAATATTGGTGGAAATGCAGTTAACATGGATTAAAGAATCCGTTTAAACTTTAAAAGCCTAATCTGTTTATGAGTTTTAAACCACCAATGTACAAGGCTGGCTTCCACAATAAAGGCTAGCAATTAAGGCATTAAATTTGACTCAAAAAATCAGTTTATGATTTTATTTATACCAACACAAGCAAATAAGCAACTCATACCGTAAAAGCTATGACCCAATACGAACATTTAAGGTAATGAAATATAGACAAAAGCACGTTGAAAAACCTGGCCATATAGTGGTAAGAGAACCAATATGCCACTGGGCGCCTTCTTCTTCTTCTATTCTCTCTAAAATTAATCTAAAACCAAATCAATGTTATTAACTTTAAAGTGCAACAGAAAGCGTTTTCAGGACCTGCATTCATCCACGATGAGGATAGTGACCGCGTCATTGAAGAACACAAATATAGACAAAAAGAAAAATAGAAGCCACCACAAATGGATATAGAATCAAAACAATAATCATTATTTTATAATACCCATATGCATATCAAAGTATGAATCAGGTTTTTGGCAGGAGTTATAACCTTTGAAATCAAATTTACTAACCAAGAATCTCCAGTATAAATACAAATTCACCAACCAGTATGAACCAAGAAATAAACTGTAATTATATCTTTAACAAACAACAATGACAAGCACAGAAAATTGTGACTTACAATTTTTTACAGCAATTTGATGAAAACAAAGCCCAGAACAAACTGAAAGATTTGCAATTTTGAAACCCAAGAATAGAACACGACAATGAGGTCTCTTTAATGTTTATTTATGGAAAATGCAATGGTTGCCCGAGGATATAAGACGCGGTCTCCACACCTTAATTTAAAGCCACGACTGAGTCGAATTTCAAAATGATCTAACCCATAAAGATATTGATTGAACCATATTTTTATATAATATTTCATAATTAAATTGGGATTTTTAATGGATTTTATGGGACAATATTGCATGATTAAACACTGATTTTAGTTAGGGAGAATTGTTTTGAATTAATTGCAATTAGGGGCAAAATGGTCATAATTTATTAATTATTTTTGTACAATTGTCCCTTGAACTTTTGATGCTACATGGTGTTTAATATTGTGTTGTAGGTGGTTTGGAAGAAAATTGGAGATTTTTGGAGGTCAAATTAATATTTTGAAGATTGAGGAAAAACTACAGAAAAGGCCCTACAATTTCTGAAATTTACAAAATAGTAAAGAAAAGGGCCTAAGGCAAACCACAGAAAAGGACCCATGAGTTTTGGAAATTTTAATTAAACCTCCAAAATATTTCAAAACCTTTCACTGAAATCCCTCCAAAAACCTTTGTAACTTTTCACTTTAGTCCCTGGGCCATAGGTTGCAGTTTGGGCCTTTGCTGGATAATGAAGTGCAAATGACCAAACGCACTGGACTGACCCGACTTGGCTGTGGATATGGGATTTGGATATACCAGGACCCGATACAGAGAGCTGAAGGTTTTTATTCAGAGTTGAGCGCCGCATCATCGAGACCCCATCGCATATCACTTTCTCCTTCTACTCTCGTCGGCGGCATAAGCCCACTACCTTCATTGTCGCCGCGAGAACCTCAATCTCCATCGCCTTTAGATCAGACCCGACAGAACAGAGTTGAGAGCAGAAGGAGCTGGGAGCGAAACCGAGAACAGAGGAGGAAGACTTGAACCAGCAAGCACAGCCGCGATAGTGAGCTGAGAAGTAGGACGCCGGAGTTGCCGCAGGGGAGTTTCTGACCGCACCTCAACCACCACCATTACCTTCCTATTTTCCTTCCTCCATTGCCATACATCACCACGCTTCAGCTCTGTTTCAAATTTAAGATAGCAAACAACACAACCCTCCTTCACCTTCATCACTGTCACCTTCATTTTCCCTTATCCTTCCTCTGCTTTGAATTTCATCACTCCTTCATTAATTCTTCCAGACCTACAGACCCATTTATTCTTCTTTGCTGATTGGATTTTTCAATTTCCTATGGGTTCTGTGAGTTTTGAAATTATTGTTGGAGACATGAGAAGCTAATTAGCTTGGTTCTTGGTGGTGAAGACAAGTGCTTGAGCTCAATGGCATACATAAGGGAGTTTTTTTTTCTATCATTCCATTTGTCTAGAATTATATGTTTAATTGCCTAGTTTTAGGAATTATTGTGTATGATTCTGGAACTGAGATTGATGTTAAGATTGATGTTAATGGTCTCTGTTGGTTTGATACTTGTGATTGGATTGGATTTTTGTGGTTTGTTGAATTTATATATATATTTCCTTATTGATTCAATGAAATTGTGCTTTCTACGTGTTATTGTTAGATTGTATAATTGAATTGAATCAATTGAGTGTCATGTTATCGCATTTATATTAAGAGGAAATAAGTTATAATTATCCATTTTAATTGCACTATAAGTGGTTCCTAATAGTGCCTTAAGGGATAGTTACTAGCTGCGTTTGCAGGAGTAATTATTAATTAAGAACACTAGACCCGAGCGATTGTTTGGGGTTTTGCTTTCAAGACTTAGAGAGAATTAACTCCCATAATCTTTTTGAGCAAGGATTGTCACTTCTTCATTACCAAGAGCATTTTTTTTATTCATATTTTCCACTTCATACCATTCCATTCACTTTTACTCATTCTCCATTTTCATAAGAAAAATACCAAAAACAATAGTTTAGCATTTAATTAATTTTCATTTTCTTTTAGTTATTAATTTAAAAATCCAAAAACCGTTTTCCCCTTATTTTTATTTCATTTGCATGATAATTAGATTATTTAGGTAGCTCAATAAAGGCTCCTCAAGAGAACGACCCGAGTATTGCATTGTACTGCAATTCTTGGATTAAAAATATTTTGTATTTGACCCCAAGACGTAAAGACAAGGTTAAATTAGATATTCAGATCGGATAAGAAATTGCAGATGATGCTCTTAACTTTTTCCAAATAATTTTTCCTATTTGGAATATTCAGATGGCAACTAAGAATAATTTTCTCAAGTAATCAAATAAGAGGATTCAGAGACTGACCAATAGAACTTAGCTCATTTCCTTTGGAATCAACCAAATGAGTAGGGGAATGCCCGTTAGGATACACTTCTAAGATCAACAGGCAGTATCTCCTAAGATTGTTGGCGTCACCACCTCACACCATACAGATTGTTAGCCACAGCACCTGTTGAAACACAATAAACAAATAGTTCGAGTCACGTCCAAGGACGCTGTCTTTAGAAGATATTTTGCAACCTCCCTTGTAGATTAGGAAGCGGCACTCCCCAGGATAAAATGAACCCTTCCTGCATAAAGTAAGGTGACATAATTGCAGAACGATATTAGTGTAACTCAGAAGAAGGGAAAGAGGAGAGGAGCTCGGGGACCACCATATCACTGGACCTCAGTGCTCTCACCTTGGTCCTCTTGAACTTACTCCGTACATTGCCTTTTATAGGTAGAAATCATGTGACCGTTAAGGAGTTATAACGACAATTAACAACGGTTTAATGAAAATTAAAATGACAGTTACAAAATAGGTATTAATGACAATTTAATGTAATAAAACATTTTAAATGTCATTAAAACCGGTCAATTAAAATTCCAATAGTCATTTCTAACGGTAATAAGTTCAAAGACTCCTTTTATCAGCCTTTTTAATAACTCAAGCTTAGATTTAATTGTATACTAGGGCGTTCCCAATCTTGATTTATATGAGACTTCTTTCTTTGACACACTCACACACAATATTTACAACAGTTAAGACCTAATTAACTAATTTACATAGACTAAGGATGTTAGTTAAATTAGTTAGCATGATATCTCCCCCCTAAAACACCCTAAAAATCTTCTTTAATTATCCATTTTCCTCTTCTACTTGATTATTATTGTTGAGGAACTATCAATAGGGTTAATTTAGAGAAAATATATAAATATGTGAAATGGTTTTACATTTAGGATCAACATCAACTCTTTAATTAGATAATATATTAAGCACTAGAGGGAGTATAACTGGATATAACAAAGATTTTAACTTAAATTAGAAATAGACAAGCTAGGTAGCCCATGGGTCCGGTACCTGCCAGAAGGATACTCTCAAGTGGGTATTCAATTCCAAGACGATATATGTGTGTTTCGGCTGATGAGAGAAAGTTGAGATGAAATTTGTTCCCAGATCACATGAAAAAGAATATTTTTTTTTTTAAATAAACAGGGCCACACTCAAAACAGTACGTGCAAGAAAGGGCGAGGTTAACAAAGAAAATTAACACACTAGACTAATTAAATAACTCTCCAAAGTACATGTTAATCAAGTCTCCATGACCTCCTCTGTAATTATGTTTTCCGGCTAAAAGAGGGGGGGGGGGGGGGGAAACAAAAATAAATTATTCCAAAAATTAAAAAAAGCAGATGAAGGTGGCGCTAGTGATGATGTAGGCTCATGATTCCAAAATCAAAATGTGAGAAGCAAGAAATTCAATATTGATAAGCTAACCAGCTGAAGATGACGTGTCTCCAATAATGCTCTTACGAATTTGGTACTGATATAGATGTCGCTGATAAATAGAAGGCAATAATTTACCGTATAGTCATTTAATTGTGCATCACATTGATCCATACTAAAATATACGTAAGCAATGACATAAATTAGTCATATATACGAACACTATTGGTATAGCAGCTAGCCCCCACAGTACGTAGTATACACGCACGAACTAAACAAAATTTGGGTACGTTTGTTGTCTCTGTTCCCTTACCTGTGGACATGGTCACATATATTACATTCTCAATATAGATTTAAGTTTTGGGCCAAAAAATATATAGATTTAAGTTGTCAACATTTAAGTGCATGTTTTTTTTTTTTAAAAGTTTTTCGTTGGCACAGTGTCAAACGTTAGACATTTGTCTAAAAATAGCAATTTTGATTGCTATAGTCGCAGAATGTTATTTTGACGTGTATATATCCAAATGCGTTCTTACTAACGGCTTGTTTTATTGGAATTCATTATGTACATGAATATATAAATTAATTTGAGATTTATACTCATAATATTGACACTTTCACATTGAGGGCTACTCATGAGGCTCTGATAAGTAAGAGGTCAAGTGAAGAGTTGGATGTGGAGCCGAGAATGTTGACTTTCGACATATTGTTATTTATGAGTCTCACGTCAAAAAACCCAGACGGGAAAAAATGGGTCCATAAGTTCAGGAGCTCGTACTCTCAGTATGTTAATCTTTTGAAAGATTTCCGTTTTGAAGTTTATGCTAATCTATCACTAGTGGGGTACATGCCACAAATGTTAAGAAAATGGAAGTTAAGATTTTGAGGTTTAATTTCAATTTTCAAATCTTTGAATGTGCTGTATTAGCTATACGTACCGCGTCTACACTCTATACTATCTACAAATTAGAGATAGTTTAATTTTAAGCAAACAAGGGAATACTAGTACGATCCACAATCTAAATTATTTTTCCTGATTTGATTTGGCGCAAAATATAAGTCTACTTACCAAATTATATCTATAACAAAGTGGATTTCTGCTGGGCAAATTTTTCCTAGGGTTTAAACAATAATAAAAGGAAAATTCATCTTCTGAAAAGGGATATAATATTCCGATCGGTGAATAGAGGAGGCTTAGGGGTCAGACCTATCAAGATTGTTAATAAAGCTTTACTACCTAAGCAAGTATGGAGAGTAATTTTTTCATATCGTTCCTCTCTGTTAGCAAATACCTTAAACACATTGATCATGATTCTTTATTCATCATTAAATTGCCATATAACTCGTCATGTGGAAAGATATTGCTGAGAATGCAATTATCGTCATTAGCAAACTAAAATGGTAGGCGGATAATGGTGCTTACAATCAACCACTGATTATGGTGGCCCATGCAGCTCAATCACACCATGGTGAATGGTATTCACTCCGTTGCAGACCTATTAATGCATGTCCTCTTTTCTTGGAATCACACAAGATGAAATATGCCACTTGTTCATGCCTTGTACCGCCAAACTGCTGCTGATGAAATTCTTATAACTCCTTGGTCTTTGGTTGATTCACCCGACAGTTTATTCTGGAATGGTAATTCCTCTGGCTCTTATTTAGTAAAAGATGGAAGGGAAAATTAATCTGGCAGTCCTTATAGTTCCACCCAATTTTGAATTAGGTCCTTATGGTTTTTTTCTTTTTTATGCAGTCCCTATTGTTTCCTATGATAATAGAGTTAGTCCTTCTGTCCAAAATATTTGCAGATTTCGTTAGTTTAACTTGACTAGGGATGATGGGCACTAAAGCTTCTCTCACACAGTTCATGTACTTTCTCTCCACCTTGATCGTTTTTTATCTCCTGTTGCAGAGCCTCACTCTCTGTTTTAGATTTGTCTTCTCCTCCATTCTTTCCATGGGTCTGTTTGGTTTGATGGGACTGGAGGGGAATGGAGGGGAGGGGAGGGGAGGGACTTTGCCCCCCTTCTCTTGTTTGGCAGCATAAAAATTTAAGGAGGGGAGGAATTTTTTTTTTGAAATTTTCCCTTGAAAAGTAAAATATTTGTATATTTATTGTCCCTTATATGATGATTTCATAGACGATATTTGAGCTTAATATAATATATTTGGGTGCAAAAAAAATAGTATTTAAAAAATAAATAAAAATATGAAAAAAGGTCAGAACTGTAGCGTCGGTCACTATTAATGACAGAATCACTGTAGCAGACCGTTACTATAGCGGATGGAAGAACTGTAGCAGGTGACAAAACACTGTAGCAGTCACGGAAAAACACGTAAATCTGTCGACAGGATATCGTTCACTCCGTGGAAAATTGACATGGCACTGTAGCATCGTGGAAAAAAATGACATACAACTGTTCGCTCACTGCCTATAAATACGAGCATCAGGCGCAAAGATTGGGAGGCATGGAGATATTTTTTTGACAGGGAGAGATATTTTCTCTGACAATTCTGGATAAATTGTGTTATTTTCTAAATTTAATTTTATGTATTGTATTACTTTTTGCATATCTCCTACATGGAAGATTTAAGATTGTATTATTTTTTGCATGCCACTTATAAATACTACATAAACTTGAATATTAAATTCTCAAACATAAATATACAATAAAAAGATGCATGAAAAATAGAAAAATCTAGCCGTCCCTTTAGGATTTTATTCTAGTTTTATATAATGTCAATTTATTTTGGTTTTGTTTTTAATTTTATCATGAGCTAAATTTTCATTTTCCTAGGGTGATTACGTAGCTTACTAATGACGGATTGAATCTTAACTATTAAATCTAGTTTTAATTTCTCCTTCATGATTGAGTTTTAATTATTGTTCTTAATGCTTTCATTTGATTGGCCATCTTTTGAATGATTTCAATATGCATGTTGAAACCAGAAGGAGATGCATGTGTGTAGATCTTATAATTAAAACTGTGACTTGCATATGAAATAGGAATATATTCATATGAGTTGTGTAGTCTTACTGAGTTCCATAAATCTTAATGCATAATTAATTGCTTAAATTCATATAGAAATATATTGGATTAGCAACTAATTATAGAATTGCTTGATCTTGGAAAATGCTAGTAATTAAATTAAGGAAACTCAACTATCAGTCATGTGGAATAAATAGAGCTAGAATAGATAAGTGATTCAATCCGGAATTTGTTAAGTGAAATATAATCCCTAGGACTTTTTCTCATAATTGCTTTCATATCATTTGCACACATATTTAATTATCTTTTATTTTGTACTCTCAATCACCAACTAATCGATTGACTAAATAGAATTAAAATTATCAATTTTGGTACTTAGTGATCAATCCTCGTGGGAACGATACTCTACTCACTTCTGTATTACTGGATTATGATATTGTACACTTGCACTATTTAATTGATCATCTACACTTGTAACACCCCTCTTCTCCCCTTATAATCATTCTTTCCTAAAATGGGGGTAGTTGGAGGGGAGGGGTAATATTTTGACATGGTGTGACTATTATACTCATGAAAGTTTTTAATATTCTTATGACACTTTTTTGATGACTTTCTTCCTCATCTCTATCCTCACTTTAATATTTTGTATGGTATGATTATTTTGCCCATGAAAATTATAATTATTCAATTTAATAATTATAAAATTATAATTTTATATAATTATTAAACATCCTACAAAATTCAAAAAATGATTTAAATAAAATAAGGATAAAGTTGTCCGTATGAAAATATTTTACCTCCCCTTCCCTCATCAACCAAACAAAGTAACGCTAAAATCTCTCCCCTCCCCTCCCCTCTTATCAATCCAAACGAGGTAATATTAAAATCTCTTCACTCCCTTCTATTAAAATTCCTCCACTTCCCTTTCCTCCGTTGAACTAAACAGACCCTAGGCGTACCTACCGTGGCGACCGATTTATCTGCAAGTGCTATGAGAGAGATCGATAATGATGAATTAATGCAACCACCTCACTGTATCTCCGAATTCCCATCCAACAAATTCTCTTCACCACATAACTTCACAGGAAATATCAAAATTTGTAAAGACACATACACAATGGATTATCCCGATATCAGAATATTATTGATCGAAATGCTTCTCCTCTTTGGGTCTTCTTTTTTCTCTAACCCATTGTTCTGGAACCAGAAGTTATCGTCAGGCATGTTTAAATTAATAACCCCTTTTAATTTCTTGCTTCAAAATGAATATAAAGATTCAGTCTTTTTTAATATTTATATTTTTTTCTTCTTTTTCTGACATTATTTTAGAGCATCAATAATTGATGGAGGTGTTAACATCATGGAATTCTTGTTAAATATGCACATTTTCCCTTAATTTCTCATACATTTTGGCATAAAAAGAGAACAAATATGGTGATTTTGTATGAATATCTTGTTATGTTTATCAACTGTTAGATTTATGGAGTTCTCTGTGTTGATAGGGCCACATTTCAATCATAATTGGAGCTAGAGAATGCTCAATTCAATGAAAAGAAGGCGAAATGGAGTTTGAGTAATCATCTGTGCCATAGAAATGCAAGAAGGGATGAAAACAGACCTTGACGGGAGCAAAGCTAGAGTTCAAGAGCTCACTGGCCACGGCCAGTGATCCATTGGCCGCGGCCAGAAAATCCATTGGCCGAGGCCAGCACTCGAAAATGCAATTGCCCATTTTGACATCAGAACGAATTCTAGGGTTTTTAAATACTGAACCCACGAACCAGAGCGGCATTTTGGACTTGGGAGGCTATCTTGGAGGCCGGCTCATCTAGGGTTTGGAGTTTGGAGGTGGAGATTGGGCTAGAAATTGAAGATTTGAAGAGATCTAAGCTTCTCCTTTTAGTTTTTCCTCTCCATCTGTTGTTTTCTGCTCTGTTTCTGGTTTATCCCCATTTTCTCATGGGTTGTATGAGCATGTGTAGCTAGACCATTGATGTTGGGATTATTTTGAACCCTTGTATGGATAAAGTACATATTTCTCCCTTATATTTGTGATTAATGATTAGATTATGCTGATTTTACTCTTTGCTTAATGCTTCTTGTTGATTGGCCACCAATGAGACTGTTGGGTTCACTTGATTTATGCTTGAGAGGGCTAGATTGAGTGTAGAACTTGAGTTTAATCGTATGAGAACTTGAGATTCGTGATTGAATGGATAGTTTTGTTGATAAGGCAAAGATACACTTATCGACCTCACATAACCACATAGGATTTGCAATGAAAACTGGGTTTAATTGATTAATTAAGATATTAATGAATTTATTGAACTAAACACCTGTTTGGAGACTCGAGAGAGCACTTATAGGTAATGTAGTGTCCTTGGCTAGCATAATCTTTCATTAAAAAACACATATTGTGGAGATTCAATTGAGTGCTTTTGAAATGTAAGGGGGATAAATAATCCTAACTCCCATTTTATCCTTGAAGTCCATGAATCACTTGTTTTTATGTTCTTTTTAACTTTAAAATTTGTTTCTACCCAAAATTGATAATTGCGTAACTCAAATTGGGCGAAAGTATGATAATTGATACTTGATTGGGTTTTGGAACAAAATCTTCATGAAAACGATATTTTACTTATCATTTTATTACTTGACGCGACCCGTACACTTGTGATGGTGAACAGGAGGTCAAGATATGTCATCTTGATTCTGCTTTATCGAAAGCCTCAATGGAAAACAATACTGTAACAGCGGTGGTCATATATAAACAAGGCTTATGCGGAACAAGACGTTAATGGCGATACCACCAAATTTGAACTCTTTCTAAACAACTTTTAGCTTGGAGAAGGCACAAGACCTCAATTAATGGTGGAGAGAGAGAGTACACTTAATGGAGGAGGTGGTAGTGAATACCGCGCCACATCATCCCAGGTGAACTTGAACTTACGGCATATTCAAATTTTTGGACGGAAGGACCAACTCTATTAACAGTACAAATAATAAGGACTGCATGAAAAGGAAAAAAAAAGTCATAAGGACCTAATTCAATATTGGGTGAAATTATTAGGACTGCCAGATTAACTTTCCCAATATGGAATAAGCCTCCTCTCTCCTTTCCATAACATACAAGGGACGCCAAAGATGAGTTCTTTTGAGAGCCATATGGAAAGCTCCCCTTCCCATGAAATTCCTTCTTCTTGAGTGGAAACTAGTAAATAATATTGTTCCCTCGTGTGATATCTTGAGGAGACATCATACATAGCTGTTTGTTTGGTTGCGATGAAGAAGAATCATTGGAACACATTTTTTTCACCTGTCCATATTCAAGAGCTCGTGGTTTGAATGTTTTCACATTAGAATCCTTGCTTTGGATTTTCAAGACCCATAAGGCTGGCTTAAAGACACTGTTGTCTGTTCATCGGCAAAATCACAAATGTCCTGTTTGGTTCACAAAAAATAAGATAATGTAATGAGATGTAATGCAATGTAATGGAATAATGATTACATGAATTTGTTTGGTCTATATATTATTAAGAAAAGATGATATATATATATATATATAAACGTTTGGTTAAATTACATCGAACATAAGAATGTGTATGGGAATAATATAACAAGAGATAAAACTACTCCTTTCTACATATATATATATATATATATAGTACACATTGAGTTCATTGTAATTTTTTCATTTTGTGGAGTGTACATATTGGATTCATATAATTTTTTAATATTTAATGGTGAAAACATTATGTAGTGTACTAGGTTCATGATAATTTTTTAATATTTAATGGTGGGAATATTACTTAATGGAATATTTTAATATTTTTTAATGTTGAAATATTTTTTTTAATGGGGAATATTTTTTAAAAAATTTTTATATTAATTAATTTTGCAATATTTAATGGTGGTAATTATTTAATATTTAAGTAACAGTTTTTATGGGTGTGCACTATGGTCAACTTAAAAAATTATAATGGCAATGGTATCTTTTTCACTTGATTATGGGATGTCTGCATTCTCATTCATCAATCAATGTAATCTTCTTTATATTACATAAGTTTAACTAAACATTATAATTAGTATGTTGTATCAGGATTACATGTAATCTTTTCTCATAGAATTGAACCAAACACGTTAAAAAGGTTCTTCGACGGAATTATTTGTCTTTTTTTTTTTTTGCCAATGACGGAATTATTTGTCTGATCAACGTGATTTGGCACAAAAGGAATTCTGCCTTCCATCAAGGAAAATTGTGAGCGCACAATCTACAAAGAAAAAAACTAATGTCTTGATTTCTTGCTCAGACTGGCATTCGCAAATAATGATTATTCTTCAGATGGAATTTCTCACCCAATGCCCTTTATCATCACAAGTCGTATAGCTAACATGAGCTCAACTCATGAGCCTGCGGGTTGGGACAGGGTTAGGATTGGGAAAATCCCAACCCGCGAAATTGTGGGCCACACAGGCCCTCACCTCATGGCCTGTAGGCTAATGCGGGTTGGCCCGAAAATTTTTTTTTTACATATAATAATTTCACAATATTTATTAGTTGTCCACTCCTATCTTGACATCTCCCAATTCAAAGAGAAAAAATCTTAGCCTTTTCCCTTCTTTTTTAAACAAAATTATTATATTTTGGTTGTTTGAGGATAAGTTTATATTTTACTTATAAACTTTGACAAATTTAATAACTTTATCTCTTAAATTGTGAATTATGTTTTTAAATTTTTATAAGAGGAATGATTGATGTTAAGAAAGTAAATTTAATAACTCATATATGTGTGTCTCGTATTTTCGACTATCTTTAAAAAATAAGATCTTTTATTTTTCAAAAAAAAATGCAGGCTCGCAGACTGGCGCGCAACCCGCACATTAAGGGTTAGGGTTGGCAAAATGCCAACCCGCAGAAGTGTGGACCTCGCAGGCCTGACCCGCTTGGCCCGCGGGTTGGCTTGTTTTCCCAACTCTATCAAGATTGATGGAACATCTTTTTGCACTTTTGCCAAGGATACATTTGCCTTGATGTAGCCCCAATTATTAAGTTTCATTGTTTATTAATACTCCCTCCGGTTCTATTTATAAGTAATTTTCTCTCTTATAGGGCTGGTCCATGTTATAAGCAATTTTCACTTTTTGTTTGAAAATGTAAGCTTCTCTTTCTTATTTTACCCTTATTAAATACTCATTCTCTCTCATATTTTATACTCATTATCTCTCATATTTTTTATCTATTCTCTCTCCTATACTCTTTTCATAAATAGGGGCATACATGGTAAAAACATGTCATTTTTGACACAATCATTTCTTTTAACTACTAGTTCGTTTTACGCAATCAAGGAGAAAGTTGCTTATAAATAGGATTGGAGGGAGTATTATTTTGTCTTTTTATAAAAAAAATGAGTATGTCTTATCATTGTATTAAAAAAAGGGATAAGGTCCATTTTTATCCCAGAAGTAACCACTCATGAGCATTAGGTATCCATAATTTTTTCAAAGAGGATTTTTTGCCATGAAAGTAACTAAAAAATAACAATTTCACCCTAACTGTTAGTCAATATTAATTATGACCGTTAAATGACACGTGACATTCCACATGTCATTTAACAAGCCACCTCACCACTGAATATTTACATCTAGAATAATTAAAAAAAGCACACTCTCTTGCCAGTCAAATCCTGAAAATCAGACTGATAAACAACAATGAACTCTATAATTTTATCTTTTTTTCTTCATAAGTTCTTCAAACTCTCTTTGACTTCCAATCAAGCAACATACATGAAGTTCTCTAAACTCCCAAACGAAGTATGAAGAATAGGAAATTGCTTTATCAGTGCGATTCTTCCCATAAGGATTTTTCAAAAATTTTTCACTCACATCAAAGTTTTTTGTTTCCTGTTGTTATCTTCTTCCCACTACGTATGTCTCTTGATTCGTAGTATATATGACCGAACCAATCATATTCAAGTGCAATTCTTCCCAAAAGGATTTTACAAAATAGGAAAAAAGAGCGCTAACATAAAAAAGTAAGAAGAGCAACATCAAAAATCATAGCAACATACAAAAATCAAAATCAAAGCAACATCAAAAAATTAAAATCTTATCGACATCAAAAAATCACAAGCAACACACAGGATGGAGAGATAAATCCAGAATCAAGAGGCAAACTTCAAAATCAAAAGACTTGAAATCCATAATCAACCAACCAGCTCAAGCCAACAAGAAATCATATCAACAAATTCATGAACCCATAAGAAAAATTTGGATAAAACCCAGAAAAATAAAAGAAACCATCTCTTCACCATCTTAGGAATTTAGAGCATAATTAGAGAGAGACGGAAAGGAATTTTGGGGAATATAGTTTGAATCTGAAGGATAAAGTTTTAGATTGTCAGTTGAGGAAGAATAAAGACCCAAACACCCACCATAGTCGGCAGATGAAGCTACTCTCAAAACGCGAATTTGATTCTCTCGATCGTTTCAGCTCACGAGGCCTCCGAACATAAAGAGGCCTAGGATTCAATAGAGTATAGGTTCAAGATCTGATCTTGGGAAAAGAAGTAGAGACATGCGGGGCGAAAGCAATCAATAGAAAGAACTCTTCATTGATCTCATCCTTGGTTCTTGCATTAAAGATGATGATGAAGTTGCTCCCAAAAGGCGGCTTTGGTCTTCTCGATTGTTCAGCTCACAGCATTTCTCTTCCCCTTGATAGGTGGCTTCACCAAAGATTTGGCAGTCGTAGCCCTAATAGATTAAGGCTTTGTTTGGTTCAACGAAGGTTAAGTTAGGTGGGATTTACTTAAGTTAGGTTAGAAGAGGTTATAATGTTGTTTGATTCAACCAAGGTTAGGTTAAGTGAGTTTTATTTAAGTTAAGTTAGGTTAGAGGAGGTTAAAATGCCCTTCTACATATTCTTCTTCTTCTTCTTTTATAATGTATTTATTAATAATTATTATTTATATAAAATTATTATTTATAAAATAATTATTCGTGTAATCATATAAATAATTATTTATAAAATTATTATTATTTGGAAAGTTTGTTGAATCAGAAGGTCAAGTTAGGGCAGTGTTGAAATTTTAAAAAATTGTCATGGGCAATTTAGTCACAATTGAAGACAAATATTCTCTCACCTAGGAAAAACCCCAATTTCGGAGGTTTCAGAACTTAGGTTAGGTTACCACTAGAAGATAAAAAAACATCCAACACCTAACCTAACCTCCTTCCAACCAAACACCACTTTTTTACCCCCAACCTAACCCAACCTAACCTAACATCCAACCAAATAAAATTAACTCCACCCTAATCTAACCTAACCTCCAACCAAACAAAACCTAAAAGGTGGGAGCCGCGGTGGATGAACTGTGATGTGAAGAGAAAAGGCCTGTTTGAGTTGCTATGACGAGGGAGAGAGTGTGGCTATTTTTAAAAAAAAAAATTTCAAGTGTAATATTGAGTGCCATGTGGTTGTGAGGTGCTGACGAGGTGGTTTATTGATTTCTAGATGGGGTGCCAATTGTTATTTTAACGGTTAAAATTAAACATGGACTAAAAATCAGGGTCAAATTACTATCATAAAAATATTCCTCGAAAAACTTCCCAACACTCAACACTCAACACTCATGTGTGGTAACTTACGAGGCAAAAGTGGACATTATCTCTTAAAAAAATATAAAAAGGGTGGGTCCATTCGGCTCATCAACCCACAAGAAGTGGGTCAGGTTAAGAAAACGTCAATGCACTCATCCAAATATCTAATATAGAATTTGGATCCTAGTGGGCCATCCATTTTGGGATGGGCTGACCCATTTTTAATTTCTATCCTAGCGTGGACTTCTTTTGTTTTTTTTTGAAATAAACTTGAAAGCTTAAAAATTTGAGAGATATATCCAAAAGTTTAAGGGAGAATGACAGAAAAATATCATATGAATTTTAAAATCCCGCTAACAAGTATGGTAACGGGATTGACAAGAATAGTAATGGAATTGACAACGCAAATCTTTATCAAAAGAATAATTTGAGATTTTGAAATTCAAGTGGTATTTTTTTGTCATTCTCTCAAAGTTTAAAGGGATATTTCATTGAGCCCTCAAGGATGTGATATAATTTCAGTCAACCCCCAAAACTTTCTGAAACTTCATTGCACCCCCTTGGGTCAAAATGAAATTGATTTTTGGAAGTGAAAAGATAATGATGCCCTCACTTTATTTGTCTTGTAAATTGTCTCGTTTTGTCTTGTAAATGTCCATATTTGTCTTTTAAATTTACATATTTGTATTGTACATACATGACCGACATGTTTTTAATTCTATAGGTTCTTTTAAATACATTTGTTTTTGTTTGTCTTATAAAGATTTATATTTGTCTTACGAATTTCATATTTATCTTATAAATAGTCAAAATATTTTTAATTTCTTAGATTTTTTGAATTCCTTTATTTTTCTTGTAAATATCTTTATATGTCTTGTGCATACTCTTCTGAATAAAATTAAAAAAAGGTCATCATTATCTTTTCACCCACAAAACATAATTTCATTTTAACTCATGGGGTGCATTAATATTTTAGAAAATTTTGTAAGTTGATTGAAATTATGTAATATTTTTTTGTCTCAATAAAATTTTCTCAAGTTTAAAATTGGGCAGGTATCACTACAAAAAAACAGGAAATTAGAGACGGAAATTAGCGACGGAATTAATTCCGTCGCTATTCCGTCTCTAAACCGTCAATAAATCTGTCACTAATTATAGAGACGGAATTTAGCGACGGAATAATTCCGTCTCTAATCCGTCTCTGATTCCGTCTCTAAATTTTTAGAGACGAAAATTAGCGACGGAATTATTCCGTCGCTAAATTCCGTCGCTAATCCGTCTCTGATTCCGTCTCTAAATATTTAGAGACAGAAATTAGCGACGGAATTATTCCGTCTCTAAATTCCGTCGCTAATCCGTCTCTGATTCCGTCTCTAAATTTCGTCACTAAATTCCGTCACCAATTCCGTCACTATTCCGTCAGTATTCCGTCACAAATTCCGTTACTAATTTAAGGGATGATTTAATCTTATTTTTTTGATATAAATTAGCAACAAAAATTGTTCCGTCATGTGACTTGTTGAGACATCATGGAGATGAATTCTTATGAAACGCATTCGAATAATATAAAAATAGTACCGTCATGTAACTTCGTATTAGCTAAACAAACAATGAAATAATATATGAACTACTCTCTTTTAGAAATTAACACGATAAATAAAGAAAGAATAATTGTAGTGCTAATTTCTTGAAATTAATTAGACTATTAATCAATTTATTCGTACACTCATTTATTAGAGTTAATAATATGATTTCTTTAACAAAATAAAAAAACAATAGTTGTTTTGGAAGCTATATATAGCTATGAAATCCATAGATAAAAATTAAACAAAAATACAAACAAAGAACACTAATATATAAAAGTTAAAATTCATGACAACTCATGATACAATTTACAAAGTATAGACATCACAACTTGTTTCTTTGAGTTTTATGCAAAACATAGGATTTTATTTATAAAATATTGAATTTGAGACAAATTACAGTAATATATTCTACCATTTCAAATAATACATAAAAACATGTAAATAATTACTACTACATATATTATATGAATGTGTAATTAAATACTCATTTGATTTACAGTACAAGTGCAATCTTGCAATTGTATGAAAAAAAAAGTTCAATCTTGCAACTTGGCCGAAGGAACCTCTAAATACAGGTATTTATGCATCATATAACCTTCAGGAATTTTATTTACTTCATTTTGTGTTTTTCTAATCATATCAAGATTGTTGAATACTAAATCAAAGGTGGAGCTAGTATGTGCAATTATTGTGTGAACTTAGTTTGCCATGTCATATGTGGTATAATTAGTTAAAATACAACAATTCAACTAATATTAATCCTAGTTGGCTACTTATCTGATTCACATTTTTAATATTTTTCTTAAAAATTCAAATCGTTTAATTAAGATTTCACAAATAAAGAAAAAATAAATATTGTGAAATCTTTTAATTTTTTTAATATACCAACTAATGTTTAAGAAAAGCCAAATCAGCTCATGAATTGTTGTATTTTAATTGGTTAGGCTACAAATAGCATGATGCACCATATTGATACAATAATTGGTTAGTCACTTGTTCAGCCTCACAAGGTCATCGACTTCTCCTCTCTTCTCCGTCAGCCATTGCAGCTCTCCTCTCTCAAACTCTCTCTTTCCTCGGCTGGTTTGTTTAGTTCAATGTTAAATACTCATTTGATTTGTTAATTGAGACTAATAAGTAGGATTAGAGTGGTAGTCAATAGGCCAAAGCAAATAATTAGTCAGAGTACAATTTGAAAATTGACTATAACGAGTTGTATTTTAGACTAAGACTCAATTAAAACGTTGTTGAATAAAAATTGTTCATTTGAAACTCCCAAGAAGAATCATGAAGCTTATACATCAGTTGTGCTCTGTGTACATGCATATATATATGATATACGTAGAATTAACTATGCACCTATTATTCACTACTAGATCACAACAGTTTCTACGATTGAATCCCATAGTTCAAATGTATCTGCTCTATGTGTGTGTGTGTGTGTGTGTGTGTGTGTGTGTGTGTGTGTGATAGTTGATTAGTAAAAATGAAGTTTTGTTTTAGCAAATTGTAGATATTTTGATGAGCTTGAGTAGCAGGATGTCACTTTGTTATTTTGAAGCCTCTTTCTAGTTCCTTGTGCAACATCCCAATTTTATTATTAATATTTAAGTATTATTATGATGTGATTTGTTAAGTAACTTGGGGTTTTGAGTAAATTAAAGGCATTGTTTGAGATATAAAAGCATAAAATTAATAAAATAATTGACTGAGATTGAAAATTTGTGAGTAATATATTTATTAATAATGAAATTGAATTTAATAGGATTATTTTATGGCAATTAGAAATCACCGTATAATTATTTCAGAATAAGTAGAAATTAATAATAAATATTAATAAAATGAATGAATTTTATGAATATGTGATTATGGTTATATAAATGTATCATAAAAGTTTTATTTGAGTGAAATACACAAATAAATCTTAATTAATTATTGAGACTTTTTGAGAATCTTAGCAAATTTAGACATATGCTAATATCATGATATGTATTTGAGAATAAGAATAAGTATAATTTTTTTTATTACTAATTTAAAAAAAGAGTGAACAAAACTCAAAAAGTAAAAGAAAGAAAGATTAATAAGCCAACTCTTGTCCAGTAGATTCATTTTATTTAATTAGTCTTTGATAAAACATGAATTTAAATATTTTACTTATATTTATGGTAAATCTTGCTCCCTCCAAAAAAATTTTCATGTTCCCGCTCTTTGTGAGTGTTTGATTGAGGCCTTTGGTTTGATTAAAAAAAAAAAGAGGAAAGGCTTTTGCTGTCACCAATCACCATATTCGTAAACCATCAACCCTTTCTCTTTCTCTATACCACTTCTCACTTTCTCAGATCTCATCTTTGTTGTTTGCCCTAGCCGCGAGTCCTCAACCGCAAACAAGCTCGAGAGATCGACACTTCCAGGCAGCTGCTGCTCAGTGCTCACTCTGGGCTCTGGCCCTCCTCGTCATCTCTCAATCTCTCCAGTCCACGGCTCCTCCAGGTTATGATTTTTTTTTTTCAGATTTTAGTGCTGATTTTCTCTTTTTCCTGACAAGATCAGGATGTTGAAGTCCAGAAATAATTCCTCTCTCATTCAGATTTTAGTGCTGATTTTCTCTTTTTCCTGAATTTTTTCCAACTTCTGATTGCTTATGAGTTTTTACAAAAAAGGATATGGAAAGCGACTTTGTACGTCTGTTAAAAAATGAACGTAGATAAAAAAAACTTACCACGTCACTCGCATTTATGTCTGCCTGAAAACGGACTTGGAAAGGTTAAAAGAAGCTGAACTTCTTGTTAAGTCATTGTATTTGTATGTCACTATTATTTCTGATTTCTGCTTGCTAATCTTTAATTGCAAGTAATCTTTATTAGCTGTTTAACTTTCTTTATGAAGAATGTGGTGTTTTGTGTTCTATTGTTTCTTTTTATATCAGTAATATTTTCATCCTAGCTTTTTGTATCTGTAATATTTTCGTCCTTCTGAACTAGTTTAGATCTAGATTAGCTATTTGATAATTATTAAATAACATAAGCTCAACTGTGAGGTCTGTTTCTTTTATTTTTGCTAACAATGAGGTCTGGTTCTCTTTCATTGTCATTGTTCCTTAGTCTGAACAATGGATTGTGAGTTTGACTTAGTTGATATGAGTACTTGATTTGCCTGATTGATTTTTGTTATGCACAATATAGTCCTCATTATCTGCTTCTTGTTGCTTGCTATCATCCTATAGAAAAGCTTAATGTCAGCTACTTGTTGTATCATTTTTTCAAAGTGCTAAGCTACTAATTGAAAAAACAGTGCTGCATTACTTGTCATTTGTTGAGTGATTTAAATTATGATAATCAGGATTTTCTTTTTCCTCCGCAGGTCTTAAGAAAATTATCTTTTGTTTTTTCTATGGCTAGCAATCCCTCCGAGTCACAACTTCTTCCATCAGATTTTCACTGTTATGATGCCATTTTCTTTTTAAACTACTCTTTCTTTAACCCTATAATAAGTTGAACTCTCTGCAACCGAATATTTATCCTTGAAATTTTGTAGAGTTTATTGCCCCCTGTATATTTATGTTATTTACATGTTCATTATATGGATTTCTTCTGGTTGCCAGTCTTCCAATTCTGATTTTTCTCAAAATTACAGGTTCAATGGATGATCGGGATTCTATTACATCATCTCCTACTGAAAAATCTCATGGTGCTTCAACTTTTCAGTCTTCCAATTCTGATTTTTCTCAAAATTTGTTTGAGAATAAGATTTGGGAATTGTACTCCACTATACCTGAAAATTTTTTAAAGGACTGAATTTATGGGTTTTGGGGTGGACTGATAGCATTCTCAGTTTCATTTTTGTGTGAGCGTTGCCACTCATTGAATTTTGGCTGACACTTGGGGAATTTGGACCAAATAATATTGTTCATATCATTTTAGACTAAAATTACTTGATCATTTTCTTACTTTCTGGTGATCTCTTTGACTTCAAGTCTGGTTATTAGTTATTGGTTTGTTTAAAGAAGACTGTTTTCTAATTGTGCATAGTAGAATTAGCTGAAATTTGCTGCATAAACTGGTTTTAGCAATTGAAACTACACTTGGTCAAATTTTGGTTCATGCATTGCTTCGGGACCCACTTTGAATTGCATATTATTGTTGGTCTACTGAAATTATGATTTCTTATTACTTTGCATTGTGTGTCTTTGTAGTAACTGAAGTTGACTTCTCAATTACGTTTGCTGAAATCACTAGCATTTGTGGTTCTCATATAGTGAATGCTAGATTTGAAATTGCTTTCTATTACTTTGTAATTGACATATTGATTTTGTTTTTCTTCTTCTAAAGACATGGATTCATTAACGTTTGGAGCTCCTATATTTCTTCGCCATCTAATGGTTCCTAGCTCAAAGAAAGTTCCAGTTATGGAATTTTGAAGTTGCTAAGGTCATTGTGGATTCCCCTCTTTGGCCTTAGAGGTCATTGTCCTGTGGCTTCTAAAATATTAGATTTTCTCTGTTTAATATGTTCTTTCTGAGATTTTTTTTTTCCAGATATTGGAGGAGCTAAATCTGACCATGGATCAGTTTATTGACTTATGTATTCTTTTTGGGTGTGATTATTGTAGAAGCATTCGAAGTGCCCAAAATATCCATTTGTGTTTTGAGACTAGTAGAGGCTGAGTTCAGATTCCCCCCCCCCCCCATTTAAGCTCATCATGCATATGCTTCTAATATATAACTGACGTGCTCTGCAGGTATTGGTGGCAAGACTGCTTTGAAGCTCATTCACCAGCATAGTTGTATAGAGAACATATTGAAGAACAGAAATAAAGAGAGGTTTTTGTTATTTTCCATTAAAAATCTGTTTGCCTTTGTATTGTGTTCCTGTCTTGATTTGTGCTTAATTATTTTACATCAATTAAGTCAACTAAATCTGTTAGGTGATTGGCTACTATATCCAATGAAGCTTTTATGCAACCCCTACTGATTAATATAGGATCCGTGCTGTTTATTGATAGTTAGTAATTAGTGCACCAATTTATATATTGATTATATGCACCCGCACATCACATGGGAGAATCACTGCTTGTTGGATTAAATATTTGAATTTTTCTGGCCTAATGTCTAGTATTTGAATTGAATGGATTATAGCTTCTGTATTATGATATGAACAGGGCATCTCTACATTTTTGATATGATGATGGGAATTTTTTCACAAGGTATTGCAAAGTGTTTTAGTTTTCAAACTAAAAGGAGCATTGGCAGACAAGATATTTTGCTGAAACAACTGAGGTCAATCAACAATGAATTGGTGTAGCAGCAATTGGAAAAGTGTATTCAAGATGTAAAGAAACCAATTATTAATTTTATTTTGAAGTCGGGTCTTGGTAACTTGATTGACTCAAAAAGTGAGTCTGCCATTGATAAGTTGATGAAGGTAATTTATATGTTTTTCTAATGATGCTACCTGTTTTTTATTTTCAGATGAATTTCTTTTCTCTGATTTTATATTTGTACATTTTGTGTTCAGGAAATATTGGTTTGTAAGGTAGGCTTTAAGGATGAGGCAATTGACAGGCGTGTAATTTTGTACCTAAATGATTGTGGTTGTGGAAAGCCATATTGCCGGAAAAATGCAGCTTATGTGGTTAAAAATCAATTGAGAAAAGTCAGTCTTAAAGAGGTGGCAGATCAGGTTATGATCGAGTATGTGGTTAGAATGCAGCTTCAGTGTTGCTGTGCTTTTATTGACAGGATCAAAAGGTTATTTAGTTATTTTTACTGGCTCTCTGGATTTTGTTGAAATTGTATGATATTGTTGGTTTTAATTAAGTTGTGCCATGTATGTTCTCTGTGTAACTCTGATTTGATATCTCTTTATATCAAGTGTCATGTGCATTGCATCTCTTTTTGCAAGAGTCATACTCCTAAATAATAACATTTGTCTTAGTTTAGAAATATTGTGGCATGAAAAGAAAATAATTGAACTCAACGTTCTATTTTAAATAAAACTCTTGTCGTTTTTGCAAGGAATAACATTGATATTTCTTGATAAATATTGATACTGTTCTTACCATTCAACAATTGCATTTTACCATGAAACTTTGTCTTTATGATGAATAACCAATGAGATTTTGAAATTCAGTATGAAGAAGTACATATGACAACAAATGCCATGGTTGGTCAAGAAGATGAAGAAGAACAAGAGGATGAAGAAGAACAAGAAGAAGAAGATTCTTATATGGAAGATGATGGTGATGGTGTTTGAAATATTTGTGTGGTTTGTTTGATATATTGTATATATTTTTACTTCAGTACTTTTGTTTTGTAGTTAATTTACTATCATTTTAGAACTTGGTTTGAATTTGATTTTATTTGCCATCAATTTAATTTCACTTTCAATTCTTTAACTATTATAGGTTATTAATGTTGACTTATCGTTAAATTCAAAATAACCAAAAAAAAATAATTGGAGAGAAAATTAAAAAAGCTTAGAGACGGATTTATGATGGAAATTCTGTTACAATTTTTTTTTAAAAAAAATTCACTTTGCAATGGATTAGTGACAGAATCTGTTTCAGAAATTAATAATGAAATTAATTCTTTTTTTTTTTTTTAAATTTTGTGATGGATTAGAGACGGAAATTCCGCCGCTAATCCGTTTCAGAAATTAATAACGAAATTAATTTTTTTCGTTTGTGACGGATTAGAGACGGCTATTCCCTCGCTAATCTTTGAAAAATTAGAGACGGAAATTTCGTCTCAAAAATTAGTGACGGAATTTCTGTTATTTCTCAAAAATTAGCGACGGAATTTGTCATTAGGGACGGAATTTCCGTCACAGATTAGAGACGGAATTTTTGTCGCTAATTCATGTCTAAATTAGAGACGGAATTTCCGTCGCTAATCCGTGTCTAAATGAGCGACGGAATTTCCGTCTCTAATCCGTCTTTAAATTAGAGACGGAATTTCCGTCACTAATCCGTCTCTAACTTAGAGACGGAATTTCCGTCGCTAATCCGTGTCTAAATTAACGACGGAATTTCCGTGGCTAATCCGTCTCTAAATTAGAGATGAATTTTCCGTCGCTAATCCATCTCTAAATTAGCGACGGAATTGAAAATTCGGTCGCTAATGGAATTAGTAACGGCCTTTTTAGGGACGGACAATTTTCCGTCGCTAACAGATTAGCGACGGAAATTCCGTCTCTAATACCCAGTTTTTTTGTAGTGTATATTTCCCTATAGGCTAGCTTTTGCGCACGATAAGAGAAAAGGAGAATTTGAAGTCGAAGATGTGCCGCTCGATGATGAAAAATAAAGTATACTTAGTTATTATATCCTTAATTAATTATTTGCTTGGCATCAAAAGAAGTGAAAACATGAAATTTCACATTTGCTTTTATATTGTATTCTCTCCTTTTGGCTAGTCCGAGTATACCAGAGGGGTGTTGAAGATGGACTAAGCTGGTAAAGAGTGAAGGTGGGTATCTAATCACCTCAAAAAGAAAAAAAAATTAAAAAAAAGAAGAAAATGACCCCAACACAATATATATGATTGTGTGGTTAAGATACAGTATTATACCACTAGGTAGAGTTGGCTCTGTCTTTAAAATAGAAACACAATTCTGTAAAATATACTATATGATATTCAAATATTAAAAAAAAAAAAAACAGAAATGATCAATGATTACAGGATGTGATTTTTTTTAAGGAGCTTAATTACTAAAAGCCTCAATAACACCTGAGTTGTTGTCACTAATTTCTTACATGAAACTTGTTATTGCATGCTTCTCAATTGTTATTGGGATTTCTTGATAATTAAATCTCTTCCTTAGGATCTTATAATAATTCCCTCATTTTTTTTTGTATTCATATATTTTGTTATCCACTTTTCAAATATATAAATACATGTGCTGTGGAAATATTTTGAAAAAATGTGACCATATTGCAAAATTGTGCGAGAAGCTTATAATTAGTGCGCTTCCCATGCATTACATGGAAAAATTTATATATTTCCAATTTTATGAGAAAACTAAAGAGTATGGGATTTTGTGGAAGAAATAAAATAAAAAATGGGAACTGAAAATAAAAGTGAAGGCATAAGAAAAAGGCGATACTACTATTTTATTAAGCCATTTTGGAATAACAAAGAATTCTCATTGATATTTAGCGTGTTTGTTTCCGCAATTTGCCCTGCAATTGGACTTCAACAGTGTCGTAATTGGGCTTAAACAGTGTTTTGGTTTTTTGAGATATTTGTTTGAGCGATGAGATTTAAGCTGAAAAAAGTTATAAGTTAAAAAAAGTCATAAATTTCAAAATGAAGCTTATTGGAGCTTATGTGCCTGTGTGTGTATAAAAAAAATATTGATAGGAGTATTTTCATATTTTTGGGGATCAATGAAGTACTCAAAATCACTTTTAATCGCAAAGCTTCTTTTATGAAAAATGTTCTAAATAATTTTTTTCTTTCTTTAGATAATAATCTTCTACTAATTAGAGAATACTTTGGGATAAGAGTTTATGCAAGTTTTGAGTTTTGTTAATATATAACTGTAGAAATGTAGAGAATAATTAATAATTAATTTTAATCAATTTAGATTTATTATTTAGTTGTTTTATGATTTTATAATCAATTTTTTTTATAAACATGTCATAAATTAATTTCTATATAGTGTTTTTACCCATTAAATTTAGTTTAAATAATTTATTTGGATTATTGGAGGTATTATTGAGGTTTTAATCGATTTATTTTGTTAGATTTTGAGTTATGTGAAAATATGAGTTAGGATTTGATATTTAAATTAGAGTTTGATATAATTTATAAAATTTAAGCTTGAGGTGCACAATAAAAAAGATTTTGAAGTGTACCAATTTAAATTAGAGTTTGATATAATTTTATTTAAAATTGTACCATTGCCAAAATTTCAAATTTAATTTTTGAGAAAATTGTGAAAAAATCACTTTGTGTGTAGATATCTTCCTAGGTCTCATTTGGCAATTAAGTTGCCAATAAGTTCTTTTTCCACAATTAGTCCTTCATTTTTTCATTTTTCATATTTTTTTCAATTTTTTCTCTCTTAATTAATACAAAAGTCACTTATGCAAAAGTTAAATCAAACATCATTCACTTTTACATAAGTTACTTATCCAATCGCTAATCCAAACACTCATCATTTTACTCAATCTAACTTTTTTCCAATTTTAAGATTCCATAAGTTTAAGTAAAAATAAGTTACTTATCCAATTACCAAAACAAACACACCCGTGACATTATAAGTGATAGGGCTTAACAACCTTCTTTAGAGATTTATGAGCTTTGAATAATTTTTTTTTTCAAAAATTTAATTTGTATCACAGTATATTATTTTTTCAAAATTTTTGTTACTTTATTATTGGAAAATTTAATAACTAAAAAGAATTTCTAACATCAAAAGATTTGACCCTTGGTAGAGCCGGGAATTCGGGCCGAGCCATTTAAGGGCCGGGCTTATGATTTAAAAGCTAAAATAGGAAGCGGGCCTAAAAGAGCCGGCCCTGTAGGGCCACAGGCCCTGGAGGGCCGGCCCATTTAATATTTTTTAAAAATAAATTAATATATATAATATCATTATATCAAATTATCAATATGAGAGATACTTAAGTACCTAATAAAGTATTAATAACAGGTAAACACTTATTAAATGGTTTGATTTATTTTATTTTCTTCAATGGTTTATTCATTTAAACTTTAAAAAAGAGGCTAATTTAAACTTTAAATGACTATTTTAACTAAAAATTTATGATTTTTAAAAATAATGTATCTCAATTTAAGGTAAAATAATAAATAAATTGTAAAATTTGAAAATTTTTTTTAAATTAAAATGAGTTCAAACCTGTTTGGCCCGAGCCTATGAAAGGCCAGCCCTGTAAGACCACGGGCTTTAAAAATTGAGGGTTTTTTAAAAAGCCAACCCGTTTAGATCCAAACCTGTGAAGGGCTGACCCGTATCCCCGATTCTAACCTTAGGGAAATGAAGCTATAACCGTAACTTTTGCAAAATAAATGAGAACAGATAGCAGATAGGAATAATTTATTTCCATAGCAGAAATTTTGTCTTCTGTTGACTATTGATACCTGAGAGACAGATAGTTGATAGTCTTTTTGGTGACAAAACCTACTATCTCTTGTTGACTATTGACTTTCTTTTATTTGCCACATTTTATTAACTAGTGAGTAGTGTGCGAGCTACTTCTGAGTAAATTTTTCGATTCCTCATAACTAGTCAAATAACTAATTTATATATATTAATTGAAAAAATGAGTTGAGTTAGTTTTTTTTATAACCCTTTAGGCTATATAGTGTCCAACACTTTTTTTGATCCCATTTTCAGGTATAATAGTAACCAACAAATCGGAGTCGAGGCATTGTAACCATGATGCCTTTCTCCAAGAGCTCTTTTGGGCAGAGTGAGATTTAAACTCAGTTCACCCACTTTAAAATCTAACTGGTCCACTATTAGATTAAGTACCCTTAAGTAGTTAAGTTAATTATTTTTATGAGTAATTAATAAGCACTAATTATTTGAGACTCTTCCTCTCGGTGGCGTTTGAACATAGGACACTATATTCAACTATCAAGGGTTTGTATTTTGTAATGGAAATCCTAACTTTGCCGATACTTATAGATGTTTTTTATGTAAGCAGTTTTTTGAGTCATAAAATTTGCCCCGTTGCTAATTATAATTCACTAGTACACAAATGGTGTTTAAGACTATCATATTTAGACAGGTTATAGTGGATAATGTCTTAAAAAAATAGCCGGTGGCATTTTGGTAATTATGATCAACTTCTAAGACCAATTATACTAAAAATCGGTCTTAAATATATTATTTAAACCAGTTTTATCAACAACCGGTCTTAAAAAATTAATCATTAAAAAATATCAACATATTTATGTCTTTTCTAGACCGGTTCTAAATGTAACATGTCTAATATATTTTCTGAAATAAAGACAATTAAAAATTTATTGTTTTTAAGATCGGTTATAAAAAATAACCGGCCTTAAATGTTGAGCTTTTAAGACCGGTTGTTGATAGGAACCAGTCTAAAATATTTTTAAGACCGGTTATACTAAATAACATGTCTAAAATATAGCTTTTAAGACATGTTGTTATGTATAACTAGTCTTAAAAATGTCCTAAAATGAATCACGCCTAATTTCAACTCTAAAATTTGGTGCTTTAAACTTCTTACAAACCCCTTCATCCTTTCATGACAACTCCTCCTTCCCACGTCGCTCCTTCGTCCTTAACCTTCGTCTCCGTCGACGCAGAGGTTCGGTTGAAACATTACTGTAAGGCTCGTCGTTTGTTTCCTCCGATTGGTTTCTTCTTCAAGCGCAGTTTCTTGCCCCCCCTGGGTTTTGACTTTAAGCTTGTCTTTACCACGTCTCTCTTACCAATGCCGCCGGTGGACGCAGGGCTACGGTGGATTGCATTCCCTCGTTTCTATTGCTTGCCTCCCCTGGATTTGTTCCTCAATCTCGAACTCCAGGATTTTATGTGATAACTTTTTCTTTTTCCATTGCTTGCTCTAAGGCATTATTCTGCCTTTTGATAAATCTTAACTTATGAATATTATATGTGGATGCAAAATCTATCTTTCCTTTCTTAGAGCTACTTCTATGTCTCTCGGCTATGAGTAACTCTGTATTGTTGAATTATAATGTGAGTTTTTCTATTCTGTAACTTTGTATTGTTGGATTATAATGTGAATAATGTCTCTTTGATTTGACCGTGTCTTTACGCCTTGGGGTTAAATGCAAAATATTTTTAAACCAAGAATTGCAGTACAATGCAAAACTCGGGTCGTTTAACTTGAGGAGCCTTTATTGAGCTACCTAAATAATCTGATTATCATGAAAATACACTAAAACAAGGAGAAATTGATTTTGGATTTTTCAAATTAATGAATAAAAGAAAATGCAAATTAATTAAATGCTAAGCTATTGTTTTTGGTATTTTTCTTATAAAATTGGAGAATGAGTAAAAGTGAATGGAATGGTATGGAGTGGAAAATATGGATAAACAATGCTCTTGGTAATGAAGAAGTGACAATCCTTGCTCAAAAAGATTATGGAAGTTAATTTTCTCTAAGTCTTGAAAATAAAACCCCAAACGATCGCTCGGGTCTAGTATTCTTAATTAATAGTTACTCCTGCAAACGCAGCTAGTAACTATCCCTTAAGGTACTATTAGGAACCACTTAGAGTGCAATTAAAATGAATAAATGCAGCTAGCTTCCTCTTAATATAAATGCGATAACACGACACTCTATTAATCCAAGTTAATTATATTATCCAACAATAACACGTAGATAACACAATTTCATTGAGTCAATAAGGAAATATATATATATATATATATATATATATATATATATATATATATATATATATATATATATATATATATATATATATATATATATATATATATATATAAATTCAACAAGCCACAAAAATCCAATCCAATCACAAGAATTCAATCCACAAGATTATCCAAACGGTAATCAAGTCTCAACAATATAAAGAGATAATCCTAAAACTTAGGTAATCAGAATATACAAATGAGAAAATGAATTGAACTAGATAACTCCCCTATGTAGTTCTTAAAGCTCAAGCACATATCATCATCACCAAGAAGCAAGTAAAATCAGCTACTCATGTCTCCAACAGTAGTCACAGCGTCTTCAAAACTGGTAAAATCCATATAAATTGAAAGTGAAGACAGAGGAGGCAGTTGGCAATCACAATGGTGTTGAACGTTGGTGAGGAAAATGGTGGATAGGAAGAAGAAATGGAGAAGGGTGTTGGACGTTGGTGAGGAAAGAAAAGGAAATGGGATAATGTGATGGAATGATGTTGGAGACAGGGGAGGCAGAGGAGGTGGTCGTGGTTGTGTGTAGGAGAACAGAGGAAAAACAAAGCTGGGGATGGAAATAAGAAGGAAGGACGATGGTGGTGGTGATAAACGGAACTCTAGTGGTGGCTGACAATTGTGAAGAGACAACAATGGAGATGACAGTGGTGGTGCATTGGTGTCTGACGATGGCTACAGAAAAATAGAGCAAGGACGGTGGTAGTAGGGAAGGGATGCCCGCCGGCGACCATGGTGGGTGATGAGGCCGCCGGCGAGGTGGAAGAAGGAAGGAAGGAAGACGATGATGATACTTGATCCAGGTCAAACGTTCGGCGCCCCCTTGGATGCCCCCAACGTACTCTGTTTTTCTTCAATTAATCTTCCGGGTCTCCATTTCATCGGGTTTGTCTGCCACATTCGGCCCACATTGTTTTTTTTTTCAATTAAAAACCCGTCTTTTTGGGGTCCCTGGGCTCATGTCTCTATCCCTTTTCTTTTCCTATGGGCTCTCTTGTTTTTAGCCTATTGGGCTTTCTATCTTTTTCTTTTTTTCTTCTTCTTCTTCTTCTTCTTTTTTCTTTTAATATCAGACATGCCCCCCTATTTTTTTTCCAGCCTATAAAAGAATATGACATGGGCCCAATCTTTCCTTTCAAAATCAAGCCCCCTTCTCTCTTACCTAGCTCGCTTTTCTCTCATTTCTGAATTTGGGACCCTTTTAATGACATTAATTTGGGTCTTCTATTTTCTTTTCCAGCTTGCAATCCAATTTCTTCCAAGTGCCTACAGTGCAATATTTAAACAAAATGTAGCATCAAAAATTCAAGGGACAATATAAAAAATCATAATGAATTTTGACCATTTTGCCCCTAATTCCCATTAATTCAAAATAATTGTCCCTAACCAAAATTAATACTTAACAATACAATAATGTCCCAGGAAATACATTAAAATCTCAAATTAATCACGGAAAATTAATATAAAATATGGTTCAATCACTCTTAGCCTTGATTCTGTAACTCTATAGTGTTCAATTATAATGTGTTAGATTTTATTCTGGAACTCTGTGGATCCTAGTAATGTGTTAGACAGGGTTAGATTTTATTCCTTTTTATAGCTCTAATGAGTTTAGGATACTTAAGTGCCAACAAGGATATAAAATAGTCTAGAATGTTAATAAGTATTAGATTAGCTATATATGAATTGTATTCCTCTTACTGTATTTTCTGTTTGAAATTTAAAGTGTCATGATCACATAGGAATATAAATTAGCTCATTCAATTTCAAGTGAGCATAATAAGCTGTCTTACTGAGGGTACTCCAGAGCCAACTAGTGTTAATCAAAGTGAGGGTACTTCTAGCAATGCTTCGAGCCAGAATCAAATTGAGCCCCGTAACCAACCCATACGAAGAGGTAGAAGAGACACCCGATTGTGAGACATTTCCTTTAATCGAAATACCAGGAAAAAGATTCTGATTGAGTTTGATAAATATTGGAAACCAATAGTGCCTAATGGAAGCCGATATAAGAGTTTTGTCGGTCTCCTAACATGCAACAAGCCTAGCATCTTGATAGAGGAATGGAGACATGTGAATAAAAGTGTGAAGCGACATATTTGGGAAACTATCCAGCTCACTTACGACATTCCTGAGAGTGAAATATTGTATTATAAGACAATAACGTATTGTGAAGAATACTGAAGGAAGTTTAAGACAACTCTAGCCAACAATTACGTGCATATTGAGGTGGAAGAAGGTCAACCTCGTCCTAATTTGTGTGAGAAGTATTCTTATATTGATGAACACACTTGGCAAGGATTTAGACGGCTTCAAACTACTTCAGAAACTTTGTTGAGTTGACATATTTTGTATTTTATTTACTTATGAATTGTCTTTAATTTATTGATTGTAACTTTTTTTTTTATTTCTCATTCATAAGAAAAAAGCCAAAAGGCACAAGAGAGTGGAAGAAAGAATGATTGCCCCAATACAATGTCTCGTGGGGGTTATGCAAAGGCCAAAAAAGACTTGTTGGCCGCCAAATGGAAGAGATTGGAAGAAATAGCTCAATCCGATCCTTCTGTTCTTCTTTCTCCACCATCTCCAATACATCTCAAAGAAATATGGAAGTTCGCTCACCAAAAGAGGAGCGGATCTTATACGAGTGAATCTCGTATAGTTGGTGAACAAATTGTAAGTATTGTTGTTGTTATTAATTAGTGAGCAAACAAAAATTCATTAGTTATGTTTGTCTTACGTGTCTTATAGGAGGAGCTTCAAAAAAAAAAAAACAAGCCGAAGGATCGTTTAGGTCAGATGGGAGGAATGACATCCTGACTGTTGTTACAAGAAAACACGAGCATCTCGACCATGTTAGGGGAGTTGGAGGTGGGGTAGGCATAAGGGATTACTTTGGAGTACCCCCATGTCATTCCTCAAGTAGTATGGGGACTAGGGAGGAGATGGAGAATATATTAGCCATTGTGAGGGCAGAAGCTAGGGCCAAGGCAGAAGCATCATTTGATGCACGATTTGAAAAAAGGTTCAGTAAGATGAAGGAGGAATGGATTATCATGGCGAGCACAAGACAGGATATCAATGTTCCCTAGGCACATTCCCTAAATCTTAAACAGAGTACTAAAGGGAGTTGTATTGGTAAGTCATCAGAGGCTCCAGGAAAAGAAATTGGTGAGCCTTGTGACCTGTTTATGGAGGATCCTTTGAGACAATTAGTTGTATGGGGGAGCGTGCACAACTTATGATCAACTGTCCACCACCAAGAAATAAAGGATGATCAAGTCAGAGTGATAGTTGAAGAGGTGATCGTTGTGGATGCTCCTCTCCCTATACCCGCTGATGACTAAGATTGTGAGCGATGTCGTCAACTCTTTCATCTTATGACTAAAGAACCTTGTTTCTGATCAAGCTAAGGAATCCCTGATCACAGCCCCACCACCTGTACTTCCCTCCATTCAAGATGTTTCATAGCCTCCATTAAATGTCATATAGCAAGTGATTCTGATGACATATGATACGTCCTTTCGAATAAGAGATTGACCTATTGAGTCAGTTGTTGTCAAGTCAGAGGTGCAATGCTATCTTGAGAGGGATGATTTAATGTCCCTATTAGCTCCTCGACAACAGCTTACGATTTCGATTGTCCAAATATTTTTAATGTAAGTATCTTCTTCAATTGGAAGTAAATATTTTACAAATTACGCCGTTAAAATTTGATTTGTGTGCTTGTATTATTGTAGGTACAGGAATCGTAGGTTGATTTCTTCTAGCAAAACCGATAAATTTGGATTCCTATGCCCAGTTCAACTCCACGATAAAGGGACCATTGCTGCTATCAGACACACATACTTATCGCAGAGGCTTAGTAAAACCTCAATTGAGTGTTTCTTGGCTCCATATATGCATGGGTAAGAAAAAAATTTATATTAAATAATATAGATAATGTTTTATATTTGCTTTAAAGGTCTTTCCTTTTTTCAATGATCATTAACAATTGGTTATTTTGTGCAAGAAGAGTTATATTGTCATCCTCTTATGCTCCCTCCACCACAGCAAGCTAGGGAGTAAATTGAAAAAGACCATGAACTCGTAAGTTTTCTTGCATTATTAATTACTTTTTGTGTGCAAAATTTATGGAATTTGTGTAAAATAAGTAACCTTTGTTATTTTGATAATATAGGCTATGTGGACATTCCTACACGTTGCTTGTGGTAGGCATATTCATGACCTAAAAGACCCTACATAGATCTTACCAAATGTTAGTTACATATTGGTTTGTTTTAAGAATGTATTCAATAATAAGCCGTGTTTTAATTTTATACTTGTTTTAATAATATCATATTATTTTTCAAACTCGTAGGCAACCACCGGGGTCCAACTTGTGTGGGTTGTATGTTTTGAAGCACATTTATAATATTATTACCCTAGGCACAACAAAATTTACCCAAGAAGTAAATGTATATATATTTCAAAAATTTTGTATTACTTTTATTCTTTTTTAAGTTAGCAAGTTAATGTTTTGCCTGACTTTGGTGTTTCAAATGTTTGATTTTGCTGACCCCTTTTTAGAAAAAGATATTGATCACATTCGCAATTGTTGTGCTAAATTCATTTATAAACTTTTACAACAATGAGTTCTTGTAAAACTGAGGAATTTTTCTTCCTTCGGTTTTTCTGCAAAACTTGTTGGTTGTATGAATTGACATGTTTGTTGTTTTTGTGATTATGTGAAACCATGCATTTATACATGTGAATCTGTTTGAGACATGTCATTGGCCTGCATGTGGTTTAAAGAATTATGCATATATATATATATACACACGATGGTGTTCCCTCCGGTCCTATTTATAAGCAACTTTCTCTTTGATTACGTAAAATGAGCTGGTAGTTAAAAGCAATGATTGTGTCAAAAATACCATGTTTTTACCATGTATGCCCCTATTTATGAAAAGAGTATAGGAGAGAGAATAGATAAAAAATATGAGAGATAATGAGTATAAGATATGAGAGAGAATGATTATTTAATAAAGGTAAAATAGGAAAGAGAAACCTACATTTTCAGACAAAAAAGTGAAAGTTGTTTATAAAATGAATCAGCCTTATGAGAGAAAAAGTTACTTATAAATAGGACTGGAGGGAGTATTAAACAACACATTACTTGAGGATGAAGGCGTTATGTTACAAGTTCCCAATGAGAAGGTTAAAGAAAAGGGAAATGGTAACTGGAAGCAAACAAAACACCTTATGACACTTAATAAGTATGTCATTGAAAGCAGCAATTTTAGGATATGTTCTGATTATTAACATAATCAAAGACAATTAAAAAAAAGTTCAATACCTTTAAAACCGATTATATATAACCGGTTTTAAAAGTTATTTTAAGACCGGTTATATGGAAAACCGGTCTTAAAATTCAAGTTTTAAGACCGGTTTTATGTACAACCGGTCATAAAAATAAAACTTTTAAGACCGGTTATATGAAAAACTGGTCTTAAAAATGTTTCAGTATTGTCTCCATAAAGCGGTCTTTTAGGACCAGTGCTCACGATAACCGGTCTTAAAAATGGTTTATTTTAAGACTGGTTATCAATACGACCGGTCTTAAAAGTATTAGACATTTTAGACCGGTTGTATCTAAACCTAATCCAAAACCGGTCTAAAAATCAATTTTAACCAGCCTTAGAAATCATTTTCCCACTAGTGATTAGTCAATGGAACCAAATTCAACTAAAATTTCCTCCATAATTGTAAGTGGTTGGAAACTATAGTCCAATGCGTAATCAATTAAAACGATAATGTGAATATGATGTGAGGCTTATCTGATTTTGCCACTACATAAAGTGGTCAATGCAGATCCTGATGCACAGTTAGTCCCACGTTCATTGATCTCTCTATCTATCATTGTGTTTCAAAAATATGGGTTAGACAAAAAGATGAATTATAAGCCAATCAATCAATAAAATCTCATATGACCAATTGCTCAGAAGACTCCTGAGAAAGCCAAGATTCAATGTTTCATGTGGCAAAATGAAAACGCCTCCCTTTGTGGATCAAGTTAATTGCTCATATGTCCTTTTAGGGTCTTGTCCAATTTATAATGTTTTTGGTATGTTTTATTGAAACTGAAAAAAAAAAAACATTAAACCCCATTAATTAACTGTCTTAAAATTTATGAACTTTTCAATTTTATTCTTCTTTAATATATACTATATCCTAGTAATATAAAATCAACATAATAATAAATGAAGGGTAAAATTGTAAATTCATGGAAAAAATTTAATACTCCCTCCGGTCCTAATTATAAGACAAAGTTGACTTTTTTTTGGAGAAATTAAGGAAGCCAATTAAATTATTTTAGAGTATTTATAATTTTTTTCCAAACTAATTAATTTGACTAATAAACTAATATATAATCTAAATATACTAAAAATGTAAACACTCTAAAGTAATTTAATTGGTTTCCTTAATTTCTTCAAAAAAGTCAACTTTATCTTATAATTAGGACCAGAGGGAGTATGTGACTCATAAATATGATCAAATTAAATATTCTCACTTTATCTTATAAAAAGATCAAAAGAGTACACTAAGCTCCAGCAAAAAAGTTCAAAATCATTTTAATGGGGAGAATTATTATGAGGTCTTGATGAAGAGATTTAATAACAAAAAAGCCCAAAAGACAAAGCATAAACTTGCTCTAATTTCCTACACTAGAACTTACGTGTTGATTCCATAGTAGTTATTGGGCTTGTGGGCGATTAAATCCCTTTATTAAAACCTTGTAGTGATTTCTCTTTTAATATTACAATTAAAATGGAGTAATATGTTTCACCATAGTTAAGAAAAACCTTATATTTTATTAACTTTGCCTGACAATTTAACAACTTTCCAACTTTACTCTTATTTAATATACACTATACCTCATGAGAACAAGTCTTCACAAAAATAAATGAATAATAAAATTATACATTTATATGAAAAATTTAATAATATAACTTATAAATACTAAAAGCCTTATCTATCTGCACTAATAAATGGGACCCAAAGAGCAATTAACTGCATCCAATTTTGGGATGATACCAAATAAGTTTTTCTACGCCTTTCAAGACAAAACTCCTCTCATATGATTATTTTATACTTTTAAGGTATTCTTTATAAGGCACTTTCGGCACGATTCACACTGAGCTAGAAAAACTTTAAACTTCATTAATTATACCTTAAATTTCAACAACTTTTCAACTTTACTCTTATTTAACTACATACTTTCAAGAAAATAATAATCTACACAAAAATAAAGGAAAGTTAAAATTGTAAATTCATGTAAAAAATAGGAGTACATAGGGTAAAAAATACATTCTTTTTCTACCTTATAAATTTGACAAGAGGAGTACATCACAATATCACTTAAAAAAATTTAATCCAAACACCCACTAAAACTTTTTTTTTTTTTTTTTGCCTTCAAAACACCCACTAAAACTTACTTCGTCGATCTATATTAATTATTTATTTGTCATACTTTGATTATCATTTTACAATTTTAATGCATAATGAAACATGTTTTCGTCATTTTTGCACTTGGTGACTAATTATTGTGTGGTTTATGGCATCAGATAGTCTAAAAAACAATCTTAATTAAATTTAATAAAGGCTATTTATTAAAATTACATGACTTAATAAATTATTTCATTGTATATTACTCGTTTTATTCTAATTATATATATGGCGGAAGTTAACTAACTTTACGATTTTTAAAGAATACTAATAGATTGATAGTTGATATCATTAAATTTATAAAAACAATAAGTGACTTTTCAAAGAGATTTTTTATTTTAACTTGTCCTTGTAATGTCTCTTTATTCAAATTTTCTTATGAATGATACTTAATTCTAACTTTTACCTATCAGGAAGAAGTAAAATATCTGAAGTTCTTTTTTCAGCTAAAAATATTGAAGATAAGAATCCCCTTTTAAATTTTTTTAATTACAAATTTACTCTTCAAAGATTTTTTCCCCTTATTTATTTTCATGATCTTGGCGCTTTAAGATTATTTTTGTTTTTTACGAGCCCTCTTTAAGATTATATCATAGTAGTATGATATTATATTATATTATGTGTTTTATATGTGTTCAATAAAATATTTAGATGAACGCATTGATATTGATAAAATATTTATCTATCAAACAAAAAATGCTTCTTAATTTATTTTAAGGATATTTAGGAAATTAATTCAAAAGTAAATAAATACTAGCCCCATAAACTGAGTATATTGGCCGGGAAAAATCAAGACAGTCTCGCGTAAGATTATTCTGAATGTCGTTAAACAGAACAAGTTGAACAAAGATTTTTTTCTATGAATTTTCCAAAAGAATATTTACATACCTTCAAATTATAATTAAAGACTACTTTTAGATGGGACAAGAAAAAATAAAAGAGAGAAATTGGTCAGAAAAAGAATAATTTCAAGATAATGATCACCACTCATTGAAGTACCTGGTGTCTCTCTTGATAAGTGCAACATCTCGTCTTAGAATTTGAATGTCTTTCTTTTTTGAGAATAAGGTTTTTAAATGCATCATTTGCATAAATATATAAATCAGTCATAGCAAGAGAATTTTATTTAGACTAGCTTGAAGCACCACGCGAATAAATTAAAATTAAAGTTGCATCCGTCCCATTTTGTGTGTGTGTGTGTGTGTGTGTGTGTGTGTGTGTGTGTGTGTGTGTGTGTGTGTGTGTGTGTGTGTGAGTGAGTGATAAAATACTAAGAAAAAAATGGGATTCTTGTCTATATATATTGAAAATAACACAGATCGATTATCAATTGGTCCAATATATGTGAGAGCACTTAAAGGGTCATGGATTCAGGTTGAAGAGTCATAACGCACAAGGTTCGCCACAAAACTCCACCTTTCCGCTTTGCGATGATGAGATTCTTTAATTAATTAATTAAATAAAAGAAAAGCAAGAAAGCAATGCTTGGCTCCTTTAACTTTTTTTGATATATCTTTTAGGGTAAACAACCAAATTAAGTTGGAATATACTACCCTCGGCCGTTAAAATAAGAGTTAATTGATTTTTTTTGGAGAGATTAATGAATCTAAATAAGTTACTTAATAATAACATATGTTATATATTATTAGATTATATATTAGTTTATAAATCGAGTAAATTAGTTTTAGAGAAAAATGATAAATATAAATACTTTAATGTAATTATTTAACTTTCTTAATCTCTTAAAAAAATCAATTGATTTTTATATTAACGACCAAGATGATATACTATATATATTTCCATTGCACTCTTTATTCAACAGTTGGATTTGGCCTTCAAATGCCCAAAAGATATTGCACACACTGTTAACTTATTTGTCCTTTTCTCTTTTCCCTCATTAGGAAAATTCAGTAAGTAGTCCCTGTTTAAAAATTTTTTTAGTTAAAAGGATATGAATTTAAGTACTAGCACTTTCTCGATATGAAATTTTACAGAATGCTATGCTGATACTTTCTATATATAAAAATATATCCTCTTGAACAATAAATTTTTCAAACATGAGGTTTTCACCAATTTTCCCTAAATTGTAGACATTTCTCTAAATTAACAATAAACTAATTAATGAAATGGGGTTATTCAAAATTAGACCACTTGCATTAAAATTAATTGATACTGCGAGAGAACATTAGTTGATTCAAACCAAAAATAAAAATTGTTCCCATAAGCATTCTCACATCATGTGTACAAAAGTGAGTTTAATCTTGTTGGGAGAATGGGGGATATATTTTTCTTAGCAAGTGCCTTTTCATTTATTAATATTGTAAAAAGTTTTTTAACCACTGAGTTCATTCATACAGCTTCATATTAAAGAAAAAGAGATTGTTCCAAAAGACTAGCTTAAGCTTTTTGAAATTATAAATTTCCTTCGTGAGGCTTTATGATGCTGTTGCAGGTAGGGATGGAAATAGGTTAGGTCCCTATCAAGGGCCTATAGCCTAACCTATTTAGCAAATAGGTCAGACTCATGTTTAGGTCTATTGTCAGGCCTATTTAGAGAATAGGTCAGGTTTATTTTCATAAGGCCTAGCCTACAAGTCTATGGCCTGGCCGATTTAGTTTCTTTTAAAAATATATTATTATGCATAATTATATATAATTTAATCTAAATTAATTTTGTAAAGTATTTATAAAATTAATAGCTTAGTTTTAACCATAAGTTTCATATTTCATCATTACCCATAAGCTTAACTTTTTTATTTATCAATTGATCACATTTACTTCTCTTCTTTTTGATTGCTCGATATGGCAATGCTAGCTCACTACCTCTTCCTCGATTTGTGTCATTTGATGTAACATAATAATTGCAGTAAGTTTATTTTAGTGATGCCCAAATGAAAATAATCCCAATAAGAGGAGTTTGTCTCATTTTCTTCAAGAAAAACAAGAGGTAAAATCTAGTTTTACATGTTATTTGTCGTGCTTGGTTGATTTTAAAAAATGTTTCTCTTTAGTCAACATATGATTGATTTTTCCAATTCCTACTTGCTTAGATAATTGTTACTACTAAGTGTTCTTTTCTTTTTTTTACTAACTTTTTTATTTCATATGAAAATAAACCCCTAAACTTTTAAGACATAGTATAAACAGGCTTAAAGAATTATATATGAACTTAGATACATAGGCTTTAAGCCTATTTAAAGGCCTATATTTTAAGTAGGCATTTAAATAGGCTTTAAGCCTTTTGAAAGCTCAGGCTCAGGTTTAAAAAAAAGTTTACATACAGGCTCAGATTTAGGCTCAGACTTTAGATCTCCATCGCAGGCCCAAGCCTAATTAGCTAAAGTTTAACCTAGCCTAGCTTATTTCCATCCCTAGATGACTTATACATAACAAAGACAATGCACAAAATATTTAGGGAGAATGACAGTGAAGTTTCGAGAATCAAACAAAATCCCAGTAAGGCTTTTGCGAAAAGAAATAACAACTCGTTAAGCATGTTTTTATCATATATTGAGTATTTTTTCATGCTTTGACTTTTCACAGGGATCTTACTGGAATTTTGTTTGGTCTTTGGGACCTCAATGTCATTCTCCCAAATAATTATACTTTTCAAATAGTACTTTTTTATTATTATAATAATAATTATTAAAAACTAATTAATTACATATTTACCATTTCTTTTGGTTGGCATGGATATAGAGCTGCGCCTAGCTTTGCTTTCCTATGATTCGCAGTATGTCATCCAACAACACAACATCAATATTAACAATCAAAAGGCTGATTTCTTTATGTATATCTGCAAAACATTATTAGTCCCCCAAACTTCACTTTAGGCGACATCCTAAAGATGGACGAATTCAGGCACTTGTCGTTCCATTTTATAAAGGCAGCAAACTCATTTTTTGTATTATACTATTAAATTATAATATTCTGACGTCCTTACTATTCAAGGGAAATTAAATTAAATATTTACGTGTGTGTGTCTCCCTCTTTATATATATGTATGTATATATACATCTTTAAAACTGACCCAAAAATAGCACCCACACGCAAACTTGAGATATTTTATAACTAACATCTATATTTTGAACCATTAAAGCAGTTTAAAATGTTGCATCTGAAAAAAAGAATTCAAAAAACATGATTGACTCTGTGCTGTAGAAGTTGTTTTAGGATCCTATTCGTAATAATAGAATATATAAATTCTCTCTCCCTCACTCTTTCCCTCTCGCATCGACCAGCTTGTCCATCATAATTATACGCTGTTAGAATATATAATTATACGCTTTCCTACACCATAGAATGAAGCTGCAAAATAAAAAAGGTAAAGAATATTTTCAAAATCATTTGACGGAATATAATAAGAAGAATAAAACAGAAATAAAAGATGGATGACGATATATATACTGTAAGGGAACAAAATATTAATTTACATTATGAAGTACTCATCATCTGGACTTTTTAAATTTTTTTTTGAACACGACCTTATTTTTTTCGATGACAACTTCTCAGGATTTGAAATATGGGTGGTTCTAAATTTTTGTTTAGTTTCAAAATGCAAACTGTTGGGGTGCTCCAGTATATTCAAATATTAAAAAAAACTAATGATTCCTTTTTTTAATAACAAAAATCTTATATAAGTTGGGTTACATTCAAGAACTTACTAAGATTTGTATAGGTCTCATGACTTGAAAAAATTTTACACAGATATTTACAAATTAAATTACCCAATAATAAATCCAGGTTATCTATGTGTGTGTAGGTAGTTATCCAAGCCTAAACGAATCTGGAGCGGCATAGGGATTAGGGAGAGGACAATCAATCACATCATATTCAGTCCGAATAATTAATTTTAAATTTCTCTCCACTGAACGAAGTTTCAACCAAATGTGTAAACATGATCCTTTTTTTTTTCCATGGAACACAAAAGTGAAACCTTTCCTAAAATCATTTTATATTTATCCATGTGACAATACAATTCAACCACCATGTTGTCACAACTAGAAAACACCACCACCTATCTTGTTCATGCAGGAAATGATCTAGAAGTTATTACTTAACAATTCATGACAGATAGCCATAGCATTTTGAACAAAAAGAAGAGAGAGATAAAGATATAGATAGAGAGAGAATTGCCAGGTAGGACTCTTATCCTAATCTACTTTTATAAATCTACTATATACCCACAATGGGGTACAGTGGAAGCAAATTTTCAGTATAAAAAAGGCATGAAGGCCTCTAGTTTTTTGCGTCAAACTAAATCCAAGTGTCTCTCTCTGAAACTTGTACTGTGGATATTGTATTTAAAATGAAAATTTTCTGCAGATTGGCTCTTGTACTTGTGCTATTATTATGTGCGCAGCCTGTTGCAGGTTTGAGAAACAGGCAATATCATGTTGGGAGAAAAATGGGTTCTGGGGATATTAATAATAATGAAGATCTTGTAACCAGCTTGCCTGGTCAGCCCCATGCAGATTTCCAGCACTTTGCTGGCTATGTCACAGTGAATGAAACCAATGGAAGAGCACTCTTTTACTGGTTTTACGAGGCCATCACCAATCCTCAAGAGAAACCCTTAGTGCTTTGGCTTAATGGAGGTAAGCATATACATATACAAACGCATAGTGCGTACATACATACATACATATGAAGCTGCAGGGAGGTAGCACCTCATTAAATCCTTTTTTCCTGCCTTAGTTTTGGATCCTAGTTCTCTGTAATGTCAGTCCCGCGAATAAAGTGATAATCATATCTCTCTCTTTTTGTGACAAATCATGTCACATGAACCACTTTGAATGCTCATCATAGTCATGTGGCCGTGGTGAGATCTATATTCTCTAAATATAGTTTCAATAGTTTAGATTTAAGATTTTCAACTACCGGGCAATAAAGAAAAAAAAGATTTAAGGTTTTCGACTAATGATTTTTAAATTAAAAAAAAAAAAAAACCTTCTGTTTTCAAGAAGTGGTAATTAAGAGATGATCTTTATTTTAAATTCTATATACATTAAAATATTTTTTAAAAAAAAAAAACTGAACCATCTATATTAGATATGCTGGATTACCCAAATTTCGGTATTCATCACTCGTGATGAGCACTGAAAATGAATCCTCATGTCACATGAGATTATACAAATCATGCGTGGCTTAACAATTGGAGTTGTGTCTGTGGAGATTGGAGTTGGAATGGAGTTAGAGCCAAACTATAAGAAACCAAATTAAGAAAACATAAGGACAAAGTTTAACTGTTATGACTTTTGTTCGGTTCCTTTTCATCTGAAATGGTTCAAATATTGCTGACTCATTATTTAGTTGCTTTTCACGTGGTTCTTGGCTAAGGTGACAAGATGTTTTTTTGTTGCAGGGCCTGGGTGCTCATCTGTAGGATATGGAGCAACACAGGAGATTGGTCCTTTTTTAGTGGACATTAATGGCCAGGGTCTTAAATTTAATAACTTCTCATGGAACAGAGGTATTATATGATGACTTGTGAGGACCACACAGACATCACAACTCACACTTTCTAATGCAAACCCATCTCACTAATTTCCATGTAAAATTCGGATGATGATGCACCAACGTTGATCATTGTTTGTATATAGTGCTCCATTATTTGTCCCCACACAACAATTATTAATATTATTGGTGCTGCCGAGTATTCTTGACGTTTGTGATGATGCAGAAGCCAGCGTTTTATTCGTGGAATCTCCTGTTGGTGTCGGCTTTTCCTACTCAAACACAACCAGTGATTATGAACATCTTGGAGATGACTTCACAGGTTATAAATCAATTAACCTTAACATCATTAATTGCATATTTAGTGCCATCCATTAATTGATTACCCTCTTTTAATAGAGGTTGCTATTTCATTTGTTTGTGACAGCTAACGATGCTTACAACTTTCTGCACAAGTGGTTCCTCAAGTTTCCATCTTACAGAACTAGGACATTTTACATAGCAGGAGAGAGTTATGCAGGTATATACAAATTTTTATCTACATTAATTAAGATCTTCAAAACACAACAATCTTATTTCTTAAGTTTGATCTATGTAGATTATTTGATAAACGAACATATTTTCAGGAAAGTATGTACCTGAGCTTGCTGAGCTCATCGTTGATAGGAACATGGACCCTTCGCTTCATATTAATCTTAAGGGTATCCTGGTAAGGTCCTACGTAATTTGAAAAGTATTCTCTTTCTAGTCAGGTACTAGCTAAATACAGGTACCGGTTCGCTAAATACAGGTACCGGTTCAGATGCCCATCATTAGCTTGTCCAGATCTTGACCATCTACATGTATTCTTCAATTGATAATTTTAAATAAAAAAATTATTTTTTGAGAAAATTATAATTATGAGATTATCTATATTTTAAACTCTGGACATATTAAAGGAATCATTTTAAAAAAAAATAAAAATAAAAGCTCAAATCTAGACCATCTAGATCAAATCTGGACGGTTTTGATATGAAAAGCTCATCATACCCGAAACTGATTCCTTAAATACCATAAGCTAAAGCACAAGAAATCTTTCTTTTTAAAAAGATGTTCCTCATACTTGGACATGCAAGTCTGCTAGTTTAGTTCCTATATATGTACCATTATTTTAGGATAAGGGGTGGGTGTGCACCTCTCTGATGTGTAGGTATTATGCGCCTTATTTGAGGTCATTTCCAAATGTATTTTTTATGGTTTCTTATATCATTAGATTCCATATGAAATGAGGAACATTTTAATATATTATGAGCAAAAAATAGAGTTGTTTTCAATTTTTTATGAGTTTTCAAAGATTCAGTGCAGTTTTTTTTTAAAACATGGTACAGTTTTTTTTTTTTTTCAATTTGAGCACTGAGTCTTTGAAAAATCATAAAAAATTGAAAATAACTCTATTTTTTAACTATAATATATCAAAATGTCGCTCATTTCATGTAGAATCTAATGATATAAGGAACCATAAAAATTACATTTAAAAAGGGCTCCAAATGGGACGCGCAGCAGGCTGCACATTAGGGAGGTGCACAGCACCCACCCTGATCCCATTATTTATTTAGTGCAAGGCAAATAAAAGTTTCCACATTTTACCATTATTTCCTTTTAAGAAAAATACTTACACGTGTCAGAATAATATTGTCAGCTGGGTAATCCAGAAACATCTGATGCTGAGGATTGGATGGGTATAGTGGATTATGCTTGGAGCCACGCGGTGATATCAGATGAATTACACAGAGAAATAAGAGAAAGTTGTGATTTCAAAAGCAGTGATCCATGGAAGAACCAAACATGTTGTGATGCTGTTGATGAATTGCTTGCACAGTACCACAAGATTGATATGTATAGTCTCTATACACCTGTCTGCTTCGCCTCTACTGCTTCAAGTTCCAATAATAATCAATATTCTACGCAAGGTTTCATGAGTTATAAACGCACGGTGAAAATGGTTAGTGAAAAGTATCACCTTTTTCTAACCCAGCATCTATTTCTTCTCTATATATATATCTGTCTAGAGATTATTACTTGACAGATCAAAAGCTTGCGCACTAGTTTTAAAAGGTCTAGTGGATTTGGTTGAGCAGATTCCTAGGATCATGGGTGGTTTTGATCCTTGTTTGGATGATTACGCTACAGCATTCTATAACAGACCAGATGTTCAGAAGGCTCTTCATGTTAGCAATGGTCATAGCATTAAGGATTGGAGTATTTGCAAGTATTCCTCTAATAATATTCTCTTTCCCTTTGCCATGCTATTATCATATAGTAAATATAATATGATACTGTTATAATTATTACATGCAGCTACAATATATTCTACCACTGGAAAGATTCAAAGCCATCAGTTATCCCAATTTACAAGAAGCTTATTTTGGCAGGACTTAGAATCTGGGATTACAGGTAACTAATCAATTACTGTCTAATGTGGTGTTTACTGTTTAGAGTTTATCTCTATATATATATATATATATATAGCATATATTGTCCCACTCCCAGGCAATAACTTAGGAATATTGACTGTTTTCTATATTTCATGGATCAAATACTACGTTACAGTGGAGACACAGATGGGAGAGTGCCAGTACTGTCCACTAGATACAGCTTAAGGGCTCTGAATTTGCGTATCACCAAGACATGGAGACCTTGGTATCACGATAACGAGGTAGTTAACCTTCAGAATCTAGAGTAATTATATCACGATATAATTAATGTTATTCATATATATATATATATATTCTCTCCAGTCCTAAATATAAGATTCAGTAAACTTTTTTCAGAGAAGTTAAGAAAATTAAATATATTACTTAATCACAATATATATATTGTATACCATAGACTAAGTAGTTTGGCGAAAAATGAAAAACACACGTACTTTAGAATAAGAAAAAATGATAGAAAAAGAATCTAAGAATTGCAAAATCAATTAGGTATTTCTTATAAAATAAGTTGTGAATTGTTTATTAAATGTAGTCACTACCCTATCAATTCTAGGCAATAAACCTGCTTTGGTATTTTCCAATTTTCAGGTTCTTTTTTGTCATTTTCATTTAAAATAATTTATTTAATTTCCTTAATCTCTCCAAAAAAAAATCAATCGGGTCTTATATTTAGAACCCACGATAGTAGAAACTATTTAATAGTAGTAATTAATTAAGTAATTGAGGTGGGCTTGTTTGTGGGTTGGAACAGGTAAGTGGGTGGTTTCAAGAATACGAGGGGCTTACTTTTGCGACGTTTAGAGGAGCAGGACATGATGTGCCCAGTTTCAAACCAAGCAATTCACTTGCATTCTTCTCCTCCTTTCTGCTCGGACTGTCCCCACCAGAAACTAAATAAGGCCTAACCCTCATCCATATATATTTATAGTGGATGGCTATATATAAGTTTTGTAACTTCGTATAAGAAGATTTTCGCCCTTAATTATATAGCACTAGTGTGTCCTATATATATACAGGGAGCGCATCAAAATCAGATATATATATATATATATATATAATGGATAAGAGAGTCAAGTGTTCCTAAGTCTGTCTTATTTGATCATCTTTTATCTAATAGGAAAATAATTTCAAAAGAAATTCGATCATAATAAAGACACAATTAAGAGCAGCGAATATATCTAAAATGATTAATTAATTATAAAGATATAAATAATTTAATTTTTTTTCCAAAAAATGCAAAGCGTGGACTCAACATAATTCGATCGCAATATTTACTGACCTTGGATTTAATTGGTTTCAATTGTAATTGAACAATTCTTTACAAGGAAGAAGAAAGAAGTAGAGAGGAAGGGGGTCGAGGATGGGGAGATGGAGTTTGAATCTCGGTGATAAAAAAGGATAAAAATAAGTCAGGTCATGTCAGGCTTTAACCAAACCTGAGTATATAACGATAGCCTAAGGTCTAAGCTTGAGCCTTGAGTCAGAGCCTGTATACAAGTTTTTTGAAGACTTAGTCCTAAGTCTTCAAAATGCCTTATATGACTTGAAGTCTTTTTTTTTTTTTTGCAATGACTTGAAGTCTTTTTAAAGAGCTATTTACAATATAAGCCTTTAAAAATCTCTCATATTTTAGGCCTCTTGAAGGCCATAAGTTAGACTTTGAGCCTCTAAAACCTTCATAAACGTTTGTATAAAACAAAAGTGCACATAAACTTGGCTTTTAATAGCCGTTTCCCAAAAAAGACAAATGAGATACTCCCCCTGTCCTTAATATATCTCATTGGAGAGTTGACGATTTTGATTTTAAATATAAAATATCTTTCATATTTATCATTGATGCACTCCACAAGAATACGGGTCGTGCCAAGTAATAAAATGATAAGTAGAGTATCGTCCCATGAGGAATCAATCAATTAACTTTTAGGTATTAAAATCTCAATTTCTTTTAAGTCAAACAAATCTAGTTATGAGAAAATTCAAAGAAAACTAATTAATGAAAACTATCAATATTAAACACAACCTAGAGTTACTAATCCCTCACTAGCTCTCCAAATCTCAAATCCATTTACTTAGTTAATTTCAAATGTTAATTTTGTTAATCTCGAGTATAAATAGTTATAAATGCCTGTCGGTTCACTCACAACCCTCTTAAATATAATTGTTATGTCTAACCAAATTACTCAAGAGGCATGATAATTTAAACACACTCTTCAACAATTATATGGGGCTATTAGGTATATGTCTATCCTAATTACAAATTAAATCATAATTTAATCTCATATTACTTAATCTCAGAGCCTAATTAAAATTTCTTCCATCAAGGTAAATTCTAATACTCAAATTCACATCTAATTGTGGCCAATCATCAAACGAACATAATAAAATAAGATTAAGTAACAAAAATTAACATAAATCATAACTAAATAATCATAGAAATAAAATTTAATTCACTAGTAAGTTCATAGTTTCCCTAGGTTTAAAAAGAAAATTAGCCACACATTGTTAGAATAAAATCCATAATAAAACAAAGAAATTTAGATTCAAAGAATTAAAAAAAAAAAAAAATCTGTTAAAGACTCCCTCTATTTCTCACTCGATCTCTGCTATTGTGTGTTTCTCGTTCTGCTTTGATTCGACTCTGTTTCGCTGCTCTCCTCCCCTAATATTATATTACTTGGGCCGGGTGTACGGAGCTTCTCCAGATCTATCCAAATCTTTTCCCAGCCTCTTTCAATCGTGTGGGGTCCGCATCACTATATATATATATATATATTTTTTTTTTTTTCATTACTTGCTGTAGGACGTGTGCTTATTATATATATATATATATGTATAATTATATATATATATATATATATTCTAATTTTCTCTCTCTCCTGATCTCATAATAGTATCTGAAAAAAATATAATAAGTTATGAGTATATTTTCTATCAAAATTTTCTTTTATCCTATAATTAAATAAAAGATAGTAAATATATAGAAGATAATTAAATAGGTATAAAATATTAATAAATTAAATCAATTATATCTTTAAATCTATACCTTTTTAATTAAAAATATATATTTATCAAATTCCCCCACACTTAAACATTTGTTTGTCCTCAAGCAAAAGAAAGAAAATCTATTATTTGAACAAAAAGTACATTACTTATGAAATTCCTAAACAGAAAGCAGCATATCACCAAACTTAGATCATGCTATCAAATTCTATTCAGTTTAATGTTTTATAAGAATGTCTCACTAAGCCAACAACCTTAAGCAATTGTAATAATCTCTTAACATCTCATGATCAAAGGATCAGCAAGTAATAAGTGCAACAATAAAATTAATAAAGGAATATTACACTATTAAACTCCTCCAGAAAAATTCAAATGCCCCCACACTTAACCAAGCTTTTCTTTTAATTTATTAAGGATCCTCAAGTAGAAAATCGATTCATTTATTTTTTCTTTTCTTTTTTTTTTTCATCATCTTGGGCTGTTGTAGGTCCCCTTTTGACGCGACCCTGCATATGGGTGATGCAGCACCGGTTACTCAGTTACTCCAAAAGATACCTCAAGAGGCTTTTAGCCCAACTCATAACTCTCTTTGACTTTACCGTTTGATGCAAGTGCCAATATTGGTGATGAAGTGCCCCCGGTTACTAAGTTAGATCTAGAGAAGCCATTGGAGTTGTGTTTCTTATTCTTTGTTTTTGTTTTTTTGCTATTTTTTTCTTTTATATTTTTTTTTCACCTGTGTCATGTCCCTAAACAAAATCTTAGCCAGTAAAGGTCATCATCTAATTTCCTAAAGAAATCAGGTAGCAAAATATTCATAAACTAATAATTTTTTGATCATTTTACAAACTTTTCCCTATTCTCATAGTCCATCTCAAGATTTATAAAAAAAAAAATCAAGGCTCAGAGGCTTACTTGAAACATTCTTTTCTATTTTATTTTTTTTTCAATAGCACTTTCTAAGATGAGGAAAGTTCAAAGTTAAGGTCAATCCTAAGCAATGCAAAAATTTCAACTTTTACCAAGAAAAATTCTTTTCAATTGCATAAGGACAAGCACAAAAAAAAATCATATATCCCTCCCCCACACTAAAATCAAACATTGTCCTCAATGTTGCAAAAATCAATAGAGGGAAAAGAACTAGTACTCCCCTGATTTATGTCTCTGATTTTGATATGGAGTTCTTCGTCTAGTACCGTGCATGATGTTTTTTATTTTGGAGGGAGGAAAGAGTGCACGAGCAAGAATTTGCAGCCACAAGACGAGTGATCATCTTTAAACCTGAATAAAAATAAGAAGGAAAAAAAAAGAAAAATAATAAATGAAAACCAAATCATTGGGTTGCCTCCTAAGAAGCGTTTATTTTATAGTCTTCAGCCTAACTATGTCAACAGGTTATGGAGGTTGGAACAAGCAGTGCCAATATAACGTAGAGAGGGATGTAGAGGTGTTCAAAACTTGCTCAAGGGGCTCTTTGGTGATAAATGAATCCAATTCAGTTGGATTGAGGTCATCCATTACAACAACCCTTGCACATTGTTTAAACTCATTTTGATACTATGTTGCTTTGTCCCTCTTAAAATTGACTTGCTCATCACCAAGCCGTAGAATTATCTCTCCTTGTTCGACATCCACTAATGCTCTTGCAGTAGCTAGGAATGGTCTCCCAACAATTAGTGGAATGTCTGGATCCTCTTTCATGTCAAGAACAATGAAGTCAGCAAGATATATAAAAGAGCTAATTTTCACTAGCACATCATTAATGATACCATATGGATAAGAGAAAATTTAATCAGCTAGCTTGAGTGTAACAGTTGTAGGATTAGTCACCCCTAGCTGAAGCTTCTTAAAAAGAGATAGGGGCATCAGATTCACAGCAGACCCCAAATCACACAGTGCACGACCTTCAAATTTATCACCAATTACGCATGGAATAGTGAAAGAACCAGGATCTTTACACTTTAAAGAAACATTAGGCTTAATGACACTAGTGATCTCCTTGGTTAGTGCTACCGTTGTAAACTCAGTAAAATGCTTCTTCTTACTCAACATCTCCTTTAGGTACTTAGCATACTTAGGCATTTGCTCCAAAGCTTCTATCAATGGGATGTTAATGTGTAATTGCTTGAAGATATCCAGAAACTTCTTGTATTGCTCATTAAATGCCTTCTTTTGAAATCTTTGAGGAAATGGTAGAGGTGGTCTCCATTTAGACGTCTCAGTAGTTGTCGCCTTTTTCTTTACCTCCTTTGTTTGGGAGTCTACATCCTCATCTAATCCTTTAACCTTTTATGTCGACCCTTCATCATTTTCTACAAGAACCTTGGAAGTTTCTTCATCATTAGAGCCTAAAGGCTTCATTGTTGGCTGCTGCACTTCAAGTAATTCTTTACTACTTCTAAGGGTAACAACTTTACATTCCGCTTTTCTATCTCTACGAGGATTAGGCACGGTATTACTTGGCAATTGTCTTTGTTGTAATGCATTCACAACAGTTGCAAGTTGTCCTATTTGTGTCTCAAGATTCTTGATAGACGATTCTAATCTTGCATTAGTAGCAGCTTGATCCTGAGTATTCTTCAGTTGAAAACTCGTGAGCTGAGATATCATTGCCTCTAGATTAGGTTTGGGTTCTTGAGTAAGAATGGATTCCTTTTCCAATTGATAAAAGCCAGGAGGTGAAACTTGCTTTATATTAGAAGTTGATGCTTGATTAAGAGTGGCACCATGTTTCCAAGAGAAGCTAGGATTGTTACGCCACCCAGAATTGTAGTTATTTGAGTATGGATCACCTTAATTATTACCACAGAAATTTCCTGTATAGTTTACTGGCTCTGCCTGTTGAGATATGAGGTACTGGCTATTAACATGATTATCTCCACAATAATCACAAGGAGCATAAATAGCATTTACTCCCATATGCCCACTATTAGATCGGTTTACTTGTGCTTCTAAGTGGTCAAACTTCTTATTGAGAGTCTGTAACATTGCCATTAACTCTGACGAAGGTTCTTCAGTAACTTTCTTCATTGCTCTTCTTTCATTATTGTTCTGGATAAAGTCAGCTAATAAGTCATCTAAACATTTCCAGACATGATTTACTGGTTGCTTTGTAATTCCTCCATTAGTGACGGTGTTTAATTCAGATTTAGATTCAGGAGTCAAACGAGTACAAAAGATTTGAAGCAATACCCATTTTTCTAGATTATGGACTGGACTCTTCCTGACAAGCAACTTAAATCTCCCCCACGCTTCATATAAATGTTCACCAAACTGTTGACACAAGTTAGTAAGAGCCATTCTTGCATCTACCATCTTGTTGTGTGGAAAGAATCTTGATATAAATTTTTCTTCCAATGTCTCCCAAGAGGTTATGCTGCCCTCTTCTAAACCATTGAGCTATTCTTTAGCTTTTCCTTGTAGAGAGTACGGAAAAAGCTAAAGACGGATCACATCACTAGGAACTCCATTCTGTTTGAAACAGTCACAAACATCAAGAAATTGTATGAGATGCCGATTTGGATCTTCTGTGTTGTTTCCTGCATATTGACCATGTAGTTCAAGCATCTTAAGCATAGCTTGCTTGATTTCAAAATTGTTGGCTTGAAACCCAGGTACTCTGATTCCTGACTGATAACCTCGAGATTGCCTTCCTAGGAAATCATTGACACCCAATGTAACATTCTCATCCTCAGCCATATCTTTGCTTATGGTTTCTTCTTCCTCGTGATCTGAATGCTGAGGTGGTGTTCTCTCTAAAAGTTCGCTAACCTTCCTTGTCTTCTTAGATGTTTTCTTTGTTGTCCCTGACATATAATGTAAAGCACTGAAAAGACAAAGAGACAAAGATCAAATATAAAACTGGAAAAAGAAAAAAAAGGGAAAAAAATTGCTTAAGATTAAAATAATAAATGTCCTCTAATACTAAAAATTAGTTGCCTTAATTCCTCGGCAACGGCGCCAAAAACTTGATGCACTCCACAAGTATACGGGTCGTGCCAAATAATAAAGTGATAAGTAGAGTATCGTCCCATGAGGAATCAATCAATTAATTTTTAGGTATTAAAATTTCAATTTCTTTTAAGTCAAACGAATCTAGTTATGAGAAAATTCAAAGAAAACTAATTAACGGAAACTATCAATATTAAACACAACATATAGTTACTCCCTTACTAGCTCTCCAAATCTCAAATCCATTTACTTAGTTAATCTCAAATGTTAATTTTGTTAATCTCGAGTATAAATAGTTATAAGTGCCTGTCGGTTCACTCACAACCCTCTTAAATATAATTGTTATGTCTAACCAAATTACTCAAGATGCAAGATAATTTAAACACACTCTTCAACAATTATATGGGGCTATTAGATATATATCTATCATAATCGCAAATTAAATCATAATTTAATCCCATATTACTTAATCTCATAGCCTAATTAAAATTCCCTCCGTCAAGGTGAATTCTAATACTCAAATTCACATCTAATTGTGGCCAATCATCAAACGGACATAATAAAACAAGATTAAGTAACAAAAATTAACATAAATCATAACTAAATAATCATAGAAATAAAATTTACTTCACTAGTGAATTCATAGTTTCCCTAGGTCTAAACAAAAAATTAGCCACACTTGGTTAGAATAAAATCCATAATAAAATAAAGAAATTCAGATTCAAAAAAAAAAAATAAATAAAAGAAAATAAATCTATCAAAGACTACCTCTCACCCGATCTTCGTTGTTCTGTGTTTCTCGTTCCGCTCTCCTCCCCTGATATATATTACTTGGGCCGGGTGTACGGAGCTTCTCCAGATCTATCCAAATCTTTTCCCAGCCTCTTTCAATCGTGTGGGGTCCGCATCACTATATATATATATATTTTTTTTCATTACTTGCTGTAGGACGTGTGCTTATTATATATATTTATATTCTAATTTTTTCTCTCTCCTGATCTCATAATAGTGTCTGAAAAAAATATAATAAGATATGAATAAATTTCCTATCAAAATTTTTTTTTATCCTATAATTAAATAAAAGATAATAAATATATAAAAGATAATTAAATAGGTATAAAATATTAATAAATTTAATCAATTATATCCTTAAATCTATACCTATTTAATTAAAAATATATATTTATCCATCATTTCCCCCCAAAATACTCTTTATTAATATTCACCCTAACAAAGGTGGTGAATTTTTCACTTGCAACAATAGTTGAAACCAAAGACTATCCAAAATTAGGGTATTTTTGGAGAACATGACATATTTATTATAATGAACTAACTTAATTTTCTTAATCTAATCAAATTTATTAAATATGTTTTACATTAACGACTGATATAGTAATACTTATATAAATATATATATTCTCATGAAATCAAACCCAACTAACAATCATAATTATTACATTTATGTTGCTACTACATGGCTAAAATGCACAATATCGGTGATATATCCTCATAACTAGATAAAATATGCACTCTCACACCTTATCTCAAATATAATCCACAAATCAACTTTGACTTGGTACAGAAAAAATAACAACACACTTCTCAAGCACACATGCAAATGCTGATATTCAAGTACACAAATTTATACAAGATATGGACACCCACACGATAATAGACACATGCAATATCTGAAAGATTCCAATTTTCTATATGAAGCCTCCCACAACTTTTGGTGCCATCCCAAATATTCCGTTTCTTAAGGTGTACAGAGGAACTTGGTTAGTAGCAGCAACACTAAGGGACTTAGATTTAGAGCACCATTTGAGGTTGGAGTTTAGTATTGTTGCGTGTTTCTTGTTTAGCCCTGAAGGAACAGTTCCAACGTTAAAACCCTTCTTCAACTTTGTGCTCAAAGGAAGATAGATTGCTTTGTTAATATCTTCGAGTAGATCTGTGTTTGAGTCATAGCGATTGCTTGAGTTGAAAAACATCTGAAAAACTTTCAAGCATGACAGATGAAATTGCTTGGTAGTTTTAGGCCAATCACACATTTCATCCATTAGAACATGCTCTATGAACTCTTTCTTGTGTTTCCCAATTATATCTCTCAAAAAAGCTATCGAATCTTCCATATCCACCTCAGGATTCTCGATCAAGTTGATCAGAACTGAGTTGACTTTCCCTTCTGGCTTTTCCTTCTGTTCGTAAAGTAACAATGTGTTAAGGTTCCAAGAACACACTCAAAATTAAAAAGGCCAAGTAGAATTCTATAGATTAAGTGTTCATAAAATTATTACCTGGTAGCTTTGTATGTCATTCAATAAACGACAAATAACCATAAGCAACCTTGTTATGGTTTCATAATGGGGTGGCCTGAGCTTGTAATTAGGTATGCTGGGCTTGAGAAAGCAGGAAGCTGGAAGAACCAAGGTGTGTACGGCAATGGAGATCATGCCAATCTTAATATAATCATCAATGGAGGGTGTTTGTCCATTTCTGCTCCACTTTGCTTCTTCCAGCCATGAATTGAATGTTTCGTACCACTTCGCCATATTTGATTAATTAACAAAATGGGATATATGTTAGTTTTCGCTGGTGGATTGTGTTGAAATTTGAAGGATTTCTAGTAATAAAATAACAATTAATCTAAATAGTCTAATAGATTGATCAGCTGGATGTAATTAAATTTTGGGTTAAGGTGTAAATTTGTCCTAAAATATTAAAATGGAGCAATGTTATCTTTTATCGTTAAAAAGTTAATAGTCAATATCAATTTTTTAATGATTAATATTAGTTTTTTAATGGTATAGGACAACATTGCTATGTTTTGAAACTTCTAAGGAGACATTAAAACTTGAAGAAGCTTCAGGGGCAAATTTTCTAATTAACCCATAAACTTTTAAAATTGACTCATTGATCATCTAACTTACAAGATCTCGCAGGCTACCGGTCATATCAGCTCCTTGTTGTTGACGATATCTTTGGGCAGTTTCACTCACGAGATCATCGAGAGCATCGAATATTACCTTGCTGCGGCTGCTTAAGCCCTCACTATCCCATCTATAATGTATTAAATCAGATAGAGAAAAAAGAACACTTTTTTGTGGTCAAAACTGATAGTTATGGTCTCAAAAAAAGATCTGACTTTTAATTAGGTTTAATTACCGTGCTATTGCATCTATGACGTGTTGCAGTTCAGAAAGAGAAGCTCTCATGTCAAAGAAATCATCAGCAACAGTGATGATGATGGCACTTTTTGCTACCAACATTCTTACACAAGAGTCATGGGGTAGGGATGTGGCGGAGGCAGCAATAGCGTAGTAACAATATAAGGTTTTCTCCCTGCCAAATCCCATACTCGTCAACCCCAACTCTTCTGACCACCTATGTCAATTACATACCGATTAGTGCAAAGTGAAGACGAAATTCATTAACTTCACCTGTCCAAGATATTTTTCTAGACTCAAATTGTGAACATGATAGAGGCTTTTGATTTTATTAGAATATCCTAACATAACCGTAAGGTTGTTATCATATGACATGGAGGTTATGGATTCAAATCCTGGAAATAGTATTTCTGTCCCCAAAGGTAAGACTGCATACATATTTTTTCCCTTTATCCCACTTGGCGAAAGCCTCATGTACTAAGGCACCCTTTATATTAAAAAAGTCCTACATCGATTAATTGGACATTGAATTGAAGGTATATAAAGTTGACTTTGGTGGTATCAACTAAGTCAACTCAGTTCATAGAAAGTCAAATATGACTGCCCTGAGTCATTCTAATAAACCTGACAAACCTCTTGAGTTCCTTCAACTCGTTTTTGTAAACAGACTGCCTAAACTCGTAGTTTTTCACAGCAAGTTGTAGCAGTTCGTCGTTGCAGAGGCATGATATCCTGCTTCCACAAGTGAATTTCATGTTATCTTTGTTAGTGTATTAAGTTTAAAATTATAAGTTACTTTAATTAGCTGAATTAAAGTGCAATAGTTAAAGGAAAAATAAGCACATACCTATTAAATGAGGTCTTTCCATTCCACAGAGCATTGGCTTCATTTTCTTCTATAAACATTCGATGTTCCAAATGATCGAGGCGAGCAAGCCACGGAAGATTCAACTCATGCTCAATCTACAAGGTAAACGAAATAAAGAAATTAAAGTGTTAATAGTCAATGTCTTTTCTAAGAAACATAATATTCTTCTGTTTCATAAAGTAGAACTTAATTGGAGAGTTAATGTTGGTCCTAAACGTAAGAACTACTATTTAAAATGTTTATCAATTTTTTCCTAAATTAACCCTATTCTTATATTCTTTCAACAATAATCAAGTATGAGAGGAAGAGAGGAAATTAAGTAAGATAATTAGAGTGTTTAAAAAAAAGCATATTATAATAACTAACTCAACTAATATATTTAATCTCATCAAATTAGTTAATTATATCTTACATTAAAAATAAGATATGTACATGCAATGAGTACAAATACGCAGATATGTGAACCGTACGCATTTCCCCAAGATCATCCAATAAGATGTAGGGGGTCCAAAAATCTTGTATTTTTAAGTTAAAATAATGTTTACTTTATAAGTTGACAGTGATAGGACCTCATATAATAGGTAAAGTTGACAGTTTGACCTGTGATTGATTTTAAAGTTAAAATATTGTTTATTTCATAAGTTAAAAATAAGGTAGTAAAAATTGGGCTGGTCATTATTAAGTTGATCAAGAAAGTAGTTCAAATATAGTGGTTTAACAGTAGATAAACCAATGGTGAACCCAATTATGGTTAAAATAATATAGGGTAATTAAAGTATACAAAGAACAACAAAAATATTATGGATTACTATTTTTTAAAGAAAAATAAAAACAACTTTGTTGACCGTCCAAAACTTTTAACTAGACTGATTAGGAGACTGGTTCACTATCAGCCAACCCTTTTTAATAGCATGTTTGACAGTGAAAAGACCTCATGTAATAGGCAATGTTAAAATATTGTCTTTTCTATCTATCTTGATATCACTCTGATCCTATTTATAAGTCCCTTTTAACTAAATCTCACATACCAAGAAGAGGTAGTTAACTCAATGATTATGGGGTAAATTTTCAACTATGCCCTTATTTATGAATGGGTACTTTTCAACTCTTTCTTCTCTATCTATCTTTAAATTATTTCTTCATTGGTACAATAAATAGGGGCAAAATTGTCACAATTTCATTTACTACACTAAAACTAAACTTATAAATAGGACCAAATTATTTTATCAAAAATAATTTATAAATAGGATCACAGCGGTATTCTTTATTTATGGAAACGTGGACACAGTTTAATTGACCTGTGGTCGGTGGTCTCTATCACCAGAAGTCATTTTCTCAAGTAGTTTCCTAGCAAAGGACCTTGCTTCCTCAAGTTGATATTCTCCACAAAACATAAAGTCTGTGGCTTTGTACACATTCATCATTGTACTTGTGAAATACTCAGGATATTTCTCCACATGACCTCGGATCTCTTTGTCATGTAAAAACCAGCAAAAGCTCACTGCAGTAATTATTATATTAGGTGTAAAAAAGGAAATTAAAAAGTAATTACAGAATAAAACCTTCTGATAGAAGGAGGTCAATTAGTCAGTAATAATTTACCATATATCATCAAAATAATCAGTCTATTATGATTAATGACATACTTGGCGATACTTTATATCCGTGCATCCGCAGAAGCTGAAATGCCAGAGAGTCTTTGTGAAGCTGTGATGCAATCATATTGTATGGTTTTGCCCACGATTTTCGATCTACGAAATTCCTGTAAATCAATTCAAATCAAATAGGAATATTATTATTGGTTATATATATGTTCCCAATGGTTGCCACAATATATATCTTATAGATCTTGGATATGGGATTTTAATTTACCCTTTAATTTGAGCCAAAGTCTCTTCCATCTCTTCTACAAAATACTGAGCCAACCCTAACTTTTCTATTTGGTTCACTATGCACAGCTTTATAAGGTCCTCATCCATGGGGTATGTTTGTGGAACTGTACCAGTTAAATACAATTATTTGTAAAGATAGAGAAGAAATATCATAGCAAGTTGGTTCGGTTATTAATTATGAAAAATTGATAATAATAACTGTGTGAACCTCCATTGGGGCATCTTTGAGCTAAAGACTGCAAATAAATGAGGCACTCTTGTTTTCCAGTAACCATAAATGCTTTTGCTGTAGCAGAAGGTGATTGGAATAATGAGCCATCACTACTCAAATTGCTTGATATATCTTCTGTGCTTATCGCAAATGATGGAGGCAAAGCTTCAAGATATGATAACAATGGAGGATAACAATGCTGTCCCACAAGTCCCTCCCTGTATTTTCATTCAATTATAAGTATCTATTTAGTGAAGTCTTCCAATTAAGGGGAAAAACTTATATAAAAAGATGCGTGCTTGTGTCATTAAACCATATACGATAATAATAATTACTTGTTAAGAAACTTTTGACGACAGCTAAAAATGTACGATACTGTCTCGCTCACTGATTCCGGGAAGACGTCTTGTAAACCATTTGACTCTGCAAGTTCAACCATGGCCGATAGAACAATGGCAGACTGATGATGAGGACAATGGTTTTTCACATCCTTCAGTAGCTTCTCAGCATTTGCTTCAATAAATGACAATCCTGAAATCGGAGATCGAGAAGCCGTAATTATCTTATTGTCAAATCCTAATTTAACTGAAATATTCAACCAGCAGGCATGCTTCAAGACTCAAAAAGCGCTTAATACTTGTAAATTGCTGGCCAACAAAATCATGAAATTGGCAGTGAGATTTGAATACACAACCTTTTTAGTTATAAAACAACTTCTTTACCAACTAGATTAACTTTTATTGACATGATACTGCCTCTGGTCCTTAATATAAAAATTAGTTGGGGTTAGATTTGGTCTTAAATATAAGACCTCAATCCACTTTGTCTCATATATTTATAAATTTTTTTCAAAGTATCCCTATTAATTGCAGACATTAAGGAGTTCTATCGAAAGATAAGTGATGATGAAAGATGGTACTTTAGGAAAACTAATATTTATTATAAATAACTAATATAACTAATTTTCTTAATCTACTTAAATTAGTCAACTAGCTTCTTATATTAAGGACAAAGGTGGTAATTTTTTTTAACTAAAAGATATTTGGAGGATACAAGATAATATCAATCTATTCAATATAAGCGCGCACGCACAAACACATATTACCCATCTAATATTTAAAATAGTAGAGTAGAAAAGAATATGGATCAACAAAAAAATGATTGGGATACCTTTCTCTATAACAAGTGGCTCAGTGTTCCACATTTTGAGAGCAACAATGGAAGCAAGAGTTGCAGGAAGGGCTTCAATGGTAGGGTTGCCGAAAGCATCACACTCTCCCCAAAACCCTTGTTCCTTCTGATTATTTATCAGCCAGTTCAAGCAATTCTCGAACATGGGCTTCAAATTTTGATCAGATTCATCAGAACAAGAATCAGGGATCATAGCTAACCATGCGGTGTCATACGCAGAAGGACTCACAAAAGAATAGGGATCAACGTTTGGTGACAACATCATTCCCTTAATCTTTTGGGCCCCGCGTGTTATGGAACATAAAGTGGAATCCATTATTTGAAATCAATAAATGAGAGATGGAAGAAGAAATCGATTTGGATTGCAATTAAGTGGATTGTTGCTATAAGTTCATGAAGCAAAACTAGTGTATTTATAGTGCCTTGCATGAAAGTTACTGGTTAGGGTTTACGTACCAGTATTGCCTCGTAGTTTCCGTTAGCAATCTGACGTAATATTGATGCGACTGACTTTGACAAAGACTAAATTGTTCTACCTAGACTTGTAACTTGGAAACGCCAACCAAGAATAGTAACTTAATCTTTGGCATACAACGAGGTTTAAGCTTAACATGAGAAAACTAGCTAGCATGCTGGTTTAGATGAAAACAAATACTCCCTCTAGTCCTAATTATAGGATAATATTTAGGAGTTGATCTTGGTCATAATTATAGAACAAAATTTTAATTTTTGTCAATTTCTTCTTAAAATATCTTTGTTGATACTTTCTCAATAATAAATTCATATTATATTGTCCATAGTCTATAGTGTATATATGCGGAACCCAAGCAGCTTATTTGGCTGTGTTCCTTATGCATTTTTCTTGGAGCGTGGACTTGTGCGGTGAATGATAGCGCGTTAAACCTTACTGATTACTCATGTACAGTTTTTCTAAATCACCCTTATTATATAAGGGCATTTTGGGAAAATAAATAAGATTAACTAATTTAACTACTATTCTTAATTTCTCTAAAATTAGGTAAATAGATCCTATAATTAAGACCGGATGGAGTAATTGATGCAAGCAATAGTTTTTCAAAGAATCTTATATTTGAGACAAAATCCGTAAAGAATGTAGGTTTAAGGACCACAGAGGGAAGCCGACAAGAAGGACTCAACTCGAGTGTGTACTCCCAGACTATATATTGCGGCTGGGAGAAATTTCGGACGAAATTTCCAAGATAAGGTCTTTTTTTTTTTTATCACGTGGCAACATGATATCTAATCCAATTATACAGAAGCAAAATAGATAGAAAATGAAGAAATTAATATATAATTTGTGTGTGGACAGTGAAGGTTACGGTGGGCTAAGCTAGTCACATGAAGTCATAAAACGTGAATTGTGATTATGTGGAAAATTATATTAATTGGTATTGTGTTTGGTAACTTATTTCTATGTCAACTGTGAATTAGGAGAGTCACTACAAAAAACAACTGTCATTTAGTAGTGGTTAAAAAGGTATATTTATAGTGATTTTAACTGCTACAAACAATATTAGTAGCGGTTACCAAAACCGCAACTAAATCCACTGTTGCAAACGTATTTTTAACGGTTATTATTAACCGCTACTCAAGTAAAAAACATTGCTACAACATTTATGGCAGTTTCACATTAACCGGTACAATATCCACTAACGGCAAGTCATTTTATGCCAACATTTGTAGCGGTTTTATAAATGCTACAACTGTTGGCGCCTGTGGCCCGAAATGAAAAAATGAAAATTTGTTTGTTTCAAAAAGCGTCAAAAATTAGTAGCGGTTATAAAACCGTTACACAATTTGGAAAAAAAAATTAAAAAGGCGCCAAACAGTTGTAGTAGTTACATAACTGCTACTAAGCTCATATGAAGTTTAGACATTTGCGCCAAAAATTAAATTTTTTTCAATTTGTAGCGGTTTTGTTGCTCTGAACCGCTATAAATATATTGTGAAATATTTAAAAAATTTATACAATTATTTTTCTCTATTTTTATAATATGGGATTGAATAATTTATTATTTCAAAAGTTTAGCTGATTGTAATTATTATGTATAAAGAATGATTAAATTAAATTGTTATAGTATAAATTATATATTGGTAATATTATTCAGAATATGTAGGTAATAAGAAATTATTGTATTGTCTGCTATAATGTGGTTATCATTATGTTAAAAAAATAGAAAACAATGAGAAAAGGTCCCTCAATATCTGAAAAAAAAAATAGTGAGAATCAATATTATGCGTGGGAAAAAAACATTGAACTGGAAGAATAAATTTTTTTTTTACCATATTTGATCACCTTATTCAGATTCTTAGCTCTTAGAAAAATATTTGTAATTGAGAGAAAATGAAAGAGATGAAGGGTTGAAAAAAATAGGTGAGTGTTTGAGATGATGTATGGTGGGGGTATTTATAGAGATCTGCGTAGCACTTGTAGCAGTTAATGTGACGTATGTTGTAGTAGCACTTGTAGTGGTTAATGTGATGTGTGTTGTAGCGGTTTCTTTTTGTTTTTGTAGTGGTTCTATAATCGCTACAGATAATGTACTGAATTTTTTCTTACAAAAATACATCCAAGGATTACAAAAACAAAAGTATAATGTGTTTAATCATTCATTCTCGCCATCCCTACAGAAATTGTGTGAAGAAATTGTTAGTGTAGTATTATTTTGTTAAAAAAATTAAATTTAAATAATGTGAACTTAAAAAAATGCACCGAAGTAGAGGTAAATTGTCATCGTCTTTGGGGAAGAAGTTTTCAAAATTGTCGGGCTGAAATGGCTCATTCTCGTAGGTGATGTTATCGTCATCACCCATGTTGTAAAGGTCTTGAAGCTTTAAATGAATGATCATGTGATAATCCCTGTGCCTCTCATCCTTGACATAATAAACCTGGTGTGCCTTTGAGTAAAAAATGTATGGCTTATCATCTTCAGAATGACCAGTGTGAATTGGCCGTGAGAAATTATTGATCTGATGCCTAAGTCATTAGTTGTTAGTCCGCGGGAAGTCATGGTATTTGCCCACAAACACTTGAACATGTTACGGTGAAACGGCCTTGGTAATTAAGTTCGACGACATCAAGAAGCTTTCCACAATAAGGGACGCCTTCGAACTGCATGTTGGTGTCACTGCTGCTGGCATAACTCCTCTTCCAAAAAGTGCCATAAACACCCAAATTTTCAATTTGCAATCCTTGATCTCATGAAACCGTGTTAAACTTGAAACCATTGACATTGTATGCTGTAAACCTTTTTGCATGGTTAAGAGAGCTGATTGCGAGAGCTCTGAAATATGGTGAGTGTGGGTTGTGGTCGTTTTGTATTCTGCGTGCAAACCAGCTTGGGAATTCTCTGTGGACCTTTTTGTCAACTTCAGAGGATATTTGTGTATGGATCCTGAGTTGATACTTAACATGACTTTTGAATTCCCTACAATTAATCAAGGGAAGGCAATTATGAAATGTAAGTAACAAATATTATGAAAGATATAGAATAACATATAAATATACAATTCTTACTGAAAGAAGGGTTCAACTTGAGTGTAATTAATCAAAACATGTTTATGTGCTTGCAACTTCTCAGTTGCCGTTAGCTTGAAGTTCTTAGTTCCTCCAACTGGTTTACCAACATGAGGGATAAATTCTCCTGATGTTGGCACAGGTTCAAGATAATCGTCTACACGAGGAGGGCGGTTGAAAGCAGTTTAATATCATCAAAGTATCTTGAATAGAAATACAGCACCTCATCCCTTATATAACCTCCAGCTATAGAACCTTCGGGCCACGCCTTATTCCTTACGTAAGATTTCAATTTACCAAGAAACCTATGAAGTAAAAAAGGAAAAATGATACTAAATGCTGAAAGGGCAACTAGCAAATATAAGAACTAACAATGATGCACATATGTAAAATGAGTACCTCTTAATAGGATACATAAATCGATATTGAATTGGGCCAGCGAGCTTTGTTTCATTAACAAGGTGGACTATAAGGTGAACCGTCACAGTGAAAAAGGACGGAGGAAAGATCATCTCCAAATGACAAAGCATAAGAATGATTTTGGACTGCAGCTGATCAAGCTCCTCAACGATCAAAACCTTATAACACAACTTCCAAAAGAAAAAACAAAGTTCCATCAAAACGATGGATACACCAGGAAGAAGTGCATTCTTTATAGCCAGCGGGAGTAACTGTTGTATAAGAACATGTGAGTCATGACTCTTCAGGCCAGCAACCTTTCAAGCTTTGCATGTCAATACATCAAGAAATATTGCTTGAATACCCATCAAGAACTTTTATTTTCTTCAACGTTGCGAGGAAGACTTCCTTGTTCAGTTTGTGAGGGTGAACTTTGCCTATTAAAATTTGCCATGCTCATCTGGCCACGTGCCTTCATGAACTCCTATAGCACGCAAATCTTTCCTCTCTTGAAGATGATCTTTTGACTTACCGGATTCGTTAAGCAACGTATATAGCACATTATCACAAACATTTTTGTTTTCAATGTGCATGACATCAAGACTGTGACAAAGTAAATTAGATTTCTAATATGGAAGAGTGAAGGGAGAACTGTATCCAATTCTAGCCCAGTTCGTTCAGGAAAAAGTTGAATATGTGACCTTTGTTGTCGATGGCATGGTCCGTGGCCTCATTCCACGAAACTATAACTCGTAGTGTCCGGTCTAGGCTATTCAGACCGGCCACGTTCAGACTCCTCGTGGACACATTCCCCTGCTCATCTGCACAATTTGACATGCATAAGATAAATCAAATTTAAATATTTAATTTATTAAATAAAAAATTATATTTGCCTTGGACTTATACCTCAAACCCACTCGATTGAGAAGATGACCGTCATGGGTTGTTCTGGTCCTGTTCGTCCTCCTAATCCAGGAACTGCTCCATAACTCTGCGTAGAATCGGGATCTCAAACTCATCGTTCTCCTCATAGTCATTGACACTGAGCTCAACTCCCCTTCCCAGAACAGCCACAGGCATCTGTGGTACCATCGTTGCCTCCTATAGGGCCGTTTGTTGTGGCTGTGATGGGGCCGCCTCCTGTGGCTACTATGGTGCCATATGATGTGGCGCAGTCGCCCTCCCTCCGCGCTGCCCCCTCCCATTACCCCACCTCTGCTGCTGCTATCCCGTAGAATCGGTCTAGGGAACTCGACCCCCTTCCCCTTAACCCCCCTGAAGCCATATCAACTGCAAAAGTTAAAAAAATTAGTCACATTTTATATGTAAAATATGATAATGATAAAAAGTGGAAAGAAAAATATGTAATTTTCATACCTCAAGTGTGAAATGCTGCAGCGAAACTCTCAGATAAATGTCAGAATTCTCAGATCCAAAAGAAAACTGTCAGAGAAACGTCAGGAAATAAAATGGGCAAACGTTATAAATGAAGTGTTGAGGGGCTTAAAGAGGCTGCAGTTTGTAGCAATTTTTTCTGAAATCGCTATATAAACCGCTACACAAGACCTTGGGTAACGAAAAATATTTATAGCAGTTATTAATAATCGTTACAAATAAGAGACTCTTAAAGTTCTGTAGCGGCTTTGAATAAGAACCGCTACAAAAAGTTAACCATTTGCATTCCGTAGCGGTTTAGTTCAACTAAATCGCTCCAAATAAACAGCTACAATTCTCGCGCCTGCTTCTCATGCCTAAATTGTAGCGGTTCATACACAGCCACCGCTACAAAATCGGTAATACAAGTACTGGCGGGAATGTGGAGCTGATTTCATAGCAGTTTGTATTTTAAAACTGCTACTAATAACATTCGGTAACCCTCACCCCACTAATAGCAGTTTGTGAATGATAACCAACGATAAGTGTTATTCAAGTAAGGATTTAGAATAGTGAATAACCCTATGTCCTTGTTTTGGTTTATAGGGTTTGATATTCACCCTAATCATGGTTCAATGTTCGTCTGATCGTGAGTAAGTTGTGCTGGAGCACACATGGAAGAATAAGTGTAGGGAATTTACCTCTCCTGCATGTATTGATATTTGTGTTTATGTATTGATGCATGTTATTGCTTTGCTTGATTATGTGAAACATATATGAATGATTGAAGCTCTGTTTCTATTTATGATATGGCCATGAGTATGTTGTTGAAACATTGATCATGCAGATATATCATTATGTGAGTATGAGTTATTGTGATGCAATCATGTCATGCATTAAACACTTATCTTGCATGTATATTGGTATCTGTTTCCTGCTGGGATTCTCTCGAATCTCACCCTCCCCTACCAACATTTTAGACAGGACAATGGCTCGAGGAAGGAGCAAGCGACTAGGGACGGCGAGAATTCCTTATGGGCATTTGGATTTGGTAGTTGATTATCATTAAATGTTAGGAAAACTGTATATGTTTGGATAATATGTTGGAATATGTATTTAAAATGAGTATTGTGTAATCCCCATTTGAGAAATTGTAAAAGGTGTATGTGCCCTATGAATCTTTAGTGAAGGTATGAATCCGGGATTGCCAGTATTATTATTGTGCACTCTGATATTTATATAAATGTGATTTATCTTCACGAGGTAATTATATTCGAAATATGAATGTGAGACCAGGTTAAAGTGTTTGTGAAAGAAATTTGTGAAAACCCTATCTTATAGATGGAAATGTAAATGAGTTTTAATTATTATTGGTCTCTATTTCATTTTAATCACGTATTTCGAATAATAATTACGGAGGGGGTTACAAATATAATTACACATAACCAAACAAAATAAAAAAAATCAATATCTTCTAAAACCTAATTAAAAAAAACACATTTACAAAATAGGCTTAGAAACTCATAAATATTACAAAAATATATTTAAGGTTTAAGGTGCGTTCCACATCTCGAACTATTTTTGGAGGTGCAATCAGCACTCTAAAGTTTTATGGGTGCTATTTTGACCCTGAAGTAATAAAAATGGGGCAATTCTCACCCCCAAGATAATAGATCCATTAACCCTGCTTAGTTACTATTCATTATCTTCATCAAAGTCAATTACCGAAGGCAACCATGGAAAGAGAAAGGAATATGCAAGCATGAAGGCAAAGTTAAGCTGCCACCAAGCCCCCCAGGCCTACCAATCATAGGCCATTTCCATCTACTTGGCCGTCTCCCTCATAAAGCTTTCCACAACATCTCCCAATATTATGGGCCCCCTTCATCTTTCCTTCGACTCCAAATCTTGCATCATTGTTCTCTCTCCTGACATTGATAGGCAATGCCTCAAAAACAATTATGCTTCCTTCTTAAACCAACCTCCTAAAACCAACATCGACTACCTCACCTATGACCGTTCTGATATAATTTATTTTTGGCATAGCAATATTAATTCATTTTTGGATGTTTGGCAGCTTACGCCATATTCCTCCTCTTTCTGCCATTTTTGGACACAGGAATCAGCCTCCCAAGAAAATGAAAAAGGACACAGGAAAATCCACAAGATATCTGCCATTTTTGGATATTATTCTCCTTCTACTCCATGAATCCGTTCCCGCTATAGCATATTCCTTTTTCTCGCCATGGCTATCTTCGGTAATTCACTATTTTACCACAAAATTAATTACTTTTCCTCTGATCTGTATCAGCGAGATGGAGGAGAAAAGAAAAGTGACTTTGATGAAGATAATGAATAGTAACTTAACAGGGACTAACAGTTCTGTTATCTTAGGTGTGAGAATTGCCCCATTTTTATTACTTTAGGGTTAAAATTGCACTCATAAATACTTTAGGATGCTTATTGCAACTCCAAAAATAGTTTAGGTGCTGGGCGTAACTTAATCCTATATTTAAATGACAATTAAATTACTATAAACAAATCTATTCAGCCTAAAAACGAAATGAAAAATTAATTTTACTAACCTTGAATGCCTAACTCTTAGATCTCGAGCAGAAGCTCAAATCTGAAGAAAATTTCTCAGAGTGCGGGTGGGGAACGGTTTTGCCGAAAGTGGAAAAATGAGGTATAGCCTCGTGATTTGTAGCGGTTCTTGCCAAAACTACTACCTCAACCTCTATAATCATGAAACCCTACTTTGGTCAATGTGTCACTTTGAAGCAGTTGTCTAAAACCACTACAAACATGCAATCCTTTGCATTCTGTAGTGGCTATTGCCTTAAAAACTGCTACAAATCAAGACACAGTTTGTAGCGGTTGGAAAGAACTACTACAAATGCAGTGCTAGCTTAACGCCTACCGTTACTGAGTAATTGCTACAGCTAAGGCGACACATTTTGTAGCAGTTTTTGTGCTCTAACAGTTACAAATTACCATCGCTTACTAGCATGCCATTTGGTGGGAGTCATACCGTTGCAAAGTTGTAGCAGTTTGCCTATAAACAGGTACAAATCCTAATACTTGTAGCGGTTGTTTGTAACCGCTACATTTTAACCACTACTAAAAGACGGTTTTTTTAGTGATATAAAAGTTTAGCATTTAATTAAATTTCATTACTCTTTTAGTTATTAATTAGAAAATTCAAAACCAATTTTCCCTTATTTTTATTGCATTTGCATAGCATTTAGATAACTTAAGAATCAAATAAAAAGCTCCTCAAGAATAGAGAACGATCTTAGGTTTACCTATGTGCAATTTTTAGTTAATTTTTTTATTGTGGATCCCAAGGTTAACAATAAAAAGGCCCTCATCAATCCATGTCGTACCCTCAAACTCTCTTTTTCTTGCTACGGTCTCCTTTCTTAATTTGGGTGCAAACAACGTTGTTTAAACTTAGTGGAGGGAAATGGAGTAAGAAATGGAGAGACCCCACACCCTACCTAGGTCATGGTATGTTGTTTGCAAGCGTAAAGAGCACTTATAGAAATGCATACAGATCACACACCTATAAGGGTTTTAAATCAATGAAATTTGAACTCACAGCCTTATGGTTATACTCCTCTAGTCCTTAATATAAAACATAGTTGACTTTTTTGTAGAGATTAAATGCCCGTTTGGTTCATAGAATCGAATATAATGTAATAGAATGGAATGTAATAATGATTAAATGAATTTGTTTTGTTCGTCATTAAGGAAAGAGGATGCATATGCATAAAAGTAGTTGGTTGCATTACATAAAAATGAGAATATATGGGAAGAGACAACATTACCCTTATCTACACATATATGTATAATGTATATGTTGGGTTCAAAGTAATTTTTTTCAATTTGTGCAGTGTGTACATTGAGTTCATAATAATTTTTTAATATTTAATGGTGGAAATATTACTTAATAAGATATTTTAATATTTTTAATGGGGGAATATAATTTTTAAATCTTTTTAGTGGGGAATTTTTTTTAATATTTTAATATAATTAATTAATTTTTTAAAATATTTAATGGTTGTAATTATTTAATATTTAACTGCATTTATGGGTGGGCACTTTGGTCAAATTAAAAAATTATAATGGCAATACTGTCTTTTTAACTTGATTACAAGATGTCTGCATCTTCATTCATCAATCATAGCAGTGTAATCGTGATTACATCAAATGATGTAATCAGGATTACAAAATGTAATCATCTTTACATTACATAAGACCAACCAAACACTGTAATCGATATGTTGCATCAGGATTATATGTAATCCTTTCTCATTGAATCGAACCAAACGGACTATAAGGAAACTAAATAAGTTTGTTAATCATAGCATATGTCATGTGTCATTTGATTATATATTAGTTCATAAGTCAGATAACTTAATTTAGTAGAAAAAAAGATAAATATTAATACTTTAAAATAATTTGTTTAGGTTCTTTAACCTCTCTAAAAAGTTAACTATATATTATATTAAGAGCTAAAGGAGTAAGCCAACTCTTTTACTAATTGAATCAACCTTTATTGACGTATTCAAGTTTTTATTGAAAAAAGTGCACACATTTAATATCCATGTTAAACACAAAACTCTCGTCAATAAAAGGATACCCACATACGTACACTAGGTGGGAAAAAATTGGTCTGATTCCAGAGCACTATAGGAATTTAAATTGGGATTTCGTTGCCAAGGCAAAACATGCTTCAGTTGGTCTCAAGGCTTTTGATGTTAAGTTAAATATATGCCAAAAAAATATGTAGCAGGATGGTGAAATTAAATGCCCCCGACATCTCGCTTCCGAGTCTCTTCCATTTTATTTCAATTATTCCTTCATTTAATTCATTTTATTTTTGTTATAAAAATTATATTTATATATCTCAGAATCAAAAATATCTTTGTCTTCGTTTGTTGCCACTTTTTCCCCTGTACCAGTATGAGTTTTGCCTTTGTCTTTTACCTTTATGCTTAGTTATGAATGAAAATTTTCGGTTGGTTGCATTTTAGTAAATTTTTCATATAATATATGACATTAGTATTAAGAAATCAATTTTTAATAAGTATAATTTATGAATAAGATATATCTTGTCGTGATTTGTGTTTTTATTAACCAATTATAAAATATACATTTGGAAGTTCGCGTTTACACACTACAACGGACAAACATTAATATTGCAAATTGAAGGACATTATTAAAGCATGCCCGACCTGCGCTCTTCGTGTGTAGATGCAATCAAAATATCTGCCAGCCGTTTCTGCAACAGTATATTCATTTAGCAACATCGCAACTTCTTCTTCTTCTTCTTCTTCTTCTTCTGACCTGCAACTTCTTCTTTTAACATATTCACACAAAGAGACATAAATAGTAAGTGAAGAAAAATTATGAAACTAGCTTGAAGCATACGTGAACGACTGAATTATCAGCTATTCTCATTTAAATTTATAACTCATTTTTAATGTAACTGATAAATGGATGGTTTTATTTCGAGTGTGTTTGTACAAAATGAGGTTGATAGCTTCAGTGGAGTCGCTGTGTATATTGACAGGAGAAAAAATCTATTACAAGAGTTGAGTCCTTAATGACTAAGAGTTTGAGCTCGCAGTGTTAGAATGACATCTAACATATTTGATAAAATCATTAATATAAAGTTCGGTCTCTATAATTTATCATCATTTTAGTTTTAATTTTCATAGTTTCAAATAAAGGTTTTGATCCCTTAATGGATAAAATTGATTCAGGTCCTTATTAGATTATGGGGATTAATGTTTTAGACGAAAAGAAATTTGAGAGACTAAAATTTATGATTTAAAACTATAAGTAGGCAAATTCTGCTCCCATCACAGATGAGAAACCCCACAAGTTTTTTTGTCCCCCGAACTGGCCCCAAGTTACTTCCTTGAAGCTATCATATTTGCTTCCCTTCCAATTTAGATCCTATTTGGGATGGTGGTGGGGGTGGGAAAAGCCCAACCTGAGGAGAAAAGCTCTTTCTGAATAAAAGCATGGTCTGAGAGAGGTGTTTGGATTAGCTTTTTTTTAAATTGGAATTTTAGCCAAAAAGCAACTTTTCAACCCAAAAAAAAGCTCAATAGACCTGCTTTTCATGATGCATGCACCACGGTGGGTGACAAATTGCCATGGGACCCACATCACCACTCCTCCAGGATCCTGTCACCCCAGTATGACCCCACCCTTTATCTTATTTTGACTTGATGAAAAAAAGGAAAGGGATATCCTTTTTTTTTTTTTTACCAAAACAAATATTGTTAAACTTTATGTTGCTAAAAAAATATTTGCTGGCCAAAAAATGTTGGAAAAAAATTAATTCTAATTTTAGTAATATAGTATTATTTAGTTAAAAAAACATAAGATTATTATTATTTGTAATTTATATAAGACTTTATCTATCAAAAAAATATCTAATTAAGTGTTACTTAGTATTTGTAAGTTGTTCTCGATAATATATCAATTATCAAATAATATATATTTAATAAAAATTTATGTTTTTTTCAATTATTTTTCATGCAAACTTATTTTTTTAAATAAAAATCTAAATAAATTTCAGTTTAAAAAAATTTTATTTCTGTCACTATCAATTCAAATATAAATTATAGTTATAATTTGATTTTTATCCTATATTAAATTTATAAAAATCAGACTAAAAAACGGCACATCTACTGCGGTCAATCCGAACGGGTCTTAGTATGGTAGTGGGCTTGGGATACGTTGATGTCACAATTAGGGGAGGACCGTTAAGACGACAAATATTTGCACCCAGATTTTCATATATTCCAACAAGTCTGAATAAATCGTATTTACCAGTTAACCCTTCCATGATATACACAAATATTGATAATAATCTTGTCACATCATTTTGCCCCCAGATGTATAGTTGTATCCATGGCTTCAGTCAATAGGTCCACCGACTTTATCCGTGGGGGAAGAATCTGCACACAAGAGAAAGCCGAGAAAAAGGGGGGGGGGGGACAAATTGGATTCTTTTTCATACATTTTTTATGACATAAGCTCGTAATATAATTGTACGTGTTATTTATTATTATTTTCCATTCATTATTTCACGGACAAATACTGCATTATATGACTCCCAAATTTAAAATGCCAGAATTTTGTTGGAATGACGAGTCTCTCTGGTCATGTGCACGTCAGATGGATCAAAATATATGAGCGTCAGGTTAATACATTAAAGTGTTGAAATAAAATTCAATAATATTAAAAATATAGATGGCCATTTTTTTTAATTAAATATGTAAAAATTGGAGTGATATTTGTAATTTGCTTAGCGGTTAAATTAAAAATATTTTAGAATATTAAGTGTACTGAAAAATATTTTAGGACAGTGGGTTTTGATTGAAAAAAAATATATTGCAAGTAGTTGAATGCCCATTGTTGTTTAAAAGAATATTCGCCATTCATTATTTAACCCCAAAACTACTGTTTTGGGTAGCGGAGCGCAGCGGATCATAAGGGAAAAAGAGATAAACCAGGTTCAAAATTCTAAAATAGTTTTGCTAAATTTTGTGGTTAATTTGCTGTTTTTTCGTGACAATGTATTCAATAATGTCATATATTATTTGCATTTTTCCTTTCTTAGTGAACAAGTTTTGCAGAGCAAACACGTCATATATATTTATAAGGGAAGACTGTATCAATATAAATTTCTACTGTTAAATCTGATATGAATCACATTTATTTTTTATTTTCATTTAGGTCCTAATTTTTTTCGGCTAAATATTCCTCTGGTTTTATAACCCTAAAATAACAAAAACAGGTGTGTGGCAAAATCCAAAAGAAAAAAATACTTCATCTGGTTGTAATTATAAAATAAAGTTTATTTTTTTAGAAAAATTAAGTAAGCTAATTAAATTATTTTAGAATATTTTTATTTTTATTTTTTTCTTCAAATTAATTAGTTTGATTAATAAATTAATATATAATCTAAAGATACATAATATATGATATGATTAATTAATTTATTTAATTTTTTTAAAAAAATTTAATTTTATCTTATAATTAATATCAGAGATAATATATGATTCCTAAAATAAAAAAATCATTTGAGATATCTCTGGCTGTGGGGGCGGCTACAGTGATGGATGAAGGCTTCTGATTCCAGAATCAAAATTTGAGGTGCAAGAAGTTCAATATTGATAATGAGAGTAGCGACTAGCTACCTAATTACGTTGATGATAAGCTATCTACATTTAAGGCAATGATTCAACGTACAGTTATAGTACTGTCACATGCTTTCGTACTGACATCCATTTCCTAAATACGTAGGCGATGACCTCAAAAATCAGTTGTTTACTGGCAAAAAAAAAGACCTCAAAAGTCAGTTGTTTACCCTATGGATATAGCAGCTAGTCACCAGAGCCTTGCACAAATTAATTTAACACAGACAAAATTTGGGTAAGTTTAGTAATGTGGAGTTGATTGAGGTACCTTAGCCCCTTATTCAAAGGTATCCATGTTCCATGCTCATCCCTCAATTTTGGAGGGTTTTTTATTTTTTAAAAAAATATTCCATGTACAAAAAGTTAGTTAGCTTAAAATATCAGGTGTCAAAAAAATATTTTAGATATTAGGTGCTATTAAAAAAATATTTCAAGTTATTGGTGTTGCAGGAAAAATATTTTTGAATGCAGAATTAGAAATTAATTAATTTGAGATATCGAATGGTAAAAATATTTTAGAGTACAGTATACAATTTAATCCAAATAAATAAGAATACATAAAAAAATAAAAAAAAATGGCCCTCACCCTAAAATTGAAGGGATGAGCATGTTGTGCTCATCTTTTGGATGAGCATAGTATGATGACCCTATTCAAAGGCATCAGGTTGAATCTCTGGACATAGAAAAAAAAGAGAAAATCCCTTAAAAGAGATTTTAAAAGTGTGAAAATACAGAGAGGTGTAACGAAATTCTGAAATCTTGCAGAGGTACTTTGTGACTGATCAGATATTTACATTTTGAGATCAAATTACTTGTTTTCCCATATGAGCTGACGATAAAAGAAGAGAGAGGTATGTGCAGAAGTGACATGAAAGAGCTGCAAGACAAGAGTGAAGGAGAAAGCTAGCGAAATGTAACCCAGCTGAGGTATGTACAGCTATGCCTTTGCCTCGTCGATCGTCAATCATTATTTTTCGTCATCCTCGTTTGGGTCAGAAGTGAGCATTTCAGAGTTGGGTACTTGGGTTGGAGGGACGTGATGCTTGATGTTAGTGTAGGGGTAAAAATTGCTGATACTGGGTGAATGTGGTAGAAGATGGCGATGGAAGATGAGGTGAGTTAGAGGTATAAGAGTGAAGAGAAAAGAGATAGTGGATTTTATAGGAAATAAGTAAGATAAAGCTGACAAACCCTAATGCAGATCTGTTAAACACTGAAGAAGGCAGTTAGTTTTCTTTTTCTACTGATAGTGTGCTCATTTATTTGTTGCAGGGGAATTAACAAAATGTATGAAAATAGTAGGGCAAGTTTAGCGAAGGAGTTGTTTTGTTATTTTCATGTATAGGGAAATTTTGAAAGTAATCATGATGGTGAAGTTAAATACATTGGAGGTAGTGTGAAGATAAAATGCTAACAGAAGGGATAAGGCTGGAAGAATTAAGGGAAATCATTACTATATGGACAGGTGATGTGAGGAGTAGTTGTGGCATTAAATATAAAGTTAAGTTTGATAAGAGGACTATAATTGATCTTGATAGTGATGGAGAAATAGAAAATTTGTTCCGGTTCAATAACAGCAAAGCTCATGTGTTTGCCTCCCATAAGGATATTGTGAACCAACTGTTGCGAAGAAATGATCCTGATCTGTAAGTTACAAAAATTTGTTGTAATGAATATGTTGGTATTTTGTAATCAAATGTCGGTAATCGTTGATGAAATTTTGTAAATATTTAATGCAGGATTGAGAGATTCCTGTAACAATCACCAGAAGCATAAGTCTATCCCATGAGTGATGGCAGTGATGTTCAGCCTGTGTCAGTTGCATTTGGTGGTGGCAATCTAACTTATGACACTGAACAGAAACATGTCAGTGAGAGGAGCTATTTGAAATGGGGCAGACTAATTTCAGGAGTTGGGCAACGTTTTTCACATGCGGATGCATTAAGAGGAGCTTTGTATAAATATAGCATTGTGCATAAGTTTTTGCCCAAGTACGAGAGGAATACCAAGGAAAAGATATATGTCAAGTGTAAAGCAGAAGGATGCCCTTAGAAATTATGCGCAATGGAGACGACAAGAGTGCAACAATACTTTGTGTTACCAAATTTGTAAGAGAGCATATGCATAGTGCTTAAGATAATTTGGAAGTAACCGGCCATACTGCGAGATCTAGTTTGACATCAGCAATAATCATCGACAAAGTTAGGAACCATGCAGAGAAGTGTCTAACTGAGATTATAAAGACTTTGCAAAGGGAGTATGGTGTTAACCTAACATATAAACAGGCTTATAAGGCAAAGGAAAAGGGAATGGAAGACATTCATGGAAGATCAGAACAATCTTACATGTTAATCCCTTAGATATGCTAAAGGTTGAAGGAAATGGATGATAAAACAGTGGTTGAATGAGTAGCAGATGGTTACAGGTTTAAATGAGTTTTCATTGCATATGGGTTATGTATTGAGAGATTCTTACAAGGTGCAAGACATGTACTATATGTTGATGGAACTTATTTAAGCGGGCCCTATAGGGGGACGCTCCTTTCGGCTGCGGCCTATGATGCGGATAATGAGTTGTTGCCTTTTGCAATAGCAATTCTGAAAGGAGAGACACTGGATGATTGAACTTGGTTTATGTATAAGATTAAAAGGATTTTTGGTTCAATTGAAATTACTTTTGTGTCATATCGTCACAATGTCATAATAGGTGGTGTGGCAGCAATATTTGGAGGTCATCGGCATGCATTTTGTTATAGACATGTGAAGGAGAACTTCAGCGCTGAAATACTAAAAATAAATAGGGGCAAAAGGAAAACAAGTGCTCGGCTAAAAGATGATGGACTTATTCTTCTTGACAAAGTTTCATATGCAAAGCTTCCGGATGACTTTGATAAGGCAATGGAATAGATGCGGGGGTACTCAAAAGAGTTATATGATTGGATTTTGAATCATGGGGATGTTGACAGGCAGGCAATGAGGAAGTTCCCTTACAAGCGTTGGGACAACATAAAAACCAATCTTGTCGAGTCTTTCAATACTTGGATGGTGAAGGAGAGAAAGTATAATGTAGTACAACTAATCTATGCGCATCATAAGAAAGTAGCAAAGAAGATGCATACGTCATATCTGTTAGTGAGGAAGTGGAAGAATTGTGTTGGGCCAAACATAGAGGCGAAGGTGAGGGAAAATGTAATCGAAAGTGAGTATATGTGGTGTAAAGATTATGGTCTGGGAAGATTCTGTGTGCATACGGCACGTGAAAACCTTGGGGTTGACATTCAACAACGTGAATGTAGTTGTGCATTTTGGAAAATGAGTGGGATTCCATGCACACATGCCTGTGTCGCTGTGAAGGTGTTCCATGGCAACATTTATGAATATGCTGATGATTGTTTGAAAATCGAAACTTAGGCAAAGATTTATGAGCACAGCATGATTCCGGTTGTCATAATAGACATGTCAAACCTGAATGATTATAGCCTTTATACCATGCACAATATGTCTGAAAAGGCCAAGATCAACAAGGCAGGAATCACAGTTCCAAAACAGAAAGATCTATCATTATGCATGGTGCCATGAAGCTGGGCACACACGAAGAACTTGTAAAAATCCCAATCCACGTTGAAGTTAGTATTAGTGCAGTATTAGGCAAAATCTTTTGGTGTATATATACTTTGGTCTGACCTTTCTGTGTTATTTTTTTGGATGAAGGGATGTGGTACATAGGGTATCAAATGTTGTAAGTAATTAGTAATAGATATAGGGTTATGTCAATGACAAAGGAATATTAAGAGGAACCACTTTCTTAATGTCTTGTTGTCAATGCACATATTAGAACAATGTTTCTTGTTGCTGGTTTTTTTGGCACTGTCATTGTATTCCCCATTTTTGTGTATATAAGGTCATACCCCTTTATGAGATCTACATGTAAGTATGTCATGTTTTTTGGGTATATATTGTCTACTCCTTTATTTTGAAACTTATGTATATAAGGTTTAGAAGAAGAAGGTTTTTTGCCTCTTTTGATGTGTTCTAATACACTAAGAACGTTTTTTGGCGGTGGCTAGTGTAGGGGGAATGAGCTCCAATGTAGTGTCACGGTGTAAGTTTAGTGGATGATTGACTAACCACCACATTATGTCGCTCCTTAATTGCTTAATCTCCTCTTGTAAATAAGTGACCAAGTTAATTTTACTTCAATTTGACTAAAAAAGTACAAGGTTATAGTTGAAGAGGTATACATTTTGATAGTCCAAGACACAATCGGGATCCAATTGGCTCAACCATATCATCACAGTGCACACCACAGTCCTTACTATCGTCACATAGTTAGTCAAAGGTTGCATTAGTTCAAATGACAGGAAAATCAATTATTTATTTGAACAAATTGGCTAAACTCAGATTATTTTGTTGGACAATAGGAGATCATACAATTTCGCTCTTTGCCTTCTTTCCGACCTTATTTGGCTTCACTAATGCATAATATCAAGAAAACGATCCCTCTAAAGCCACAAACATACTACATAACAAGTTAATGACATGGTGTGGGAATTTTAGTATGTGACAACATTATCCACTTGTAGTTAGCTGAACTTACAATTAAGTTGACAGCGAAAATGTAATCATCTGGCACAACACCCTTCTTACTTGACTTCTTATGACTCCACTTGAGTGCGGGCATAAAAAAACTCTTAAAGTGTACAAGACGGAGAGAAACTCAAATTGTCCCCGCTTTCTCCAGATTTTATGTTCTTCAATATGTCAGTGTATTTCTTTTGCCCATACTCACTCTTCAACCTCTCATACAATGGATCAGAGTCCTCCACATCTACCCTAACCTTGACCCCTTCACAAGTAATACCAAGCAACTTCTCCACATCTTTTGCTTCAATTTCTTGTGTCTTCCCCTTTATCCTAAATTGCTGTGTTGGTAGGTCATATGCTCTAAGTATTGATACAATCAAGTCATGCGGGAGTCTATCCAATTCCACCTTCAACAAGTTTCTAAAACCTATTTTCCTAACCCTCTCCTTCAAATTTTCATTCTCATTCACAAATTCCATGAACAATGTAAATCCTCAAAGTGGCGAGCAGGTATGAAAGGATACTCTAATTTTGCTCTTCTTCTTTTCTAGCCTTCCTTGCTTAGCTCGTTCAGTGTACTCCTTTTTCTTATCATCCAGAAGCTCTCGCCATGCCTTTCCTACAGCCTTGTTTTCTTCTGTCTTCTTCTTCTTCCTCTCCCCCAAGTTTGCCACATACTCATTTCTAAACAACAAAAACCCACCTTGTACCGGTTGAATCTTCACAGGTTTGTTGTTTCCTCCTTTCGTCTTCACACTTGTGCTGTTTGCATGTCTACTCTTTAGATCTTTCCGTCTTAATGCTTTCGATTTGATGTCTCCCCTTTTTGTAATGTCATCTTCTTTGACCTGCACAAGAAGCATTTCACATTTATTAACATTGTTCGCTCACAATTTAAATGGTTCTTTCACACTCTCACTTCTTGTGAATCCTAATTCCCCTCATGAAAGTAGCACAGTCTAACAGGTCTTAATAAAAGGATTCACAACTTGTGAAAACAATTTTCACTGCTTGCTTCTCAAAATTAACCTATTCACATAGCTTCACAACTTCATATTAAGGTTTCCCAAGTTCTGATTATGTTTTCACAAGTACGATATCAAACATTTTCACATACCAACATGTTTTTCAATTTCATACCAACCATTCCCAACAAACTTGTAACTTTTTCCCACGTTAAGATTAGGAGTTCACAACCAAGCAACCAATTTTGACTAGGGAATTCTCAAACTAGACAATTTCCCAAGTTCTCATTACGGATTCACAAATTCTACAAATGGTTTCCCAACTTGAAAATTACATCTTCCCACATACCAACACGCTTTCACAGTGTCCTATAAACAATTCCCAAGTTTATATTAGGTTTTCACAGATTAGCATAACCTTCTCACCACTGTCAACACCCATTTCCATTTTGATATGAGCAGGGCAATAATGAACAAGTTCCATAGGAAAACAGAAAAGTACAGTTATACTGATAATAAGTATTTTCTTACAGACAGTCATTAACAGAGCAGAAATCGATAATAATGACAAATATGTATAGAATGTTCCAAAACTATTTCACACACAGACTATATACAACTACTGTATACATCTTGGGAAACGTGCCTGTCAGTTTCCCTTCTCTTCATCCTTGGCTTTCGAGCCACTGGCACCCGCTGAGACATTTGGATTAGAAAAAGGGGTGAGATTCCAAGGAATCTCAGTAGAAACATACGATCAACATATAAAATGTGAAAATTAAATATGCAATGCACCGTATCAAGTAAAATGAAAACTCATATTATCCGTGTGTGTACACAAAATTCAGGGCCAACTAATCCCGTTGAAACCCTTACATGTACCTCAGCTGAGTCCTTGACTACAGCTAGGTAAGACTAGTGTACCTCAGCTAGGTCCTAGACCACAGCTAGGTAATGTGCCTCCAGCATGTGTTCAGATCACAAAATACAGTAACACGCATCATACAAATAGTCACATAGTATATGAGAGATAGTAGTCCCAACCTTAACCTCTTTCCTGTCTCAAAGGGTCCGCCTCGTAAAATGTGTCAACTATAAGCGTTCAACTCGGTCCTAAAACATCAAATGTACAAGAAATAGGTCATAACCTATCCAAGTATCATTTTAGACACTTCCATAGTGTTTCTTGTGGTTATATTAGCCTATGGTGAAAATTTACCAAAATGCCCCCGAGACCCCAGCCCGGCCCCGCCGTACCCGGCCCGATGGCACGTTTTCCCAAAATTTTGACTAGGGCTATTCTGACGTATTTTCGTCCAAGAAATCCATTTCCGGACTCAAAATTACCAAATTCAATGAAAAATTACGAAATTGCCCTTGGCAGCCCTACTTTTAGGGTTTTAAGGGTGTTTCCGTAATTATGTTTTCTCAGCCTTTTCTGAAAAAGTGCCCAACTGTAACCCCACCTAATTTTCCCTCCTGAACCCAATGGAACCATCAAATCATTGAAAATCCAACTCTAAGGCCCTCAAACATCCCTGGCCGAAATAATTGTGTTCTCCAGGAAAAATCGGGGTTTTACGATTTCGGCTCCGTAAACACATTCCTTTCTACTTCTAACCACTTTATTAACAATCTAATTGAGTTATAACAACCATTTGAACTAAAATTGGGCAGCATAACCCTTAGATACACACTTTTCCAAAATTTAAAACCAATGGCAATCCGACGAAATTTCACCGATTAAATTGCCCACAGCAGCCAGAATAGTTAATATACGAAGGTTTGGAAGTTACCTCAAGCTCCCACAAGCTTTTCCCAAAAATGGCTGAAAACCCTAACTTTTAAAACACCAAATTTGAGCTTTCCAAACCTTAAAGAACAAAGAGGAGTAGTTTAGAGTCGGAGTTATACGCGTTAGGAGCAAAATCGTCGGAGAAATCGGCTTACCTTGTGATTTTTCTTCTATTTCTCTCTCTAAACTCTCTCAACCTTCTCTCTCTATGGTTCAGGTCTGTTGAGCACGAAAATGGGCTGAAGAGGATGATGATATATTTATTTATCATATATTTTGCAATATTTTATTTATTTGTTTTATTTTCCAAAATTTCAAAAATGAACTTATGTACATAAATCCTTATGTACATATAACCATGCTCATTAAGCCCAATCAATATTTCCTTATTTATGCCACATGTAGGAGACACCTAAGGGGTTCCTCCCTATGGTCTCAATTGGCTTCACTACTTATCCAGGTTACGTATACACGTAAAGTCTCAATTTTGGTCAAAATTGCACATTTTGCTCAAATTTTCCATAAATTCATATTAAATTGACCAAAATATTCTAAATATATTTTTAACCTTTATTTTCCTTAATTAATTGAAATTAAATTCAATTAATTGGAAAATAATTTATTTTATGCTATTTTGGCAAAATTATGATTTTGCCATTACCTTTCTAATCCAATTTCTTTTCTTATTTTTCTTTGGCCAATTTTCATCTATTTTTGGACCAAATATTTTCTCCAATATTCCTTCATTTTTGGACCTTAATATTGGGCTTTTTAAATCACCCAAATTAATTCCATATTTATTTTTTTTTACCAATTTCTCATGAAATTGAACATTTATAAATTCATAAATTCCAAATTCATGAATATTCACCATTTTATTGAATTTCTCAAATATTTACAATACTTTTGGTGAATATAAATTTTGGGGAATTTCTCAAATACTTAAGCATTCCCAAATTTAGATTAAGTTTTCTCATGTTAGATTTGGGACTTCACATCCACGCATCACAATTTGACAACTTGTGAATAAGCATTCCCAACTTTAATTTCAGTTTTCTCAGGTTATGATTACAATTTCCAACTACGCCTAAGAAATTCCCAACTATCCATTATGCTAAATTTCCCACATCATTAGACAGTGTAACAAGTTCTGATACACATTTCGCAACTTTGCATAACGTTATATCAACTTCCAAATAACACAATTTCCACATTCCAACAGGGTTTCATAGTTATCCATTCCCAACTTTAAATTCGATTTTCACAGTTTAGGTTAAGAATTTCACAACTACACATGCGACAGATTTTTGAACCCATTTACTTACCGAACTTTCGCGCCCAGCTGTAACTTCACATCATAATAGCAATTTCACAGCAACTCACCAGCCAATCTCTGCGCCAATCTAAGAAATGGCCACTTCCAGATTGTCGTCGTCCTCGCCCTCCGTCATCCTGCAATAGACCAGCTGACTTCCTACCCACCGTCGACGCCTCTTTCGTACCACAAAAGCACACCCAACTCAGCCCAAATGACAACTTTACTAGTTTACGTTGTTGTTTTTTCTCATTTTTCAGCCGTCGAAACAGTCGACCTCTTCTCTTCTTCAATGGAAAAATACGGCATACTCCCTAGCCCCAACAACTCCTTTTTTCCTCCTCAAATCGACCCCACCCACTTCGGACCCACTATGCAACCAACAACCTCTACTCCCCACCACTCTTTTACTCCTCAGAAACTGCCCACTAACAGCCAATCCACGCACGATAAAAATGCCTCCCTCTCTTCCTCTTTTCTTTTCAAATTTGCATAGGGGCAAACCCATCTTTTGATCTCAAAATGTAAATCTCTTATTAGTCACAAAGCACCTCTACAGGATATCAGAATTTCGTTACATCTCTCTGTCTTTTCACACTTTTGAGGGATTTTCTCTAAAAAAAAAAGTCTTCCTGAGAGACCCTTATCCCTTTAAGAAACTTCAATTGGATCTAGTATCCAGTAGGGGTTTAATGGTAACCAAAGAAAAAATAGCGGTCAGCATGTAAGTGCATTTTTCTTTTGTAAGCACATTCTCAAATGTTAGACATTTGTCTAACTGAATGTTTGGGAAACAATAAAATCATAGTTTTAGAAGTTATTTTCCGTAAATCAAGATAATATTCTTCTCACATACTTATCTCGTAAACCGTAAAAAATATTTTCTAAAAACTAATATAAACATACACTAAAAAAAATAGTTTTATTGATGTTCACGGAGCGTGATTTCAATGATTGTGCACCATTTCTTGAACTTGTATATATTCAAACACATTTTTTTAATTAGACAGACAAACACACACTAATGTATGATAAGATTATAAATGAGATGAAACCCACAGTTTTTAACTTACCAAAAAGAAATCATCTATAAAGCTATTTGTTATCAAAACATGTAATTTTTATAATACTAACAGCTTGTTTTATTGATTGGAATGCATTATATGAATATATAATTTAATTTGAAAAATGTTTCATAGGAGTGATAACATTTATTGAGATTATTCTTCTTCCCGTTTTTTTAGGACAAAACGAAACTTGTTAACAGCTATAGGGCCGTGTTCTCGTCTGGCTAGATATATGGTCCGTTATATTAATACAGAGGTTACGTCCAATAAATGTTAACAAAAAGGTCGTTGAGGCTTTGTGGGCTACGTTGAATGTTCTATTGACAAAGCTTTCAAGGGGCGGCATTTGATACAGGGTACGATGCCTATACTTTATCCGAAAACAATTTTGAAGAACTAGTGCTGCGACTTCATAAAAGTTTCCCAGCGAAGGGAGAAAATGTCTGTGGGAGAGCTATTCTAAATTAGATTAGAAAATATTTGAATATAAAACAATCAGATGGCTAAATACAAAAAAAAAAAATTATGATTTTCATTACATGAAATTTAATAAATAATTTTTTTTATAACCTTCTGTATCACTCAGTATCCGACACTTTTTTTACATAAGCAATTGGATAACCCGAATCAAAATTTTGCAACTAAAATGCCTCTCTCTAATTTTTTTTTTTTTTGAAATAAAGTGGAATTCAAACTTAATTTGTCTACTTTATAGTCTAAATGGATACTAGTAGACCAAGAATTAATAAATGAATTAATTACAGTGATTTGTAAATAGTACACAGGTAAAAAAACGTAAATAGTACATATGGTAAATTTTATATTGAATAAGTGTTGGTATTAACATATATTTTTTTCGCAAATGATTTCTGAGCAACATGAATGAGTACCCAAAGTACTAATAAACAACAATGATGGGAAAATGGGGTGGTAATGGGACGCTAGTGGATGATGCATGGTGACGTTGATAATTGTAGAAGTTTTTATTTTATTTTTTTAGGTTAAGGTCCTTTTGATTCCAAAAGCTGTCAAAAAAAAAAAATCTCAATTTTGTTTCAAAATTTTTTTTTGGGAGTAATATGCTTTAGGAGTTTTCAAATGGTAGCAAATTCATCCTGACTGTTATTTATATTAAATTTGACTATTAGTTGATCAAATATGTTAATATAGTAAATCCACGCGTAATCTACGTTATTTTTTTTAAGGTGCAAATTTGCTCAAGAAGATTTTACTCATGAGCAATGTTGGCCTGAAAATTGTTTGAATTCAATATTGCCCTAGAAATTTCTAAATTGTAGCAATGTTCCCTTAACCATTATAAAGGTTAAGTTTGACTATTAGTTGACCAAATATATTAAAGCTGGTAACATGAACAACTTTGGAGAAGACGTACAAATGGAAGAGGAGTTTACATTCAATTCGCTACATAGTAATAAAGAAAAAGATTTAATTACCATGTTCAATACACAAAAAGAAAGATTACTGAGAATAGGGCCACTAGTAACCCTTCGTCGCCTTACCCTAGCGACGTCAAAATAAATATGTATCTCTTCAATTTTCTTTTCATCACACAAGATGCTTTTCACTTTTTTGATTTTCTCCAATCATTTAGATGGGGTGCCTTTTTTCCCAAAAAAAATCCTCATTTATAAATCTAACTTGGAAAAAATGAAATAGATGACATATAGACTATCAAGATAAGTATATTTGATCAACTAAAGAGTAAATTTGGATCACAGTAGAGGCGAAATTATTACAATTTAGAAATTTTTTTAAGGGAAAGTTAAGATTTTTTGATAATTTTCATGACAAAAATGGACCTTAGCTGCTTTTTGTTTGGGTGAAATACAATAGTAGCAGATTTGTAAATAGTACAAATGTGCTTTCTCAAAGCAAAAATCATTCACACTTTAAAATCTAAGATTTTGGAAATGAGCAAAATAGAATTGTGAAATTTAAGTTTAATAGATCTCAAGGCATGTGTGTGTATGAAACAATCAAGCATAATAAATCTTAGTTTCTCTGAAAATAAACACAAATTATTACCAAAAGAAGAATTCCTCCAAAATTAAGGGAGCTCAAGAGTAAAGTTTTTTGTGGTCACTAGTAGAAAAGAGTTTTTTTTTGCCCCAGTCGTAAGGGAACTGGTGCAGCATCCGTAACAAGGGACGTTTCTGTAAATAAGTCATAACTTTTTTTACTTTTTAGATCTGGTATTATTTAAACTGATGTAAAAAGTGTGCATTAGTGTCATTTTCATAAATAAGTCGTAGCTCTTTTTTATTTTCTTACATAACAGGTGTAGAGAGTATAATTTTTCCCTTTCTCAAAAATCACTACTTATCCTAATAAAATCAAATGACCAATAAGCTGAGTTAAAGCAGTCTCACCCTAATAAGGAGGACACAAATTCAAATTTCAAAAAATATATTTATTATTGGGAGAGATGAAAATTATTTATACTATATACTCGATGTGATAGGAAAACCATTAATGAAATGAGAAAACTAAAAAAAAAAAAATCAAATGATAAAGTAATAATAGTCACTAATTAATCACATGGATTTGTTTGCCTCCCTGGGGGGGGATCTTATCATTCATCGTGAAATAATAAAACCTTAATTATTATCCTTATAAATTAGGCCCACAAGCTTCCCCTTGTTGAAATGGATTCAGAAAATGCTAGAGCTAGGCCCACCACAAAAACACCCAAACTCGTCCCGCATATATTATTGACTCTAGGGTTGGCCACTGTTGGAATCACGTGTTGGTTGCATTCACACACAAGCCTGCCACTATTATTGTCATACCTGCATTCACACACTCACGACTCACGAGTGTACCTACGAGCAAGTGAATGTTTGGAACACTTATTTTTTAAATATAAGTGTTTATTACATAAATTGAGATAAACTCCTTTCACATATTTACTTCATATATCATGAATAATAATTTATAAGCACTTATTGCCCAAAAATAAGCTATTACAAACAAACACTAAATCAAAGAGCTCGTATTAATGGTTTTTATTATGGCTGTCAAATTCATAGTTGTAAACAGCATTGTTCATAAAACCGGACCGGACCGGCCTGTTCGGACCGAAAACCAGCGAACCGGCCAATTGGCCGGTCCGGTTCAGTTAGTAGACAGGTACTGTTCCGACCCGGTCTGACCCGGGGTTGACCCGGTCAACCCGAGCGGTTCACGGGTTGCCTCTTTTTTTTTAAAAAAAAAAACTTTGCTTTTTTAAGCTCCAAATGACATTTTTCTTACTTTTTTTTCAGAAAAATTATTTTCCTAAATTTTTTTAATTTTTAATGAGTTTTAAAAGGATAATGGAATATTTTTGGCATTAGTTGGAGAAAAATTCTTATGTACTTAACAATATTTTTGTGGGTATTAGATTTAGAAGGTTATATTGGACTATTGGTTAGAAAAAAACTCTTATATAGTTTTTTAAATGGTATGGATGAATATTTAAATTATATATATATATATATTTTTTTTTTAATTGACCCCGGTCTGACTCCCGGTTTGACTCCGGTCTGAACCACTGACCCTTGACTTAATACCCCGACCGATTCAGTACCCGGTCCAGATTCATGAACCTTGGTAAACAGACTTATAATATGAACGTAAGCTCGGATCACGAATTCAAGCCGCAAACTCAAAGGCTAGCATGAGTTTAATTGTGGGTTGACAGCCACAGTTGACTCAATGAGTTGTTAGCCAGCAAATTTGAGAACAATAATGTTTATTAAAGTTAGATGTTCTTGTCTGATTTTGCCGCCTTTTATTACTAGCCGCATACCATATAAATGGATTTCATCGATTCACGTTGTCACGTGTGATCAGTTTGCGCCCTTTGATTAGTAGTCCCACATGTTTTATACAACTGGCTACAGAGGACAAGCATTAATATTTTCGAAAAAGACATGATTAAAGAATGCCCCATTGATGTTATCTTTGCGCAGTGTGACACTGTGACTTATCACCTAGCTTGTCTTTTCTAATTAATTTAATTACATAGATTAATAATTGAGAAAATTACAGAAATGATATTTTACAATTTTAATTTTTTTTTTTATCATTTTCGTTTAATAATGTGTGTGTGTGTGTGTTTTTTTTTTGTTGGGGGGCCGGGGGGGATATATTTGTGTCCTTAAAGGCTTAAACATACCCTGCGTTCTCACGGCCTGACTTGACCCATTATGTTTCCTAGCTAGAGTTTATTTATTTATTTTTCAGATCATATTCTAATTTCTTTGTTCTTGATCAAGCAAAGGTGGAGAAACACCTATAAGGCATTCCCCATGATCATAAATTTCTTTATCGAAGACAATAATTTTTTAGATAAACTTTAATTTGTTTTGATATTCCCAACCATTCAATTTATAAGAGTGCCATAATCAAATTAAGCAGTTTAAGAAAGCGATTAAAATTAATTAAAAATAATAAATATGTCTTAAATAAACTATGTTTTCAAATATGCACTTATTTATAAAGATGCAATTAGAGCTGGAAAAACGGATCAACCCGCAGGTTGCGGGCTGGCCTGCGGGCCAAGCAGGTCGGGCCCATGCGGCCCACACTTCTGCGGGTTGGCATTTTGCTAACTCTAACCCATAGTGTGCGGGTTGGGCGGGCCTGCATATTTTTTTTTTGAAAAAAAAAGATCCTATTTTTTAAAGATAGTCGAAAATACGAGACACACATATATGAGTTATTAAATTTACATTTCTAGCATCAATCATTCCTCTTATAAAAATTTAAAAACATAATTCACAATTTAAGAGATAAAATTATTAAATTTGTTAAAGTTTATAAACAAAAAATAAAATCATCCTCAAACAACCAAAATATAATAATTTTGTTTAAAAAAGAAAGGAAGAGGCTAAGATTTTTTCTTTTTGAATTGGGAGGTGTCAAGATTGGAGTGGACAACTTATAAATATTGTGAAATTATTATATATATATAAAAAAAAATTCACGGGCCAACCCGCCAACCCACGAGCTGGCCCGCATTAGCCCGCAGGCCATGCGATGCGGGCCTATGCGGCTCGCACTTTTGCGGGTTGGGAAAACCTTGTCCCAACCAGCTGGCCTGCGGGTTGAATCCGTTTTACCAGCTCTAGATGCAATGGTAAGAGAGAGAGAGAGAGTAAATAGAAGTTACATCAACCTTTTAATTAATGTAATATCTATGATTAATGAGCAACAAAAATGAAAAAAATAACTCATTAAATGTTTAGATAATTTTTGTTGGGTCCTTTTGAAAAGGATCAAGACAATTTAAATTTTAGGTTTTTGTAAGAGAAGGGCAAGAGAGAGTACATTGGAAGAACATGAGAGAATCAAATCCAATAAACCTTTGGTAAATGAAGTGCGTGTGCGTGTGCGTGTGCGTGTGAAGTGCCATTTTCATTAGAAGTTCAACCTGACTACCATTTTTTTTTATATACATGAAAAGTTTATGTATACCTCTAGGTTTAAAGAGTATTTGCAGAGGTACTTACGGCCCGTTTGGTACGCTGGAATTGATTTTGATGGAAATGGATATGGATATGGATATGGAAATGGATATGGAAATGGAAATGGAAATGGGGATTAAAAGTATGTTTGGTATGTCATGGAAATGAGATCTAATTTTTGTATAAAAATACCAAAATGTCCTTCAATTTTTTATTTTTTATTTTTTTTAAAGGTAGTGGAGGGTAATAGATGGAAATGATCATATGAAATTATAAATCTTAAGGGTAAAATGAGAATTCCATGGAATTTGTTACAATTCCATGGGGTATATGATGGAATTGCAATTCCATCAATTTGATGGAATTGGCTCTTCCATGGAGGCCAATTCCATCATACCAAACACACATCCTCATGGAAATCAATTCCATTTCCATTTCCATACCCCTCAATTCCATCGTACCAAACAGGCCATTAAAGATTATCCATCAACAAGATACTTATATTGTGGGATTTGAACACACAACCTTAATGATTATGAGCTAATCCTTTTACCAACTAAATCAACTTTTATTTACAGAAGTTCAACATGACTTCAATAACACTAGATAGATGACAAGCACAATGTCTCAAAGTTCTCAAAGTAAAGTTTGGTAAAGTTAAAAAGAGATAAACATATGTGGTGTAAGGATAGATTGAAAGCGGAAAATAAAACGGAAGTGCATGGCCTCAACATTTTACGCTCGTTTCTCTTTGAAATTTATTATAAAAAAATTGGTTAAAAGTTTTATACGACCCACACTTTAAAAAATATCTTCATAAGTCATAACATCGGTCAACTGAAGGTGCAACAATAATTCTCTTAAAGAAAATAATATAAATTACTCAACGTAAGAGAACCTCGTGTGTTTAATATACACACACACAAGATATATATATATCATGAGATTTTTTTTTTGTTGGTTTTGATACCGAGGAGCCCACCACAATACGGATGACCTGAACCCAGGCCCAATTTCATCTCTGGCCCAGTTATACATGGTTGGAGAGAGGCTTCAAATCTTCAAACCCAGGGAGTTCTCACTCTCAAGAAAGCCGAACACACTCAATTTGACTTTTGTCCCCTCAATTTGGGATTCTAAAAGCCATCCCAAACACAATTAATTCTCTTTTATGTTCTTAATAAGGTATACTTCTCTGATTTGATTAGATTAAAGAAGTCTATTAAATTAGTTAACATGATATGTATTTTCTAAAACATCTTAGTTATATTTCTTAATTCCCTCATTCTCACTCCTCCTTAATTATTGTTGAGGGCATCAATAAGGGCAAATTAGGAAAAAATTGATAATATAAAAAATATGTCTTATATTTAGAATTAAGATTAACTCCTCAAATATATTTTATATTAAGGATTGGAGAGATATAATTCTATAGAGTTAATATCATTATTGGTTTTTACAGTTTGATCAAATTTTAGTTTTTGTCCCTATAATTTAAAATAACGGGTTTTAATCGTCATAGTTTTATAAGGATTTGACTTGAATTTAACAATGCAAGCTTTAATTAACATCGCTAAGTACGTTGACAACAAACAAAACATGTTAAAAGTTTAAAGACTATGTGTATCAAAATCTAAACTTGTGAAACTAAAGTTTTAATTGGTCCGTATACTGAGGGCATGCTTGAATTAGCATTAAAAAAGCATGTTCAAATGGGCTGACACAAAACTTCTCTCACATATTTACCTTGTACACTCTACTACAAGAACATGATTCCACGACACCAAACAACAACCGTTTTTAGAAACCAGTAGTAAAAAAGCAAGCGCTGTGAACGGATAGCACTGAACTGAAGTTTCAACAATTGTTTTCAAGGAAAATAGTCGTTGAAACCTATGTTTTCAACGACTGGTTTAAAAACCAGTCGTTGAAACTGGTTATATTTCCCCCAAATCAGCGCGCGTTTCTGTCATTGTCTTCCCCGCGCTAATAGAACCCTGAATTTCGTGTCTCCCGCGAGCTCCATAGGGCAAATTTCTTGGCCTATCTCTTTCTCCTGCATTCTATCCTCTGTCCCTCTCCGACGTCCACCGTCTTTGCAGTCCCTCCATTCCCTCTCGATCGGAGGTCTAATCTTCGCTTTCCCTCTTCTCAATCCGAGCAGCAAGCAACGCAAGTAGGTAGCCCTGCTTTCTTCCTCTGGTTTATTTACTTTTGGTTTTCTCTTCTTAGCCTATATTTTCGCTCCTATAGTTCATACTGGGCTCTTCGCATACTGTTGTGAAGAAGACAATATTGGTCGTTCTTGGTCTATTCCGGTGTGTGTGTAAGTTTCCCTTTTCTGTTTCTAGTTGATTTGTTCATTTGGATGTCAATTTCTGCTGTTCTGGAAAAAAATTTGGCATTTTGCACTTCGTTTGTGATTGAATCTAGGCTTAATTAGTATGTCATTGAGATTGGTTGTGCTTGTTAAATATCTCATGTCTCTGTTTGCGCACTCCACATAGCTTTCCACCATTTTTCTTCTTATATATTTCTTACTTTGTACTTAACCCCCCAGGTTTTCTATTTTCTTAATAAGTCCAAAATATCTAAGTTTTTAGTGTCCTACTCATTCATAAATCTTCAAATTTCATTATTTCTTCCAAGTTATTAATTTCCAATTACATTTATATATACACACGTGTATTTGAAGGAATTTAGTTCCCTTTTTCTAATTTCCAATTTCATTATTTCTTCCAAGTTCCCTTTTTGAGTGTGTAATGTGAATTTAGTTTTTTTATACCACATTGAGAAATCATGAATTAAACTTGGAAGCACCTTCGATAGATAGATCTTGAAGCTAAAAAATCTGGCTATGATATCTAATGATGATTGACAAGCCATGTTGTAGGGCTATCAAATTAAAAACTAGATTAATATGCACTAGCTTACTTGTTTTGAGCTTCCTATTGAACCTAATGATCTTGGTATATTGGAACCAATGAATTTCTAGTGTAAAATTCACATTAATTTTAATAGTGTAAAATTCAAACTCAAAACCCCCAAAGATATTTAGTCATATCTAGATCCACCAGGCTACCAATTGTTCTTAATTTTTAATTTACATCAAATAGATAAAATATTGATATTTAAATATTTTATTATTTTTAGGACTAATACAAATTCACATTTGTATCATATTTTCCTATTATTGACATAATTATCTTATTTAAATTTATGGTTCTTTCCAATGTGTTTTCAGGAAATCAAAATTCATAATACCATTGTTTGAGATGTAAAACCAAGGTTTTTGACAAGACAAAAATATGACATTGGTATTGTTGTGATCACATAGAAATTAAAGTGGTATTCTCTTAGTGATGCGAGATGGGTGAATTAATAAGTGTTATTTGCAGGTAAACGTGTGAATTAAAAAGTGCAAGATTAGTGGCGTACGTTTTCTAATTTGCAGACAATCAACAAGATCAGTTCAACAATGCCTTTGAGTTCATAAAAGATGTAGTAGTTTTGGGTAATATTATAATGTTTTGGCTAATAACTCTCTCATAAACCTGCAGGTATCACTACTGCCATCGTTCTCCCTTGGGTTGCCAGCCTACTACATCCTTACCTCAGTAGAATCTTCTTCCAAATCCTTAATCACAAACATAGTGTCCTTGGAAGCTAAAGATTAGGTGGTAAGTTATGTTATTGCCTGTTGATGAAATTTTTTGAAACCTGAGGATATCATGGTACTACTATTTTTTGTAAGCGTGATAAATTTGAATTACTAAACTTTAAAAATGGTAGTTGAACTGTTAGTTTTTACAGTGTGTCATGAGTGTTTCATATAGTTGTTCTAAACTTGAGTGTCTGTGAAAATGGATTAGATAGTAATAAAATGGATCACCGTTGGATGAATGCTTTAAGAATTAGTGAAGAATATGAGATTCGGGTGGAAAAGTTTATTGAATTTGCTAAAATGAATGCACCTAGTAAAAATGGGAAGTATTTTTGTCCATGTATCAACTGTTTAAATGAGAATCTACGGGATGTTGATGATATAAGGGGTCACTTACTTTGTGATGGAATAAATCTTCGGTACACAAGGTGGATATGGCATGGTGAGGAACTAACCGCTTGTGCATCACATGAGAAGGAAGTTTTGGAGGTTGGAGATGACGATAGAATGGAGAACATGATTCACGATGTTGAGGTAGAATGTTTTGCACAAACGCCTGTATATGATAGCATACGGAGTGATGCAGAGACACCTTTGTACCCTAGGTGTACTAAGTATACACGCTTGTCAAACATTTTGCACTTGGTCAACTTAAAGGCAACTTGTGGGTGGACCGACAGTAGTTTCACATTGTTACTAGAATTGTTATATGATATGTTTCGAGAGGATAATGTACTTCCAAATCGTATGTAAGAGGCCAAGAAAATATTATCTATGATGGGTATGGAGTATAAAAAGATACATGCTTGCCCTAATGACTGAGTATTGTACAGAAATGAGTATGAAGGCTTAAGTGAGTGTCCGAAATGTAAAACTTCTAGATACAAAGTGAAGAAAGGTAATAGGTGTGGTGATGATACAAATAAAAAGCAACCTTTAAATGTTTTGTGGTATCTTCCAATCATACTGCGGTTCAAATGAATGTTTGCTAATGTGAAAGAAGCAAAGAAGTTGAGATGGCATTATGATGACAGAGTTTGTGATGGAAAATTCCTTCGGCACCCGACTGACTCTCCACAATGGAAGAAAGTAGATGAAATGTATCTCGGATTTGGCAGCAAGCCTAGAAACCTTTGGCTTGGGCTTTGCACAAACGGGATCAATCCCTATGGTACTTTTAACAGTACACATAGTGCACGGCCCGTTCTGCTGGTAATTTACAACTTACCTCCCTGGTTGTGTATGAAACGCAAGTATATGATGCTTTCTATGATGATTTCGGGACCAAAACAGCCAGAGAACGATATCGATGTCTACTTGGCACCTTTGATAGAGGACTTAAAGAAGTTGTAGGAGGATGGTGTAGATGTGTTTGATGCATATAAGCAATAGTCGTTTAAGCTACGTGCAATGATTTTTACCACAATTAACGACTTCCCTGCATATGGTAACTTGTCAGGTTATAGTGTCAGGGGTCATAAAGCATGTCCGATATGTGAAGCGAGCACACAATTCCATCAACTCAAGCACGGTAGAAAAACGGTCTACCTTGGTCATAGATGATTTCTTCCTCGGTTCCACCCGTACCATAGGCTAAAGAAGGCTTTTAACGGTTTGCCAAAGAATGAAATGGCTCCGAAGCCATTAACTGGAGACGAGGTTTATAGTCGGGTGGAAAGAATCAATGTCACTTTTGGTAAAAATCAAAAGACTACGGGTGAGAAGAACATATGGAAGAAGAGGTCAATTTTTTTTATCTTCCATATTGTTGTAGTCTTGATGTGAAACATAGTATTGATGTAATGCATGTGGAAAAAATGTATGTGATAGCCTTGTTAATACGCTTTTGCACATACTAGGGAAAACTAAAGCTAGAATTAGTGTAAGACTAGACTTGGTTGAAATGGGAATAAGAGAATGACTGCATCCACAGCTAAGAGATGATGGTAAGAGAGCGTATATGGAGCTAGCAGCTCATACATTGTCAAAAGCCGAGAGAAGAAGTTTGTGTGGGTGTTTGCACGGCATTAAGGTGCCACAAGGGTATTCTTCTAATGTGAGCCGGCTTGTGTCAATGGAAGATTTGAAGTTAGTTGGAATAAAGTCTCATGATTGTCATGTCTTGATGCAACAACTATTACCAATAGCTGTTAGAGGCATTATGAAAGATGATGTGCGAAGCACGATAACAAGGTTGTGCAGTTTCTTCAATACTATTTGTAGCAAAATTGTTGACATTACAAGGTTAGATGAATTAGAAAATGAGGGTTATACTATTCTATCCCAATTAGAGATGCATTTTGCTCCTGCATTCTTTGATATAATGGTGCATTTAATAGTTCATCTGGCAAGGGAGGTAAGACTATGCAGCCCAGTTTATCTAAGGTGGATGTACCCTTTCGAGCGATACATGAAGAACTTAAAAAGGTATTCTAAAAATCCTTATTGACCTAAAGCCTTAATTGTGGAAAGATATGTCGTTGAAGAGGCTATGAACTTTTGCAAAGAATATCTATCAAGTTCAAAGGCCCAATCTCGTCATGAAAAGAGTACAAGTAAGGGAACACGAGGGTTCAAAGTGAAGAGTATGCATCGTGAAGAGGTGTTGCAAATACACCTGTATATCTTGAATAATACGAAAGAAGTTCAGCTGTACTTAGCCGAACATAGAAAGAGTTTAAAGGAGATCTATCCAAGGAAAAATGACATGCATATAGCAAATGAGCAAAACAAAACTTTCATAGAGTGGTTCAAGGATAAGATATCGCACGAGACCAATGTGTCTGAGACAATTAAATGGTTAGCTTAAGGGCCTTCTTTTGAGGTCATAACTTGGAGTGGTTTCGATATAAATTGGTATTCTTTCTATACAAATGGCTAGGATAACAAAAGTACTATACAAAACAGTGGGGTGATGGTGGTAGCCGATTCAATGTACTTTTCTAGTTCAAAAGACAAAAACCCCATTTTGGCATCCATGGTCTATTATGGAGTTATTGAAGACATATAGGAGATAAGGTACACTAAGTTGAGAATTCCTTTATTCAAATGCAAGTGGGTTAAAAATAATGCTGTTGAAATAGATCAATTTGGATTCACCTCAGTTGATCTTGACAGAGTCGATTATAAAGATGAGCCATTCATTCTAGCAAGTCAGGAAAAACAAGTGTTTTATGTCATTGATCCAGCAAATGAAAAATTGTCTATTATACTCCAAAGTAAAAAACAAAAGGATGGTGATCCGAGTTTGAATCTTGACGACACACCGCCTTTCACTACAAATCCGCCTATGCCATCAGAAGTGGAATTGGTAGATGATGATGAATATGCAGCTAGAGTTGATCATTGTGAAGGAATTTGGGAAAACACTTAAAGTAAGATTTTGAATTGTTTAAAGTGTGCATGTAATTTCAATTTACTTATCATATGTCACATTTATTTCTTAGTAAGATTTTGAATTGTTTAAAGTGTGCATGTAATTTCACTTTACTTATCATGTCACATTTATTTCTTAGCAGGATCATGGCAAGTTCAAATTCGGGCGACTCTATTGGCTCACCGATTAAGAAAAAGGTTAGAGGAAGCACGAAGCTACGGTCGTTGAGGGCACGTCATGAGGAACAACAGGCGAGCAGGGTTCACGTGGAATTTGATGATGATTTGAGGCCACTCGGCCCAGACGGAGACAAGTTCATTAGCTACATTGACTTTTTGGGTCGGAGCAAAGTTAGCGTTCTAATTCCTACCTGAAGGGAAGTTTCAAAGGACACGAAGGCTATGATTTGAGAACAACTTTTGGTATGTAAAGTTGTATTTGTATCTATATTTTTATTTCTATTTGTTCATATATAACGACTACTATATATTTTGTTTTGTAGCAGACCTATGATGTTCCCAATACGAAGGAGATGTACAAGCATTGGATGGGGGAAGTTCGGGAGCGGTGGAAAAATTTCAAGTCCATGCTTACAACCAAGTACGTCTGAGGGCCAAGGAGTAATTTGGATCCTTGCAAAGAGTATTCATTTCTTTCTCTAAATGACTGGAGGTTGTTTGTCACATCACGGCAGGATCCCAAGTTCCTGGTATATTGTGTTCATCTTAGTGTTAAACATTTTAGTTGAATTTACTTGACATCGCTAACTCAGTTATCATTATTCTTTGTTTATATAGAAATTGAGTCAAACAAATCAAGAGAGGCGAGCGAAAAACAATTATCCTCATTACATGTCGCGTAGGGGTTATCGGAAGCTCGAAAAAAAGATAATGCAGGCTGAATTGTAAAAATTGGAGGAAGCAGCCTGAGCAGATCCTAGTATAGTGGTGCAGGCGCCACCTCCTCCCTCGCGTCACAAAAAATGGAAAGTAGGGAGGATAAAGGGAGAAAAATATATAAATCCAGTCGTTGCTAATGTCGCTAAAAGGATTGAGTATTTAATAACAAGTATATTTAAACGTGTTTCATTTTTCTAACGTTGGTGCATGTAATTATTTTCTATTTATCCATTGTATGCCACAGAATGAACTTAAAGAGCAGAGCAGCTAAGGTTCCTTTACTCAAACTGGAAGGATGGACATCTTAGCCACGGCGCTTGGTAATCTAGATCACCCTAGTCAAGTTAGAGGGGAGTCAAGGGGAGTTGGTCTGTCTAAATACTTTGGACGAGGTTCACAAGCTTATGGACGAGGTGAAATGAGTTAGGAGTTTGTGGCCAGGGTTTGAGAGGAAATCCGAGTAGAGCTACATCACTCACATCGAGACGAGCTTAAAGAAGAGTTGTTGAGTGAGCTACGTGGTGAGATGAGTACGATGGTGTTGTCTCACATGCAAGGCAGGATGTGTAATGTGGCTTCTAGATTTGAGGTTTGTAACTTATTTCATTTAACATTATATTGAGTTTTTCCTTACGTTATTTTAATTAATTCTTTCATTTCTCTTACTCAGGAACCCTCGTCCTTTCCCAGTACCAAAGGCAGTTACAATCCGCTAGAGGTTGGACATAGCTACCCTGGTCCTTCACTAGAGCCTGGAGAACCCTGCACTCTGTATTTGGAAGTCCCATACCTGCATGCTGTTGCTTATGCTATTGTATACAGCCATGCCACCACCCACCATAATAACCAAATCTAAGACGATCAACGCAAGGTCAATGTGACAAGTGTTCGACTGGGGGAGGAAGGTGTAGATGTCCCATTCCCCGATGGTGAGGTTGCCAATCTAGGTCAGGCAATATGATCTTTCATCTTGTGGCCTAGACATCTTGTTTAGACTGTGCCAATCCCTCCAATGGTAGGAAACACCTTATTGTTACTTGATCCTTGACATTCTACTTATAATCTTTATTTTGTGTGTTACTAGGAATAAAATGATGCGACGAAATTTCCCTTTTTAACACGACTGCAAAATATTCATCAAGACATAAACAAGGTTGACTTGCAGATGCCTTGTGAGATTGTGGGTCGTAGAATCTTGAATAATTATGGACTTGATAACAAAAATATTAGAAAGTTCCTATCTTTGGAGGAGATTGACGTAGGATGGGTCACATTTGCAATCATGTGAGTTTAGTTGTAATTTTTAATTGTAATTAATGCACTGATATTTAGGGGTTTTAGGTTTCTACATTTACTGTGTCATTTCTCATTTCATTTATGTGGTAGCTGCTTCCACAAACTGTGTGCCGAACGAGGGCTCAGCACTACATATGGCTTCTTATTCCCTGGCACTATGTCATAGCGTAATAGCCAGAGGTTGGAAGATCGGATGAGCTATGTAGGCTATACAATAGGCGAGACTCAGCTACCTTGTTATCTAGCACCAATTGTTGAAGGGCAAGTAACTTTATTTGATATATTTATACACGTTCACTTTGCTAAACAGTATTATGTTATCTAACCTCATTTTAATCTATATATGCATGTGATTATAGTTATCATTGGAGTCTCTGTGTTCCTTGTCCCTCGATCAACGTCATCTTTTGGTTTGACTCATTGGGTCGCAAGCCAAGCGCAGATATCAAAAACATTTTTAACACGTAAGTAAATTTATATGTCCGTCATTGATTTTTGATTTTACTCAATTGTTTTAATGTCTTCTGTTTATCATTTTAATTATTACAGTGCACTGAAGACATATTATATAATGGGTGGGAAGCGTGAAGGTAAAGCTGGTCATACAAAGTGGTTCCAGCCAAACGTAAGTTCTTTACATTCAAGTTTTTCGATTGACTATTGCTTTACATAGGCCTTTATTCTTTTTTACCGTTTTCTTTTAATGTATAGTGTCCTCGGCAAGCAGGGAAAACTGAGTACGGCTTCTATGTTATACTATATATGTATAACATCATTTTCTCTGGCCTTACTATAAATTTTGGAACAGGTGATCATTTCTTGATTCTCAATTGAATTTCAGTTCTTTTCATGTGATTGAATTGTTATTTATTTCATTCAATTTATTTATTTATGTTAACATATTCTCCATTTTGCGAACAGATTTTTGGTAATCAGGACCCCTACAGAATCGAAGACATTAATTTGATCCGAGACCTGTTGTCAGGACATCTTCTACAACACATAGAGGGGTGATGATGTGTAGAGGCTTTTTTACATAGTGCAATGGTTTTGTACAGTGCTATATATGTTTGCATATTCGAATACTTTTCCTAGTTTCTTATTTATGAGTACTTTGAATTTGTTAAGGCATTATGCTTTATAGAGAACACCTTGGAAAATGATGATGAAGAATAGGGATTTCATGGAAGCATGTCATCATCTCTTTGGCCATATGCATGTCATGATTTACATTGAAAGTTGAAGTTTGCATATTGAAATGATGTTATGATGATATATGCGCTATTATGTCATGATAGAAAAATTAACATGTGATTTTCACTTCCATGAGTAATAGGGGAAGCTAGAGAGTTAATCATGAGAGAATGGTTTATGGATCTGGTTTTTTCTTTCAAAGATAGCAATGTACAGGTTAAAGAACTCGTTAGGATAGGTTTATCTACTAGTATGGAGGCAGCGAAGATGGAGTCGGTGGGAGGGGAGACTTGTAGTAGTATGGAGGCAATGGCGAAATTGATGGAGCAAATGGGAACTTGTAGTAGTATGGATGCTGTGGTGAAGGGGATGGAGGAGGTGGGGACTTGTAGACATATGGTGGAGGAGCAGAGGGGGATGGTGTAGGGAGTAAAACGTTAAAATAAAAAAAAGGATACAATGACTGTTTTCAATAAAACAGTCGTTGTATTTCCCATACTACGACTGTTTTTTAATGGTCGTCTTTTCCCGAATTTTCAATGACACTAAGATAGACGTCCCCCTGAAAACAGTCGTTTAAAGGGCAAAAAACGGTCGTTAAAAGTCCCTTCTATAGTAGTGACACCATAAATCATATTGAAAAAGAAACTTCTATCACTAATCCAAACATGCATTTAATGACATTAACTAAAGTTAACACCGTTAAACTCATACCAAAACATTAAAAAATTATAAGAATAAAAATCCACAATTTGAAACAATACGTACCAATACTAAAATTCGATTAAACTATAAGGACCAATAATGAAATTATCAACTTTGAATATATAATTACCATCTGTTTTTGCTCGTGGATTCATCAGCTGGATAATTAAACTTTTAAAATTGACTCATTGATCCAATTAACTTACAAGATCTTGGAGGCTAGTGGTTATATCAGCTCCTTGTTGTTGACGATATCTTTTAACAGTTTCACTCGCAAGATCATCAAGAGTATCAAATATTACCTTGCTGTGGCTGCTTGAGCCCCCACTATCCCATCTATAAAATATTTAATCAGTACAAAAGAACACTTTTTTTTTTAATGTCAAAACTGATATTTATGGTTTCCAAAAACACTTGATGGCTTTTAATTAAGGGTTAAGGTGTTAATTTGTGGAGGAAGTATTCACTGAGGAGTAATGTTATCCCTGAAATTTTTTTAAATTCAATGTCACCCTAGAAGTTTCAAAATGTAGCTATTTTGCCTTATACTGTTAAAAAATTAATGTTGATATTTAATCTTTTAACGGTAAAGTGCAACATTACTTTACTTTACTATTTTCAGAGTAATATTGAATTTATAAAAATTTTTAAAAAATATTATTTTTCAGTAAAAACTTTCAAAACAAATTTTTTCAGAAAAATTACCTTGCCGTTTTAATGAATTAGGTTTACCTTGCCATTGCATCTACGAGGAGTTGGAGTTCAGGAAGAGAAGCTTCCACATCGAAGAAATCATCAGCAACAGTGATGATGATAGCACTTTTTGCGACCAACATTCTGACATAAGTGTCATGGGGTAGAGATGTGGTGGTGGCAGCAACAGCTTAGTAACAGTATGTAGGTTTCTCTCTCCCAAATCCCATCCTTGTCAACCCCAACTCTTCTGATCAAAGGTATTAAAATTTAGATCGGATATTGAACTGGTTGGGGTATTAGGTTAAGGATTAGTGGGTCAAATCGGGATCAAACCAGAGCTAAACCGGTGAGAAATTGAAAATTTTAGACTTATAGTATGAAATTCTAAAGGAAAAATTAAAAAAAAATTTTTTTTTAAAAGTAAACCAGGACCGGACCGGGAACAGGACCGGTTTCCCGACTGGTTCGCCGGTTCCCGGGCCGGGCCGGCCGGTCCGGTCCGGATTCCATTACATTGATATATATACGAACTAGTGCTAATTAAGTGAAGATGGAATTCATTAACTTCATCAGTTCAAGATATTTCTACTTTCTAGACTCCAAATGTAAACAAAACCTGGCTTTAGTACTCATCACCTTATCTGATAAAGACTATTTAGATCTGTCTGGATGATCTAAATTTAATAACTTTCAACTAATAATTTTTAAATTTAGAAATCATGATTTTGAAATAGTTATAATTAAGAGATTATCTTTATTTTAAATTTTAATATCCATTAAAATATTTTTTTATAAAAATAAAGATAAAAAATTAAATCTCACTGTGCAAATCTGATGAGTTTCGTACTTGTCACTTTGACAAACCTCTTGAGTTCCTTCAACTCATTTTTGTGAACAGACTGCCTAAACTCATAGTTTTTCACACAAGTTAGCAGTTCGTCGTTGCATAGCCATGATATCCTGCTTCCAAAAGAGAATTTCCAGTTACCTTTGTCAGTATATAAAAAAGTTAGAAATAAATTACTTTAGTTTAATTAGCTGAATAATTAAAGTACAAGTTGAAGGAGAACTCAGCGCATAATACCTATTATATGAGGTCTTTCCTTTCCACCCAGCTCTAGCTTCATTTCTTCTATAAACATTCGATGTTCCAAATGATCGAGGCGAGCACGACAGGGAAGATTCAACTCATGCTCAATCTACAAGGCAAACAAAATAAGGAGAGTGCGAACACTATAAAAAAAATGATATCTTGTAGCGGTGAAATTGTAGCGGTTATAATTAACCACTACAAATACTAACATTTGTAACGGTTAAAACCTAAACCGCTACAAATTTGTAGCGGCAAGTTTCGCGTCAAGTGGGGCGGCAGATTAGCAACATTTTTTGTAGTGGTTAAGTATAAAAAACCGTTACAAATATGATGTGCAATTTCCGCCAAAACTTGTAACGGTAAAATTGTAGCGGTTAATAAATAATAACCGCTACAAAGTTGTCGCCACTTGGCGTGATCAAAACGTACCAACAGTATAGCGGTTATTTGTAACGGTTTAATTGGTTAAACCGCTACAAAATGAGAAAGGTCGCCTATTTATAACAGTTATAATGTTATAACTGCTACAAAATTTCAGAGGTCCTAAAATTTGTAGCGGTTTTATACCATAACTGCTACAGAACTTCAAACGTTTTTGTAATTTGTAGCGGTTATCATAGAACTGCTACAAAATTTAGAAGCCCTGGATTATTTGTAGCGGTTGGTGTAGCGGTTATTTGAAGAATCGCTACAAATTCCACGCCTATATAAGGCAGCCGCCCCCTTCACTCTTCCGTTTGGCCATTTTGTTTCCTGAAGTTTCTCTGAGTGTTTTATTTTAGATTTGAGCATTTAGACATCTGTGGAAGAGTTTCTGCTGTAGTGTTTCTCATTATTTGTACTTGAGGTACAGAGACAAAACATATTTTATTTGTATTTTTATTTGTATTATATTTTTACATAATAATGTGACTAAAATATTTTTATTTTTTATTTTTGTAGTTGATATGGCTTCAAGACAGGATAAGGGGAAGGAGCCCGAGGTCTCCAAACCAATTTTTCGGGGTGGCAGCAGTAGAGCAGGGGGCAGCGCTGAGGGAGGGTGACTGCGGCATTTCAGCCCATCCCCCCACACGTGTCAGCCCTACCATAGGCACCGCAGACAATCCCACAAGAGACGACTGCACCAGAGGTGCCTGATTTAGGGGAGGCAAATATCAGCATCGAGAACTATGACACAAACGAGGACTTCGACATCCCGATTGGGATTAGAGAGATAGAGCAGTTCCTCGATCAGGAGGAGGCGTGGGAGCAGAACAACCCACGAGGATCGTCTTCGCGGTCTACTAGGTTTGAGGTACAGGTCCAAGGTAAATAAATTTTTTATTTAAATTCGAGATGTTAAATTTGAATTACAATTTATCTAACATGTGGTAAATTGTGCAGATGAGTAGGGTAACGTGTCCACGAGGAGGTTGGACATGGCCGGTTTGAATAGCATGGACAAGACACTACGAGTTGTAATGTCGTGGAATAAGGGCACGAACCAGCCGATTGACAATAGGGGTCACCTGTTCAACCACTTTCAGAACAACCTGGGCTCGAATTGGATGCGGTTCCCCCTTCACTTCAGGACGTGGAGGCATGTTCCGAAGGGGCCGAAGGACCTAACTTGGGAGGAGGTGGTGCAGGTAATTAATAGTATTTAATTACTATTTTTTGTAATTAATTCTATTTAATTAATATTTTTTTAATAGGATTTTTGTAATTGTTGATATTTAAATAGTTTTTTTGCAGTTGTGGTTTGCCGTACGGGCCAACCAGAAGAGGTACACCCAGGTGAAGATGGGTGACGGCTGGAGGAACAGGAGAAACCGTCTCTTACATAGTGTGGCTAAGGATGGGACGATACCTCTGGAGCAGCTAATCGAGAGTGTCCCGGACGGCGTCTCACCGAACGACTGGGCGAGTTTTGTCCAGTTCAGGAGGAGCGCTGAGGGGTAGGTAATGTATTTATTAGATTATTTATATATAATTTTTTAATTGTTAATTATTAAATTATAATTTAAATTTAATTAATTTTAATTTAAACTTTATTAATTTTAAATGTTTTATATTGTTTTAATACATTTAATATTATTTTTTTCATATGCTTTCTCAGAGGAACACTAGGTGCCGTAGGCAGCAGATGATTCACCACACAGCAGGATCGAAGATCTTTGCTGTCACTTACAGCGAGCTGGTAACTTTTCATAATATCACTAACTTTTAACTGATTATTTCATAATACTAATTGAATTTTGTAATTGTTTTAGGAGAGGAAGTCACAGCAGGAGAACCGTCAAACGGACTATGGGAAGTGGTACGCTATCACACACAGACACCGTGACAGAACTCCAACCTCTCAGCAGGCAGAGGTGGCCATTGTAAGTAATTTTATTATTATAATTTTTATAAAACCAACTTAATAATTAAAAATTCTAATAAGTAATTGTTTCATAAAATGGCAGGAGCAGATACAGCAGTCGCAGGCTGAGCTGCGTGAGACCCAGGTCGAGGAGTCACAGGGGTCAGTGGACCCCACAGCTCCTTTAAAGGCGGGTTTAGGTCAGGCTGAGCACCCCGGACGTGTGCGGGGGATGGGGATAGGTGCCAGACCTAGCATGGTCTATGGCAGGAGCACCGCCTTTGAAGCTGGCAGCTCTAGAGGGGTTAGACGTCCGAGGGACGAGTCTGTTGAGCAACTATGGTCAGATTTGGAGCTGACACAGGCTGCGGTGGCTCAGCAGCAGGAGAAGATGTAGCAGCTGCATCTGCAGTAGTAGCAGTAGATGCAGCAGTAGACCGATCTCATCTACGCTCAGCAGATGCAGTGGTGTGATATCACGAACAACATATCGAACACTTTTGCAGGGGCTTTGTTTGATTTATACCTCATATTTTCACATATCGAACATTGCTTCTTCTCTTCATACTCTTTTCTATACAATATGCAATCATTAGGGCATACATGGATCTTTTTATACTTCATCCTTAGTGGACACAGTATTTTCTTAGCATCATAGTATCGATAAGGCAACACATTATCATCTGGAAGCATGTCTTTAAAAGCCTCAAGCGTTTCTGAAAAGCTCTTGTCGCTCTCTCCATGCTTGATTTGATTAGATAAAGGAAGTTAGTTGATTTAGTTAATATGACTTGTATTTTCTAAAATACTCTAATCATCTTCCTTAATTCCTCACTTCTCACCTCTCATTGATTATTATTAAAGGAGTATCAAGAGGGGCAAATTAGAAAAAAAAATTAACAAATATGAAAACTATATCTTATATTTAGGATCAAGATCGACTCCCCAACTATATCTTATATTAAAGAGCAAAGGAGTATATTATTTGGTATTATGTTTGGTAATTTATTTCCATATCAACTGCGATTTATGACTGTAGATATATAGTAAATTTCGGTTTGTTTAAAAATAGTTTTGATTTAATTTTTTATTTTTCTTTTAAGAAATATGCGGGTTGGCAAAATTCAGTCCACAAGCTCAGTCTCCTTGGTTGGCTGGATTCATTTCTTACTCTCCATTTTCCTCCACTAAGTTTAACTTCTCTTTCCCCTCCTAGTTTGTCTTTTTTCCTAGTATTTTTTTCATAAAAAATAACCTTAATTTCTCTGATATAGGAAATAGGTATGAGAAAAAAAAAAAGCTCTGGTCCACCTACTCATTTCCTGTATCAAAGAAATCACGTTATTTTTTTATGAAAAATAAATAAAAATAAAAATTTATTTCTATATAAAAATAAATTATTTTTATTGCAAATTTTTAGTTATGTTCGTTATTATTAAAGATAAGAGAAACAAAATTATATTGTTAATTATTTTTCATAAAAAAAGGGGTTAAAAGTTAAAAGTTAAAAGTTGAGCTAAAATGTGGGAAGCGATAAAGAACAAATTTATTAATGAAGTTTTGTCCGAAAAGCGTCTGGCATAAATATGTTTTAGAATGTGTAAAAATACCAATAAACAATTAAAAAAGGGCATCCAGCATAAAAACCGTTAAATCTATACTAACACCTTTAAGGTTTTCTTCTCTTATAATTTAATGTCGTTAGTATGGATTTAATGGTTTTTGTGCCGGATACCCCTTTTTAATTATTCATCGATATTTTTGCTCCTTCTAAAATATATTTGTGTCAGACGTTCTTCAGACAAAACTTCATTAATAAATTTATCCCTAAAGCCACGTGGGAAACTGGAAAGGAAAGAAAAGTGATGGTGTATCAGAAAAAGACAAACTAGGAACGGAGAGAGAAGGGATCAACGTCATGCCCCCAAACTCTGCTTTTCTTGCTATTAGTCTCCTTTCTTTGGGCGCAAAAGTTGCCCTATAAATATAGGGATACGGTGAAATTGATTTTGATAGAAATAGAAATGGAGATGGATATAAAAATGGATATGAGATTTAAAAGTGTGTTTGTTATATTATGGAAATGAAGCCCCATTTTCATATAAAAAGACTAAAATATCCTTCTAATTTTTTTTAAAAAAAATCTTCCCAAGGTCAAGCCCGATAGAGCTTATGCATCCAAAGAGCAAAATAAGATTTTTCAAGTTGGTTGCCGATAGTAGCAGAAACAGCAACAAGGTCAAGCCAAATCTCAACAAATCTATGAAGGTTAAGTAAGTTTTTTCAGCAAATCGTAAGATCTTTTGTCTCCTCCATTTCTCATAGATCAAAGACGTTGCCTTCAAAGATGATGCCGCTGCTGTCGATCTGCATTGTAGTCGATTTAATGCCACAAGGTTGCCTCTCTCCGCCGCCGTCACCGGATTTGTGAGCACAAGCCATTGTCGGAGGTGAGCAAACAAAGGAGAGGGAGTGAAGAAGGGACAGTGGTTGTTTATGGGTGAAGAAGAAAATGGTGGAGAGAAAGAGAAGGTCGCCACAATCTGGAGAAAGCTCGTCGGAAAGTTCAGGGAAAGAACGATTTGAGCTATTTTTCCATCTCTGGGGCTTCTCTCTCCCTTCCAAGTTCGACGGTCAACATCGGATCAGACTCTCATGAAGAAGAAGGTCAAAGGTACAGTCCCTTACCTTCGTGGTGCTTTATCCCAGTCTATATTATGAGCTTCTGGTTCTTCTATTCCACTGTGAAAACAGAAGAAAATAGTGGAAGTGAGGTGTGGTGTTGGCAGAGGAAAAAACTGAAGATGACGGTGGCCTCTGGTTCTCCGGTCTGCAACTCCGGTTCGGACTCAAGAACTTTTGGAGAGTGAGCAGAGGTCACCGGATGTCGTCCTTGCCGGTGTGTAGGTTGAAGGTAACAGAGGAGGGCAATGGATGGAAATGGTGAGATGGATTTACAAATCTGAGTTATTTTTATGGAATTGATTTAGGTGGAATTAAACCTATTTGGCTTCCACATGGAATTGGAAAATTTTCCAATTCCATCGTACCAAACAAGCATCATGATGGAATTGAAGGAATTGGGTGCCAATTCCATTTTCACCACCCTCAATTCCATCATACCAAACAGAGTATTAGTGAAGGGAAATGAAGTGACCTGCGTCCAATCATGTCAAGATATGTCTTTAGACTTAAAAATACTTAAAAAATATTTATAAATCACATATTAATTAAGATTTTCATATGATTTGAATTCATAACTTTATGGTTATGTGCTAATCTTTTTATAAATTGAATCAATTTTTATTAATATATTTAAGTCTTTATTAAAAGAAGTATTTACATTTAATGTCCAAAAATACTGCTTATCTCAATAAAAGTATGCTCATATGCGTACACTAGCAAAAAAATTGGTTTAATTCCAGGATACTTTAGAAATTTAAATTAGGATTTCGTTGCCAAAGCAAAGCATGCTTCAGGTGACCTTAAGGCTTGTGATGTTAAGTTAAATATGGACAAAAACTATGTAGCAAGATGGTTAAAAGGCCCTCAACAGCTCGCTTCCAAGTCTCCCATTTTATTTCAATTATTCTTTCATTTAATTCATTTTATATTTGCATATCTAGAGGAATAAAAAATGTATTTGTCTTCGTTTGTTGCGATTTTTTTTTCTGTACCCGTATGATTTTGGCCTTCCTCTTTTACCTTTTATCCTTAGTTATGAATGAAATTTTTGGGTTGGTTGCATTTAAGTAAAATTTTCATATAATGTACTAATTAGCATTAAGAAATCAATTTTAATATTTATAGTTTGTGAATAGTACATAACTAGTCGTGAGTTGTGTTTTTTTTTTTTTTTTACCAACTATAAAATATAAATTTGGAAGTTTACGTTAAGAGAAAATTTCACTGGACCCATTCGTAGCTATTTAATATCAAACAGTCTCCAAAACTTTATGAAATTTAATTCACTAGGCCCTTAGAAGTAAACTGAAATTAAAATTTGTAAGTGAAAAGATAATTGTGTCCTTACTTACAAGCCAAATACAATTATTTACAAGGTACAAGTGAAAATTTATAAGTCAAAATATTCTTATTTACAAAATAAATAAGTGAAATTATAAGAGAATAAGCATATTCGGAAGAATACATGCGTTTTACAAGACACATTTAAGAATTTATAAATCAAATACACATATTTATAAGACATATATGAGAATTTATAGAGCTATCTCAGCCATATATAAGACAAGAATATAAATACATGCGAGAATTTATAAGAGAATGAGCATATTCGGAAGAATACATGTGTTTTACAAGACACATTTAAGAATTTATAAATCAAATACACATATTTACAAGACACATGTGAGAATTTATAGAGTTATCTCAGCCACATATAAGACAAGAATATAAATATCTTTTCAGTAAAAAAAAAAAAAAAAAACTTAATTTTGGCTTACTCCTACAAAATATAGTGAAGTTTTATTAGGCTTCGTGGGCTCTTCCATATCAAATGGCAGTTGAGGGGGGTGGAGTGATATTTCCGCTTACGTTAACATACTGCTACGTACAAACATTAATATTTGCAAATTAAAGGACACTATTAAAGCATGCCCTATACCGTACTCTTCAATATGTGTGGATGCAATCAAAATATCTGCCAGCCGTTTTTGCAACAGTATACTTATTTAGCAGCAGCAACTACTTTTGGCAGAGTCACACAAGAGACATCAATAATAAGAGAAGAAAAATTATGAAACTGGCTTGAAGCATGCGTGAGAATGACTAATGAGGTTGATAGCTTCAGTGGAGTCGCAGAGTATATTGACGTGAGAGAAATTCAATTGCCAACAAAGGTTGAGTAGAGTTTGAGCTCGCAGTGTTAGTATGGCATCTAAGATATTTTGATAAAATGGTTAATATATATAATGTTTGGTATTTATAGTTTATCTTATTTTAGTATTAGTTTTTGTGATTTTAAATTATAAAGATTTTGGATCCTCAAAGAATAAAATGATCTATATCCTTATTACATTATGTAGATTTATATTTTAAATGAAAAGAAACTCAAGAAACCAAAATTTATAGCATAAAATTATAGTGATACAAAATTATGTTCACATCACAAATGAGACCCCCTCAATTAGGAGAGTTTCCTTGAATCTAGGTTGATCATATTTCCTTCCGTTCAAATTTAATATCATCAATGTGGGCTTGGGGGTTCGTTGACGATGATGTCTAGAGGGTTCGTTAGACGATAATTTTTTTTTTTTTTTTTTATCAATTGAGACGATAAATTATTGCACCTAGATTTTTATATATTCCAACAAGTCTGAATAAATGGTATTTACAAATTAACCCTATACTGAACACAAATATTGATAATAATCTTGTCACATCATTTTGCCCGCAGTGGCCCAGTTGTTCATGAATGGTGAAGGTCAACCGACTTTTATCCGTAGGGGAAGAATCTACACACGAGAAAAGCAGAAAGCCTAGAAAAGGGGGAAAACAAATTGGACTTTATTTCATACATTTTTTTTCATATTATATAAGCTAAAAAAATATTAATTTCCTTTTTTTTTTTTGCCGGTAAAAAATTATAGGATGCAACACAACACTATTATTAATGGTGTCTTATCTTTTTGCCACGGTTCTCACCATCACAAACTGGGGCCATCGTAACCCCCTGGCTCTATAAAAAGCATTTGTTACACAAGAAGAAGAGTTTAATTATACTTTTGAGTGTGTTTAAAAAAGAAAATTCACAATTTAAACTGATTAAATAACAGTTAAGTACGTCTTAATCAAAACTCCAAGGCTTCCTCTCCGTAACTATGTCAGTAGAATACGTTTTTTCGCCAAATATTCCTCTGGCTTTATAAACTCTCAAATAGCAAAAACAGGTGTATGGTAAAAGAAAAAAGAAAAAGGAAAAATATATCACTCCAGTCATTTTTATAAATTTAATTTACCTAATTCTCATATACCTAAAAAAATTAGTTAATTTATTAATATATCCTAAATTGATGTATTTTTTCAATTTTACCCTCATTTATGAATGAAATTATCAACTCTCTCCCCTCTTTCATCTTTCTCTCTTTCCAACATTAATTAACTCATTTTTAATTATATTTAATAGGGGCAAAATTGTAACACAGTCATTAATTACTCTCTTGATGGACTTATAATAAGAACTAAATTGTTTTCCAAACTAAACTTATAAAAGAGAAATTCGTATATGAACCTGATTTGCCACATTATTATGGTATAAATTAAAATACAACATCTCATAAGTTGATTGGGCCCCTCCTAAATATTAGCTAGCATATTAATAAAGTTAAAAGATTTTATAGGATTTACTTTTCAATTTCCTACTCTCCTAAGTTTTTAATATTAGTTATGAAATATTTTAATTTTATTACAATGCCAGTTAATATTTAGAAGGTGTTAAATCAGCTCATAAGGTGGTTTATTTTAATTGGTTAGATGTACAAAATGACGTGGCAAAACAGGTTCATATAAGAATTTTTCCTTTATAAGTTCAGTTTGGGGAAAAATTTTAGTTCTTATTATAATTAAGTCAATCTAGAGAGTAATTAATTTAGTTCTTTAGGGACAAATTTTTACCTTCACAAAAATGGCGTGAATGACATGTGAACTGTCAGCTCAGCATATTTGATCAACTAACGGTCAAAATTAACTGAAATAACGGCCAAGACAAAAGTGCTCCAATTTTTACACTTTCACGGTAAAATTTCCCCTTAGAGAAAACTTCAGTAGCAAAAATGCCCCTTAATCCTGAAATATATTCATATGGTCGTAATGTAGAAGATGAACAACTAATTTACATAGAAAATTAGTTTAGTTAGTTATTATATATATATATATATATATATATATATATATATATATATATATATATGCGTATTTTTGTTTTTTATGTAGATATATGGTTATTTTTCTAAAATACTCCTATCCTATAATCATTTGCATTAAAAATTCTGAAAACCCTCTTCATAAGAGTCATTAATAGGGGTTAATTTTTTTAAAAAATTATTAATTTATGAAAAAGTGTGGATTATATTGTACATGATTGAATTAGTAAGAATACTTTATTCTATTTTAAGGATTTAAACTCAAGGTGAGACTCTCTTTAGATTTCACCCAACTTGAAATTAACCTGATTTTGTTTGACCGGAAAGTTACCTGATTTTTTTTTTACCTTGACCGGAAATTTACCTGATTAAAAAAAAAAGGAAAGAATCTTCAGCTAAAAATGTCATATTGTTATTGCACTGACTATTAAGAATATTGATACAAATGTTATATGCATTTAAAGAAATGAATTAATTAGATAATACCATGAATATTGACAACAATGAATAACCATAGGGAAACTCCTAAGTTCTAAGGAAGCAACATATTATCAGAAATTATTGCACCCAAGGAAAGAAATTATTGCATTGACTATTAAGATTTCCCAGATAGCTGGTTCAAGATTAATGACGGAAGTGATGAAGGTATGAACGATTCCTCCTCTAAAAACGCTGGTGGTTGGATGGGACCAACTACCGGTGCACAATGAATCTATTAGCTTGGAACTGTCAAGGTTTTAGGGCTACCTTAGCTTGACAGTGCACAATCTCAAAGTGGAATGCTTAAAGAATAAGCCCCAACTATTCTTTCTCATGGAAACAAAGCAAAAAGGTCGAGTTGTGAGGAAGGCTATAAGGAAATGTGGGTTTAAAGAAGATTGGGTTGCGGAACCAGTTGGTCGAGGAGGAGGCTTGACACTCTGGTGGTCGGAAGATATTATAGTTAATATCTTGTTCTCTTCACCTCATATAATTCATACCAGCTTATTGTCTTCGGCATTTTTTTTTATACAAAGGCAAGAAAAGCTTGTAGATGACAAAATCTATAGGCTAGGTCTTATAGAATGTTCCTGTGATAACAAACCACAATCCAAAGCAAAAAGATGAATACATTCAATTGGGGAAATCCCAAGTTCCTCGTAATCCTGCGGGATCATGTGTGCCGTTCCTGCAAGATAGTCCGCACAACGAATATTTTTCCTATGAGTATGGGAAATTTCTACCTCCCCGTCGCTGTACACAAGAGATCTGGTTTCCAAGATAACGTCATACAAAGGATGATCAAAATCACAACGAGTAGATAATAGACGGACTGCCTGTAGTAAGTCAGTGAACAACTTGATTTTCTTTAGCCCCATCCGTTTACATAATAGAAGGCCACATCGGATTGCATGGATTTCAGCAGCAGTTGGGAAAGTATGTCCTAACTTCTGCTGAAATCCACGTATCCAGTTACCCTGGTGGTCATGGATAACCCCTCCACAAGCAGCCTGACCTTCTCTAACAACTAAACCATCAACATCTAGATGATGAAAGCCCGGATGAGGAGGTTGCCACTGAAGAACTCCTCATTCTGGGACTTGGAATATCTGATGCCAAAACTTGCCGTTCTCCACGCCTTCCGAGAGATTATATATACATCTGTGAACTATCTCCTTCGGACGGTCTGATGTCCCTTCAAAAGCTTGGCTGCAACGGTTCTTCCATAGGAGCCAACATGTGGTACTGAAGACATTTTGCCATGACCATCTAGCCATCTTGTTGATTCCTGGAGAGTGGTGTAAGTTCCAATTGAGTCAATCCTACAAATTACCAGAAAAAAAAAACATACTATAATATAGAGGGTTAGTTAAAGCTGACCACACTCTCTGGGCTTGCTCACAATCTCTCAATATATGAAGGATGCTCTCCTCACTCTCACATTGGAAAGGACAAGTGTTTGGAATGCTCGGGTTGTGTCTCGCTCTTAATTCATTGGTAGGTAACCTGACATGGAATACTTGCCACATAAATAGTTTAACTCTTTCAGGGATCGCCCAGTGCCAAAGATTCCGCCAGGGAGCTTGGTGGCTATGGCTCTGCTGATGGTAGATTCCTTCATAAGCTGATTTCACACTCAAGATTCCATCAGGGGCATTCCGCCAACATACAACATCCTCCTCATTGCCCGAAGGAGGGGCCATTCTCATTATTCTGTCTACCACCCAATTAGGAAGAAAAGTTTCCCATTTAGCACGGTCCCAATGACCCATTTGAGATCTAAAGGAGCAGACATGAGCCTCCATATCAACAAGGTACGTATTCCTTACAATGAAATGTTTAAGTGGCTTGTCCATCAGGGCCCAACATTCTTGCCATGCTTGCGTGTTCCTTCCATTTTTTAGCTTCTTTCCTAGGCCCTTTTTGAAGTCTTACCAGACGACCACTATTCCACTGCACACAGCCGATTAGTTACGCCACCTCCGCACTTGAGGGACCCAGTCCATCCCACATGAATATTTTGCACGTAAACATTTCACCCATAAGGCTTTCGGCTTTTTGATTAGATTCCAACATAGTTTCATGAGAAACACTTTGTTTTGGCAATGAAGGTCTTTTATTTCCAAGCCTCCTTCACACTTCCTTCGTTTAAGAACATCCCAAGCAATTAGATGCAATTTCTTGGATTCATCGTGCTGGTTCCAAAAGAAGTCTCTACTTAATTTTTCAATTGCAGCTAAAACCCCTTTTGGAACATGTGTTGATTGCATTTGATATTGAGGAATGACAGATAGAACCGATTTGATGAGGACTACCCGTCCTGCCATACTCAGGTATTTACCTTTCCAGCTAGTCAATTTCGATTTCACCTTCTGGAGAAGCGGGGTAAAAGTCCTCTTGACCATACGTTTGTGTAAGAGAGGAACTCCCAAATATTTCCCAAGATCAGCCGTAAGGCCAATCCCCACAACCTGGCTCATCTCGTACGCTCTATTAAAATGGATTGTCTTCAGCATTTGAAACCCCTGCGTATGCTACCTTCATATGGACCCACTGATGAGAGGGAGCGTAATCAGCGGTAGCAAGAGGTTGTTCGAATAGGGCATGGCGTTAGTTCACAGTCATGGCATGCCTCGGTGACTTCAATGATATAGCCGCTCCGTTTGAAGAAAGTGGGGGGGGGGAACCCAAAACCTTTAATTTGTTTTGATATTTCCCAACAAACTAAATATATTGGAAGTTTTCAAAATAAACGTCGGTGAAGTTAAAAAGAGATAGTAAGGCTAAATATTAAAAGAAAAAAAAAAAAGGAAGTGTATGGCCTCTGCAATGAGCAGATTTTCTCATAATCTTTTTTTTTTCTTTTTTTATTAGAATCCCATCTCAACCCTTAGATCAAAAAATGAATGATTTAAATTTATTATTTCTAAAACTATGATTATAGTGTTTTATAAATTAATTTTTTTTATTAATTTTATTTGTATTATAGTTATGAATTGTGTAAATCATGTTGTAATAGTTTAAATTTACTTATTTATGTTTAAAATAATAACTTTATAAAATATTAAAGGGAAAATTAGGGAGAGGGACAAAGAAAAGAAAATATTTATTATAAAGGATCTAAAAAATTATAACTATTTAGAAGGACAAAAATTTTTAAAAAATAATTTGCTTATTACTAAATTACCCTCAATTAAACCTACAAACTAAGAAGAAAAAAAAAAAAAAAAAAGTCCACCGCAAGACCCTAGCTATGTGGGAAAAGATTTGGAAAATGCGGTACATTCACTCATTTGTCTTGCATCTTGTCCGAGTCTGCTTACCAATGCATCGAGGCATAAACAAGGATTGAGTGTTGGTCATCAATCCTTATGGTCGTCAGCCTCATATTCTTTATGTTGTGCAAACTAGAATATCTATAAATATACTATTATATAATATATTGCTAGGCCCAGATGATCAAGAGAGAATATTTTGGAAGATAATATTTATCATTGCGAACTAGAATATCTATTGATATACTATTAGGCATCGTGATCTAATAATGTTTTGGAAGAGAGACGACAAAATGGGGTCCAACTGAGACTGAAAGGTTTATAGGCACAGATAACATGAAGCAATAGACTAAAACATCACGCCATAAACGCCGATGATTGAAGAGCTCTCACACTATCCATATGCCTGCTAATTCGAATTTTCTAATATCGTACAAAAAGAGGGATACAAGTCCGTACAAGGAAGGAACGGATAGGGAAAACAAGTAAATTGTGCTAATGAACCATACAAATTAAAGGAGGAAGAAGAAAGAAGAAGGTTAATCCGAATATATGTACCTACGGTGAACAAGGGCCTATGGTTGAATCTTTTTAATTTGTCTTCTTGAACCCAATGGCAATGGATGGAAGCTCCACGTGGGAAGAAAGATATATATAGAGAGAGGGAATATCAATTGATATTTAACAGTCAAATAATTAAGGTGTGGAAGAGAAAATGTAGGGATTTTGGTTAGGTTAATTTCATAATAAAAATTTATATTTATATGTCCTTCTAAATAATTACAAATTTTTAGATCCTTTGTAATAAATATTTTCTTTCCTTGGTCCTTCTCCCTAATTCTCCCAATATTAAATCTGGAGTCAGGACCATCTTATTTTTTAAATATAAGGGTGAAGATGAGATTCTGAAAAAACAAAAAGAGAAATAGGATTTTGAGAGAACCTAAAGTTGGCTATTGATTGAACCATATTTTATACATGATTTTTAATAATTAAATTGGGGTTTTGATGCATTTTTTGGGACATTATTGCATGATTGAGCACTAATTTTAGTTAGGGACAATTATTTTGAATTAATTGCAATTAGGGGTAAAATTTCCATAATTTATTAATTATTTTACGTAATTTTTTCTTAGACTTTTAATACTATCTTGTGCTTAATCTTGCATTGTAAGTGTTTTGGAAGAAATTGAAAATTTTGAAAGAAAATGCAATTGGGGTCAGAATTAATATTTTTAAAGACTGAAAAAAATTACAAAAAAAAACTCCATGATTTTTGAAAATTACAATTTATTGAAGAAAATGGGTCAGGTCAAGTTACTGTGTTAGGCTTCCTACAGCAGTAAAGGAGAACCACACACCCGACTGAAGCTTAAGGATTTTGGGTGTGGGCCACAAGGGAAGTGAGGAGCTGAAGGGAGGACCCGATATGCTTGGCAGACCCGACATTGGACCTAGGCATCTGGGAGCTAAAAGCAAAAGAAACAGATCCGGAAAGGGGGAGAGGGAGGCGAGCTGAGGGCGAGAGGAGAGATCTGGGAAGGATATCGCAGACCACCGCCATCACAACACCACCACCACCTTCTTCCATCTCTCAGTTTAACAAACCCGACACTGACCTAAAAGAACTAGAGAGACCGAGAATGGAAGACGGAGGTAGAGATTGAGAGACAGAAAGAGACGAGACTACTGTCTCTGGCTTATCTCAGACCACCGGAGCTTCATCTATCACCAGCAACCATCAACGGTCCTCTTTTTGTTATTCCAGTGTGCTTCTCCAGTTTCCGACTATGTTCTAGATTTTTTGGTGAAGAATTCCAGATTCTGGCGCCTATTCTCTTCCACAGTAACATTGATCTTCTCCTCCTCCTCCATTTCTTCTAGCCTCACTCTGACTGAAACATCACCTACACTACTGCCAGAGATCATCACCGTCGGTATCCACTTCTCCCTATTCACTCCACCATCTTCATAAACCTCATCCTTTCCGTAATGCTTTAAGTTTTGATTAAGGACTAATGGTTGATTATTGAGAATGATTTTATGAATTAAAGTTGAGTGATCCGGATTAATTATTGGAAATACCCAATACCCTGTATTTTAGCATAATTATGTGACAGTAATTTTTTGGAGTTAAAATAAAGGTAAATGGTGCATGAAAGAAGGAAAAGAATTTAATTATATGTTATGTGAAAATTTAATTTAATATGCCATAATCAGTGGAGAAATTGAAAGAATGGAAATTATCAGTCAATTAGTTAGTGATTAATAAATAAATTAATTATTAACTAAGAGAAATTAGGAGTGTGACTAAATGGCTAATGAAGTAGTTAGTGTAACCATGTGGTTACTTATTTGGTGAGAAATAATGAGATTGAAACAAGTGGCACCATTAGATGTAGAAGGAGTTGTTGGAAAGTCAAACAAAGCATTTTTTAATTCTTCTTTCTCCCTCCCTCTCTCTTATGCGTATGGAATGGGCTAGGGGGCAGAAATTCTGACTCCTCCATCTTCATCTTCATCATCTCATTTTCTCTCTCTTGCTCTCTCCATTTTCGCCATTTTTAAAGGAAGAAAGAGAAAAGGAAAGCTCAAGATTTAGGTAAGATCTTGACCTTGAATGCCAAAATTTCCTTCTTTAAAGTTGTTCCTCTTGTTAAAAGCGTTCATCCTATGATTTTAGATTTTCCATTGGTGGTGTTTTGAGCATACAAAGAAATCTAGAGTTAAGAGAACTAAGGAACCTCTTTGGGAAAGTTGTTGAGGTGAGTAAGACAAACATTTCTGCATAGGTTTTGTGGCATTTGATTGAGCTTTGAAATTCTGGGATTTTGGCCTTATTTTTGAAAATGAGGGTCATTGTGTGGTGGTAATGTTATTGTCATGAATATGATGCCTTGAGAGGTATTTTGGATAGATAGAATGAATTTGGGTCTGAATTGTGGAGTTTGAAGATTTTGGAAAAGTACATTATTGATGTTATATCTTGTGAAAGCAATGTAAAATTGGTCATTTTGATGTCTTCATTGGCTTCCTTATGAAATTTTGTATGGGAATGAGTTTTGGATTGGATTTTGGAACTATTGGAAACACATGTTGGAAATTGGAAAATTCTGTTTAAGTAAAACCCTGTGCAAGCAGTCAGTTTGCATGGAAATTTTGAATGGGTAAATGGTAACAAAAAATTCTGAAACTTCTTAGAATAATAGTAGACATGTCAAGCTTTAATTTGACAAATTATGGAGGTCATTTCGATATGTGTGCTGGGAGATATGAATTTCCAAAGTTTAGTGTCGAAACTGGACTTAATTCTGGAATCTGTTTTGGAGCAGTGTTGGATTTTATGTACTTCTGTATTTCTGTGGTTATGAACAGCCTTTATTCATATTTTTATTGTGTAGAGGACTTAAATATCTTTTAATAGGCTTTGAGATCACCTCATTTCGATTTTTCTAGACTTAGTTATGTTTTTTGGAAGTTCAGTCAAGAAATTGAAATTTTTTTGGCCATAGTCCAAAAGCTTCTGACCTGCTTTAGGCCGTAGCCAAAAGACTCTTGGCTGCAGCCAAAAACTCTCTGACCTGGTTTTGGCTGCATTCAAAAGTACTTGGCCGCAGCCTAAAAGTTTCTAACCTATTTTATACCGTAGCCAAAGATCCTTGGCTGCAGCCAATATCCAAAAATCAGAACTTTTCGCTATTATAAGATGGTCTTTGAGATAGTACTTCCTAATCCTTTAGGGCTTTTTGTTGAAGGCAATTGTAACTACTTAAAGGACATTAATGATAACCAAATCTAAGTATTGTGAAGTCATTTAGATATTGGAATAGAGAATAACACTTCGTCCCTAATTATGAATTATAGGATTCGATATTTGCCCCACTCGCAAGAGACGAGTGCCAGAGCAGGCACGGAAAGACTAAGGTAGTGACTTTCTCTCATGTTGTGTATGATGTTGGTAAGAATGACTTATCATTATTTTGTTGTGAAAATCTTTGGCATGAGGCCATTGTGATCTTGTGAATATGTTATCGGCCGTAGGGCATTACAGCATGAGCAATTTAGCGTGAGCAGTCATAAAAGGTGATGGTTATCACACCTACCCCTACCGTTGTAATTGTCTAGATTGCATTGTGGAATAGTGGATTCCTATTTGAGAATATGCCAGTGTGGATTTAATATAATGTGAACTATTTTATATGAATCTCAGCTGTGGTGATATATGTGATATGAACATATAAATGTGCAATATAGCGTGAGTACTTCAGCGTAAGCAAACGTAAGGGTGACGAATGTCATACCTGCCCTTGCCGCTGTAACTGTCATTGTAGTTGCTATGTGTTGTGTGATGATTTGCTTTTATGCTTTGTGGTTGTGCATACTATAATGATTTATTACTGTGGGGATTCCTTAGAATCTCATTCTCCCAAACAAATTTCAGACAAGGCTGGTGGTTCCAAAGAAAGGCAGGTGACGAAGGGAGGATAGAGCTCCAGGCTTGGAGTTAACTATTTTAGATAATTGGTTATCATTTTTGTAAACCATTGGATATTTTGTTGGGAATTACGTGTATATTTTGGAATTGTGGTATAGTTTTGTGTAATCTTCTAGTTAAGGGAAATAGATTATGGGTATGTGTGCCTTGTAAAACCCTTATTCGATTAATGGAACCCGAGTGTGTCAAGAATTTGCATTGTATTATGATATTAATGAATGAAATCATACTATACAGACTATTTGTGTATTTAAAATGTGAATATGAGACCGTTGTTGAACAGGTTTTAGAAAGGTTTTTGTAAGTTTAATTTTAATAAAGTCCAAAATCATCGTACGGTCTCTAATTCCACATAATCACATATTTATGAACTTAATCTCGGCCTTGGTTGGAAGGGGGTTACACTTTCTCTCCACTTCACAGCCCAAACTTCCATTCTAGAACCACCACAGACTTTCTTCTGCTTCCCATTCCATCATAACCACTATCCTTGCTCTGTTGCTTTCCTCCTTCTCCATACCAACATCTATGTCTCTGTCATTTCCTTCAGTTATTCCCAACAAAATCGACAGCACCATTCTCTAATTTATATGATTCTCTATTTGCTATTCTTTGGCTGGTAGTGTTTTGAAGACGCTATGGGAGTAATTAAGATCATGAGAGGCTAATATTTTCTTGAGTCTTGGTGACAGTAGAGGTGGCTAGAGCTTCAATGAGCTACAAATGGGGAGTTTAGCATTTTTATATTAGCTCAATTTATACATTATGTGCTGTATGGATTAATTTTTTGATGATATATGTGTGTTTTGAGACTTAGATGAGTGATTATTTGTCTATGATGGATTATCTTTGTGTTGAATTTTGTATTGATGCACTTGGATTTTATTGGACTTATTTTCTTTTGAATTAATGAAGTTTTGCATTATATGTGATTGCTAGTGTACGTAACAGATTTAATTTAATTTAAATGTCGTGATTGTGCTTTTAATTAAGAGGAAGCAACTGCATTAAGTAATTTTCAACACACATCAAGTGGGTTTTAACCATGGTTGCTGAACCCGGACCGGACCGGCCGGTTCGGCCAGGAAACCGGCGAATCAGCCGGTAAACCGGTCCGGTCCAGGTTGACATTTTTAAAAAAAAATTTACATTTTTCCTTTAGAATTTCATACTATAAGTCTAAAATTTTCAATTTCTCACCGGTTTGGCTCCGGTTTGGCCCCGATTTGACCCACTGACCCTTAACCCAGTAGCCTGACCGGTTCAATGCCCGGTTCAAGTTTTAATACCTTGGTTTTAACAATCAATCTAAGAAATGGCCATGAATGCGATTGTAGGATTAGTCATTAATTAGGTAGATTGAACCTAATACGATTAATTAGAGTTTTTCATTTAACTTGATGTAAAAGTAACTCCCAAAATATTTTAAGAAGCTAGAAAAATCACCAAATTTACAACCAAGGTTTATTTTATCATATAACCCCTTTTTATTCCAAATAATTTATTTATTATTTTCCAAAAATACCAAAAAAATTAGGAATAGCTTTATTTTTCATGAATTTTGATTTAAAGAAAACCAATTTCAAAACCCCACTTCTAACCATGTTTTTAGCATTTAGTCTAACCTAGGGAATCAAAATAAAAGGCTCCTTTATAAGAGAATGATCCCAAGTTTTTTGCACTATATTACATTTAATTCGTGGTAATTTGTGATTTGACCCCAAAATGGCTAAGGTTGTGTCAAATCAATCTGTGCCTTCTATCATCGTATTTACTCTTTTAACTTTATTTAAAAAATTTTGGTTACAAGTTTTACAAGACCCCTACTTAAAAAATATTTTCATCAAACCATTTGACAGTGCAACAATAATTATTTTCAAGAAAATTCCCTGATATAGGGGGAAATCTCAGAAAAATACTGTTAAAATATATAAAAGACAAATAAGGGGGCCAATATCTAAAATCCCAATTAGACCTCACGGAGGAATCTGGGATTTTCAATTTTTTCCAAATGATCAATTTGCTTCTAAGTAAGTTTTAAAGCCACACATGTCAGACGTTATTAACAACTTAGGTATAAATAATAATAATAGGGGTGTTCAAAACTTGGGATGGGACTGGGATACCCCAATCTCAATTCCTGGTCTCGATTTTTGGCTGGTCCCGCTACTCCTAGGACTAAGACTGGGAAATCCTGGCTTTTCTTAAAAAAATAAATTTAAAAAATATCATTATATTAGTTAAATTCTTCATATTTTATTGTTTAAAGTGATCATTTAACAACTGTCAAGGCCATAATAATTATACAAATTGAGCTAAAATTGAAGAATAGCATTTTTATCATCATTATCATTATCTTTATAAATTATATAGTTAGGATTAGTATCAAAATATATACGGTTTAACCCCAACTAAAGATATGATTCACATCTTATCAAATAATAACTTAATTTATGGGGTAAAAAATAATACAAAAAATAAAAGAATAACTTAATTTATAATGTTAAAAATAAAAAAGGGGAATAGAACCTCAAGGGTGACCCCGGTTCCCGTCCCGGTCCCGGCCGAGACAAGAAATTCCCGTGATCAAAATGTTTAGGACCAGGGACAAACAATCTGAACTGGAATACTTTGAACACCCCTAAATAACAACTTCTAAATCAAAAATAACTACTTCAATATACATATTGACTATTTGACCTTCCCAAAGGCGTAATTAAAGACTTATGTATAGATAATGTGTGTGTTTGGAACAGCGATAGGAAAAATGACTTTTTGTTATTTGACTTTTTGTAATCGTACTTTTAATAAAAGCCATATTTTGTAATGTGATTTATGTTTGGATTGGCGATTGTATAACTGACTTTTGCAAAAGTAAGTGAGTGTTTGGATTGGCTTAAATAAAAATGACTTTTGTGATAATGGTAAGAGAGAAATTAAATTTAAAATTAAAAAGAATGATAAAAGGTAACGTTGGGAAATTTGAGAATTAAAATTAACACAATTTGATGAAATAATATTACATAAATAATTATATTACATGTCCCTTACAGCTCTGTCCATATTTCTATGCCATAATTTAATTTGAATATTATTAACAAATTTCATTCACATAATGTCAAATATTATGAGAACCTTAAATATACTAATCATCCAAAACAGATAAGATCTTTGACAAAAAAAAAACAGTTAAGATCTTGATTTGATTCAAAACATATATATAGAATTTAAAGTGGCATTCTTGGTAATAAATTGATCCAAACCAACCATGCCGACAGTATTATCGGAAGGCACTTTTCATATACAAATCTTTCTTAACCGCACATAAGGGTAGAAAGGAAATAACAAGGGGGACAATGGTACAGAGTGATGCACCTAATATATCATTCATGATCAAGAAAATTTATAGGTTTTTGTTGCTATTAAGTAAGATTGTAGTATGAAAGACATTGAAAGTTCAACATTGAAATCATTCAAATAGTAATCGCAACAAAAAAAAAAAAGGCCAGAAACTAATTGAAAGAGAATAATAATGCATGTCCCTAAGAAGTTCCATATCCCATTGCAAAATTGACAATCTTTGAGCATAACATATAAAGAGAAATCTTTGTCAAGATAAAACTACTAGTTACCGATTGGGTCGTTCCACACACAATATCATCAATCCTAAATATAAGCACCACACATCGAAGCATGATACTCTTCCAAGATAAGTTAGCCAAAAAAAGCGCAAAGCACATTTAATGGAAAATAAAAGCAACAAGCATATAAGAAATGAAGCACATTGTAATTGGTAACTCTATACACAACAAGTGTACTATTTCAGAAGACAGAACAATCACATACACTTTTTTAGAACAAGCACAGAACAAGCATTGGCTACTGAGCTTCAAAACCAAATGCGTGTAGTTTAATTTACTATTTCATGTCCAATTCGTCCAACATTTTATTAGAATGTAATTGGTAACTCTATATATTTTACATCAATAATATATATCACATTTCTACTCAAAAAAAGAGTATAAGACAGAACAGAGACGCCTATGCTGAGAATAGAAACGAAGCACATTGTAATGGAAACAAAAAGCCGAATACAACCCATAACGCATATCACAGATCAGAGAAAAGCAGAGCAAGACACCTTACCGATGGGACTTGTTCACCGGTGCAGAAGATTCACGCAACCTCAAATGCACTTGTAAGAACAAATCTGCAACTTTGTGCCATAAAACCTTCGGCCAAAAAAGCCCAAACACCACCGGACAAGAGCCCATAATACCCACCGCAAAACCACGCTGGAAACCTTCCTGACAACACCAGCTGAGCTCGCCGGTGCTACACGGACACGCTCTTTGCTTCGACAAAATGAAGATCAAACAGAGTAAAGGTGAGATTCAGAACATGGCCCAAAGACAAATATCGCCCAAAGAAAAATGAAGAGCTCTTTGCTTCAAGTATATACCTGGTAGAAGACTTGGTGGTGCCGGTGAACGACGAAGGCAGAGCCGGAGGTCGTTGGATTCAGAACGTGGCGTAAAGAAAAATGATTGAGAGGGAGGAGATCTACTAAAATGCCAAAGGAGGGAGAGAGATCTGAGAATGAGAAAGGTGAGGGAACTTGGTCAGCAGATGATGGCGGCCATGGCGTGCTTTGGTGAGGCAAGGAACGCTCCGACAGGAGGGAGAGCTGAAGCTTTTGGAAGTGATAAATCCTCAAAATGCAGTGATAAATGATGGGGCCGAAGAGAGACGGAAATGTTGAGGGAGAGGTAGGTGAATAATTTAAAAAGCATTTAATGCTTATCAACGGTCAAAAAACGCACGATTTCAACATTAAAAAGCCACGCCTGTTGTCTTTACTTTATCGTGCGAATAAGATAAATTCACAAATATTATTTCGCACTCCCAAACACTCAATATTCGCTCTCCTTGTTGAATCGTACGATTTGTCTCATTATCACACGTTTTCGCTCCAATTTCGCACTCCCAAACACTCACAATAACAACTTCAAAATCGCAAATAACAAATTCAGTATACATATTGACTACTTGACCTCCCCAAATCCCAGCAAGTTTGAAGGTAATATTTTGAAACCACACATGCTAGGAGTCATTAACAACTTAGGTATAGATAATAACAACTTTAGAATCTCAAATAACAACTCCATTATATATATTGATTTCACTCTATTTTTCAAAACTTACCCAGGAGCAGATTGGTCATTGGGAAAGATTCAAAAATCCCGTATTCCACTCTGAGGTATGACCTGGGATTTCAAATATTGACTTCCCTTATTTGTCTTTTTCCTATTTTAATAGTATTTATTTGAGATTTTCTCATAATATAAATTACTCATCATAACAAAACCCCTTGTCTGTTTAATTCACATGCACAAACATAAGATATATATAAGTAACGGCGGTTAGGTCTAATGGAAGGGGCTAGTCCCTTATAAGGTAACGAATCAAGGTTTGAATCCTCACTGAGAGAGGTACCCAAATTTAGTATCCGACAATGTATCAAACAGGATTTTTTAGTCTCCAATGGGCTTAGCAATATATATATATATATATATCATGCGATTTTTTTTTGATAACATGTGACTTTTTTATTGTTGGTTTCGACATAGAGGAGCCCATCACAATACGGAACACCTTAAGGCCCATAGGGGCCCATATATGGAGGGCTATTTCATCTCCTAGCCCCGATATAGGTGGTTGGAGAGGGACTTGCAATCTTCAATTGCGTCCTCTGTATTTATAGACAAAAAAAAAATGAATGCACTAGTTCACCAGGAAAAAAATGACTGTATTAAAAAACTTTTATAAATTTTTACAATTAAATATATCAAACATATGGTTTTGCCTCCTAGTTTTTTGACAAAAAAAAAGTATCATTATGCACAATTTTTATCGAATAATTGTATAGGTCATAAAATTATTTTTGAAGATATTGAACTTGATAAATATTAAAAATATGTTATGAATAATATATTAATATGGATATCCATCTCCCTATTATTTCTCCAATCATCCTATTATTTATCCTTATTATTTCCCTATGATTATGTAATGACCTTTATCGTAGATTATAGGGTTGTGCCTATAAATAGGAGGCATATGTTATGTATTGGACAAACCTTGAATAGTGAATAAAATTCATCTCTCCTCCACCACTCATATTCTATCTTATTTTTCTCTTTATTTATAACATGTTATCAACACAAAGTTTTAGTAAGGCTATGATATTTTTTATAACTCTTTGTTTCGATTTTTCTCCACTATTTCTTTTTTTTTTTTTACTTCTACTCCCATGTGTCCTAAAGTTGCCATTTTCAATGGAACCTGAAATTCTAATCGATATCTTATTATTTTTCTCTCATAATGACCTGACGTTCCATATTTGATGGAGCTTGAAGTTTCAATCTATATTTGCGGTCTCCCTGAAGGATTACCTCATATCTATATCTTATATTTTACATTATTGTACTATTGGGTTAAGGGATAGAAGGAGAATACATTTTTTTCCTCCAGTGACCTATCACGTACTTCATTTAGATTCGAAGAACCAAAAAAAAAAATACAGCCTTTGTTTACGTTGAAATATTTAAATTTTATTTTTAATTGACTCATTTTCTTTTATTTTCATACACTATCATATTACATGATTTTATGTTATATTTTGAGATTATATGGCCAGAAGTCATATAGCTTTATCCGTTATTAAATAGTCAAAAGCCATATAATTTTTAATTTTTAGTTTGATATTATATGGCCAAAAGCCATATAACATATATTCTCTATTTTATTAAATGGTCAGTTTAATACCCTGAATTTTAGAATTTGAGGCTTGGGAATAAGCCTGAAATAAGTGGACTACAAAGCCCCAGTTTAGCAGGAGCCCAAATTTATCTCCTAATGATTCTTATATCTTTGGAGTATTAAGAAAGTAAAATGGTGAATTTTGGAGAAAGTAATTATGTTTTTGGTGAAATTGCCTATGAGGTAGTGAGCTTGTTATGTGATTTTGAATAATCAAATGATGATAAAAAATTATGAAATTTTCTAGGATGAAAGTAGACATCCTAAGCTTTAATTTAATAGGTCATATGACTCAATTAGAGCTATATACAAAAAGATATGAATTTTTGAAGTTAGCCTAGAAAAACTGGAAATTTTCTGGAATAACATGCAAAGATTGAAATTCTGGGAATTTTGTGATTTCATCTAGCAAAAGTCTATATTTTTTCTTGAAAATAGACTCAATAAGAGTTCTATAGGATTTGGAATCACTCCAATTCGATTTTTCTAGAATTAGTTATGATTTTTCAAAGTTTGGGCAGAAATATGCCAAAATTTTGTAAAAATCCGAAAATTGGGAAAATTAATTAATTAAATTGGATATATTATTATAATCATCCTCCTCCTTCTTCAGCCCCATTTCTGACGTGAACCAACTGAACATAGAGAGAGGAAGTGTGAAATTTTAGAGAGAGAAAAGAGGAGGAAAAAGCTTACAAAGGTAAGTGATTTCTTCGGTAAATCGGTTCCTAATGTGTATAACTCCGCTCCTAAGCTATTCTTCTATGTGATTCAAGGGTTGGAAGCTCAAATTTTCTTGTTGAAGTGAGCTAGGGTTCAGCCAAGTCAAGGAAAATCAAGTGGGAGTTTGAGGTAACTTCCAAACTTTCGTATATTGACTATTCTAGTTACTGTGGGCAATTTAATCGGTGAAATTTCGCCGGATTGCCGTTGGTTTTAATTTATGGAAATGGGTTGGCCTAGGTGTTACGCTGCCCAAATTGATACTAAATGGTAGTTTTAATCTAATAGAATAGTCAATAAAGTGGTTAGGAGTAGAAAGGAATGCATTTACGGAGCCGAAATCGCAAAACCCCGATTTTCCCCAAAAAAACCCATATATTTCGGTCATGGCTGTAAATGGGCCTTAGAGTTAGATTTTCAATTGTTTTATGGTTTCATTGAGTTCAGGAGGGAAAATTAGGTGGGGTTACAGTTGGTCACTTTTTTGGAAAAGGCAAAAAAGTATAATTACGAAAACGCCCCTGAAACCCTTAAAGTAGGGCTGCCAAGGGTATTTTTATAATTTGACATTGAATTTGATAATTCTGAGTCCTGAAATGGATTTCTTAGGTGAAAATATGTAAAAATAACCCATGTCAAAATTTCAGAAAAAGTACAATCGGACTGGGTACCGCGGGGCCGAGTCCCCGGGGCATTTTAGTAAATTTTTAAGATAGACTCATATAACCCCCAGAAACACTATGGAAGTGTCTAAATAGTACATTTGACATTGTAGAATCAAATATGGAGCCCCGAGCTTTTTGCACGTAGATCGAGGCACATGTTCCAAGGCAGGAAAGGGTTAAAGTAGGGGACTTACCTTACTTGCATGTATTTGATATCTTTGTTGTGTAATGATGTATATGATTGCTTTACTTGATTGTGTAGAGCATATTTAAATAAATGAAGCTCTGTTTCTGTTTTCGTTGTGGCCATAATTTTGTTACATGAAACATTGAGCATGCAGAAATGTCATTATGGGGCATGCATCTAGATAAAGCTAACATGTCATACACATTGCATCTATCATGCATGCATTATGGTATCTTTTTCATACTAGATTCTCTCGAATCTCACCCTCCCCTACCAACAATTTAGACAAGAGAAGACAAAAGATATGTTGAAAGCAAAGAAGATAAACGTACGAGCGGATTGCAGTGATGGAACGAAGGCAAGAAGAGATCTCTGTTTCACTGGGACGGGTTTAGATACCCTAGAGCCCTATGCGGCTACAAGGTTTGCAATTATTATGTATGAACTCCTATGGGGAATTTATGTAATCATGCACATATTATCAGTATAGTTATGTTATTCATGTGTTGCCTACCAAACCGCATATCGTTTTTCACAAATACTCTGAAAAAGGTTGAAATTGAGATAAGGGCGTGACAGTCAAAAGCTATATAATTTTAATTTTAATTTTTGAGTTATTTGGCAAGAACCCATATAACTTACATCCTCTAATTTTTTTTAATGGCCTTAAGCCATATTATTTTTATTTCTTATTTTGATATTATATAGCTAGAAGCGATATCACTTTTATTTCTTTTATCTTATTTAATGGCCAAAAGCCATATTATTTTTTATTGCTTATTTTGATATTGTATGACCAGAAGTCATATAACTTTTATTTCTTTTATCTTATTTAATTGCTAGAAGCCATCTTATTTTTATTTTTTATTTTGATATTATATGGCCAAAAGCCATACAAATTTTATTTCTTTTATCTTATTTAATGGCCAAAAGCCATATTTTTTTTATTTCTTATTTTGATATTATATGGCCAGAAGTCATATAACTTGTATTTCTTTTATCTTATTTAATGGCTAGAAGCCATATTATTTTTATTTCTTATTTTGACATTATATGATCAAAGTCATATAACTTTTATTTCTTTTATCTTATTCAATAGTCAGAAGCCATAATTTCAATTTTTTGTCCCAGAAGCCATATAATATTTTTTTTTCTTTTCACTTTTGAATTAAATGGCCTAAACCCATCAAATTTTAACGTATAACATGCATTATCCCTTTTTTCCCCAAAATACTGGACATCTTATTGTGAGTAACATAATATTTTATTCATATTAATTGACTTATTCCCAACATGATATCTTATTCGTGTGGAACATGTTATCAAAATATATCTTATTTCATTTAGTGTGGCCTGAAGCTATTTTTGTTTTTTTATGAATTTTTTTAACTAAATTTGAGAATGTTTCCCTAACTTTGAGATCTTCCTTTTATTGTGGTTACTAGATTGTTTGAATTTAAATTACGTTTTAACCATAAGGTTACAATTATACTGTGGAAGAATTGATAACCTAATTGGTGAAGGAGATGTCCAAAAATAAGATGCCTCTGTCCAATTTGAACTTATATGTTTTCATGTGTTTTTTTTTTTCTTTTTTACTACTTATAACACTTTTATATTTCCAATGAAATAATGAGTATTTCCATTTCACTAATTATGTTTTTCTTTCTTTTTTACATGTTCCTTTTAATGAAGAATGACTCTTAGTAATGTCAATTGTGAAGACTTGTGTCTCGTTGATAGTACAACAACCCACATCATACCCAAAAAAGGTAAATATTTTTCTTCTTTAGTAATACGAGAAGCCAATGTTCAGATTATATCCGAAAGTATAAATATGATTGAAGGCTCTAGAAGAGCTGGTATATTGTTACCTGGAGGAACAACATTATACATTGATAGTACATTTTACTCTACTAAGTCTAAAAGAAATTTACTAAGTTTCAAGGATATCCACAAAAATAGATATTATATATATAGAAACAACCACTGAAGGAAAACAAGAATACCTTGATATCACAAATACAGTTTCTGGTTAAAAAAGGCACACTAGAAAGATTACCTGCATTTTCTTCTGGTTTGCACTTCACATTCATAAATACAATTGAAACGCATGCTCTTGTAAACCAGAAGTTCACAAATAATAATAAATTTGATGCTTGGCATGACCGGTTAGGCCATCCCGGGATAATCATGATATGAAAAATAATTGAGAATTCATGTGGGCATATTCTAAAGTGTAAACAAATATCACAATGCCATAATTTCTCATGTGTTGCATGTTCTAAAGAAAGTTTAATTATTCAACCCTCACCAAACAAAGTAGAAAGTGAGTCCCTCACATTTCTAGAACAGATACAGGGAGATATTTGTGGGCCGAAACATCCACTATGCGGGCCATTTAGGTACTACATGATTTTGATTCATGAATCAACTAAATGGTCGCATGTTTTCTTATTATCTTTTTGCAACCTAGCGTTTGCAAGATTACTTACTCAATTGATTGATTAAGTGCACAATACCCTGACTATTCTATCAAGAAAATACGTCTTGATGATGCTGGTGAATTTACTTCACAAGCGTTTAATGAATATTGTATGTCCCTTGGAATTGATGTTGAACATCCTGTAGCTCATGATCATACACAAAATGGGCTTACAGAATCATTAATATAATGTTTACAATTAATCACAAGACCATTACTTATGTGATCAAATCTCCTAGTTTCTGCTTGGGGACATGCAAATTTGCATGCAATAACATTTATTCATATCATGCTGCCAAGTTATTTAAAAGTCTCCCCTTTACAAATGGTTTTTAGTCACAAACATAATATTTCCCATCTAAGGATTTTTGGATGTGCTATTTATACTCCAATTACTCCACTACAATGTACCAAGATGGGTCCTCAAAAAAGGATGAGAATATGTGTTGGTTATAAATCCCCTTCAATAATAAAATATCTAGAACCACGTATCCGAGATCTATTTACAGCTCGATTTGCCAATTTTCATTTTGACGAATTGTCTTTTCTAACATTAGAGGGAGAAAATAAGCAGTTGGGAAAAGAAATTAGTTGAATGAATTATCATTGTCTCACCTTGATTCTCGTACAAAAGAATGTGAACTAAAAGTTCAAAGATAGTTCATTTACAAAGTTTGGCTAATCCGTTGCCAAATGTAACACCACTACTAGAAAAAAGGGTTTTAACGTCCCCTTTTTGGCCTTTTAACATCTGAAAACATAGAGACGTCTATGTGAGGGTCGTAGAAAAAAACGTCAATAACGTCCGTAAAACAGGGGACATGGAAGGCAGACTTTAGACGTCCCCAGTTTCAACTGGAGACGTCTAAGGTGGGACCTTAGACGTCCCTAGAAGAATTGGGGACGTCTAAGGTAGACCTTAGACGTCCCCAGAAGAGTTGGGGACGTCTAAGGTCCCACGTTAGACGTCCCCAGTTTTATCTGGGGACATCTAAAGTGGCGCCACCCACTCTATCATGTCCTTTTTTTTATTAAGGACGTTGAAAGTTTTTTTTTAAATGGACTTTTTATATATTGCATTGTCTGGAAAATGTAAACTGCAGAAATAGGATTCCAACAACAGAATAAAACAACAGCAGTTCAGTAGAATGGAAACAACAACAAACACAGTGATCAACCCAAGTCTACTACATGCCACACAAACTTTCAAACCACACAAAGTACACAACAATCTATATCCAAGTCTACTACATGCCACACAAACTTTCAAACCACACAAACTACACAACAATCTATATCCAAGTCCCCAGTTTGTACAATAACCAAGACTACCAATCCATATCCAACAACAACAACGCTAATTATATGTACTACCACAAAAGTATGTCCTACACAAACTACTAAAGACTTTACTCTTCTGGTATACGTTGAAGAAGATGTCCAGCCAAAAAGTCTCTGATCATATTTAGGTCTTCATATGAGTAGGTATCTTCATTGTCAAAAATCTGTAAATTAGAAAATAAGCTTAGATGAAATAATAAATGAATTGAATGAATTGCCATTGAATTACAACACCAAGAATATTATCCTCTGAGAATAAAGAAGCGATTACTTGTTCAAAATCTGTCGTAATGCCACTCTGAATGATGTTAAACATATAAAGTAAGACATAATATCCACATTCCCAGCCGCCAGGTTGTCGAGGGCACTATAAATCAAAAGCAAATGGTTAAAATCAATAAATGCATATCTAAAACGACCGTCAATCAAAAGAACTTGATTTGAAACTACGTACCTTTGGAAATAACCATCTCGGATCTTTGCCACCTCTACGTTCGCGTGGCCCGCCAAGCGCTCGATACGTTGTGTATGCCCTATCATTAAAATGAAAATCAAAATAAATTAGAATAATTCATTAAGTCAAGAATCAAGAAGCAATGAAATACAAAAAAATAACTTACGTGTTGAAGACGCTTTTAGTTTCTTTGTCTGGTCTTCTATTTAAGGAATCAAACCAGTAAACAACGTGGGACCGAGGACAGACAACACACAAACTCCAGTGATAACTATCACAACATATACAGATTAAAATGAAGTTAGATGGCAAGGCAATTATTTATTAAAAATCTCAAATACACAAAATTAAAATACGTACCCTTGAACAATCTGTGCTAGATAACAACGATACTCGTCCTCTGCCAATGTGAAGCCCACATAGTTTGTCCTTCTTTTCAATGTATTCCCAATCCTTGTCGTATGTGCAGGAGACAAGAATCCATATAAATCAACTCTTTGAGAGTCAATGCATATACAACAGAAGGAGCTATAATAGAATTAAAATGATGAATGTATTAGCTAGTTAAATCAACTTAACTAAATGAAGGAAAAAATGGGAAATAAAAAACTTACAGGATTGTAAATTTGCCCCATCCAACATCTAGCTCCTCGAACTTAATGAACTGTTTAAGATCTTGTTTATCAATTGTGAAGTGATACTCTGTTTCCTGGCCCACAATCCCTGTAGGCATATGCAAATCAATCTGGCGAATGCCTTTATAGATATGCTGCAGTCGTGCTAAGAAGGGCCATTTCTCTGCTTCCTGCTCGTTCTTTTAGAACATAAAAACGCATACTGTTAGTAGGATGTCAACACATCTTAAGTAAAAGTGAGGTAGTTCCATACCATTGGAGGTGTTGGTGGTAACAAGCCAATAAGATGTACAGGCCAAAGGATGAAAGATCCTCTCGCCTGAGCTATCGTGGCAACCTCGTCATCAGGAATAGGGATTGCTGTACCTTCTTCCCCCGCTCGAACACACGTCACAGTCACCCTACGCAAATGCTGTGGAATTTGCTGATTATGGTGGGTAGTAGCTTCTGTGTGAACGAGAGCATCTGCAACTACACGCAGCACTGTGGCATCCAAAGAAAGGATGGCAGGTTCTCCCTGCGCTGGAGTGGGAGAAGGGTCACCAAGTGGTTCCTCCGTCGGGTTGTAACTTCCTTTGGTGCTGTGAAAGGCCGGGGATAAATGGGTTCTACACTCGGTAGTTGCCATCTGTGATTCAAACATCTTCTGCATTTCAGCTCATAGCTCAGGCATCAGCTCAAGACGTAGCTCTGGCAACAGCTCTTGTCGGAGCTTGTCGCGAAGGTTGGCCTCGAGCTCTTGTGAAACTTCCTGACGAATCTTGGCCATAAGCTCCCTACTGGGTTCAGCTTGTGACGAATAAGGATGTGAGGCTCGGCCAAAATACTTCGTGACACGAACTCCCACTGCCTCCCCTCGAACATGACCAGGGTGATCTGCCTTCCCAATCGTCGTTGACAAGATGTCCATCTATCCACTTGGAGTAAACGAACCTTGGCTACTATGATCTTCCAGTTCATCCTGCAGCATAAAAGTTATCGTAAGCACTCCCAATATGAAAAAATAAGTTTGTACTTATGCTCTAACTACTTACAATTCTTACGGCAACCTCAGCAACAGTCGTATTTACGTACTTCCCACCCTTAAGCCTCCCTGCTTTCTATTTTTTGTGACATGGTGGAGGTGGCAGGGGCTGGACCACAACGGTAGGATCTGATGTGGTTGCTTCCTTCAATTTCTCCAACTCTTCTGCCATCATCTTTCGCTCAAGCTTCCGATAACCACCACGAGACATGCAATATTGATAGTTATTAGCTGCTTGCCTCTCTGCATTTGTTGTACTTAATGCCTTTGAAAGGAAAACAACGAACACCAAATCAATAATGTCAACTATATTCAAATAAAACACTATGAAGACAGAAATCTTACCAAAAAGTTTGGATCTTCTCGTGATGCCATAAACAACCTCCAGTCCTCTGGAGACAGAAACGGATACTCATGACATGGATCCTGACCCCTCATTTCCCCTCGAATGTAATCTCGTGTGAGCCTGTTCTTGAAATCTTTCCATCATAGACGAACCTCCGTCATCCACTCCTTGTACATCTCCACGGTGTCAGGGACATCATAGGTTTACTGCAAGGTAAAAACATAAGTTAATTATATTTGAAGCGATAGGAATAAAGATATAATGCAGATGTATTGAAACTTATATACCAAAAGTTGTTGCCAAATCAAGTCTTTGGTTTTTGGTGGAACCAACTTCTAATTATCATAGGTAATGCGAACTTTGCTTCGAGCCAAAAAACCTACGTAGCTAATGAAATGGTCTTCCTCCGGACCAATTGGTTTCATATTTTCATCAAAGTCAATATGCAACCTCTCCTGTTGATGGTGATGATGTGCTACCAATGTAGGCATTTTTGTACTGCCTCTAACCCTTCTTCTCGCAACCAATTTAGGTCTCGCATCATGTTCAGGCGTATTCATTTCATTGTCCCTATCACTTTGTGAGTCACCAGAATTGTCCATATTCCTGTAAGCACAAAAATCATTGTCAGATAGGTGAATAAATTGTAAGTAAATGAATAAACTAACTAGTTATAAAACAAATAGCACACATTACTATTTTTTAAGTTGAGCTCTTACTCTAGATTGTTTTCCATATTCCTTCACCATGATCATTTCTCACAGCATATTCTTCATCATCTACCAATTCTACTTCACTTGTTGTAGGTGGATTAATTGTGAAAGGTGGTGTGTCGTCAAGGTTGAAGGTCGGATCACCATGCTTCTGTTTTTTACTTTGAAGTACAATAGAAATTTTTTTATTTGCGGGATCTGTGACATAAAACACCTGTTTCTCCTGGCTTGCTAAAATGAAGGGCTCATCCCTATAACCTACTCTTTCAAGATCATCTGAGACAAATCCAAATTGTTGATCTATTACCACATCATTATTGCTAACCCACTTACATTTGAATAAAGCAACTTTGAACTTGTTGTAAGTGATTTCCCATATTTCTTCTATCACTCCATAATAGGCCATGGATGCTAATATGGGGTTTTTATCTTTCGAACTGGAAAAGTGCATGGCTTCAGCTTCTACCATCACCCCACTATTTTGCATGGTACTTCGGTCATCTTGGTCTTTTGTGTAGAAAGAATACCCGTTTATATCATAACCGCTCCAAGTTATGATCTGAAATGAAAGCCCCCAGGCTAGCCACTCTATTGTCCCAGACACACCGGTCTCATGCAAAACCTTTTCCTCAAACCACTGAATGAATGTCTTGTTTTGCTCAATAGTAATCTGCATGTCATTCTTCCTCGGATTCATGTTCTTCAATCTCTTTCTGTATTTATCTATGTACGGTTGAACTTCTGCCATGTTATTCAGGATATAAAGGTGTGCTTGCAACACCTCTTCACGAGGCATAGTCTTCACTTTCAGTCCTCTTGTTCCCTTGCTCCTCCCCTCTTCATGCCGAGATTGCTCCTTCTTCCCTGATAGATAATTGCTACAGAAGTCCATAGCCTCTTCAATAACATACCTTTCAACTATTGAGGCTTCTGGTCGATAGGGAATTTTAGAGTACCCTTTTAAGATCTTCATGTATCGCTCGAAAGGGTACATCCACCTCAGGTAAATTGGACTGCAGAGCCTTACCTCCCTTACCAAATGAACTATCAAATGCACCATTATATCAAAAAATGAAGGAGGAAAGTGCATCTCTAATTGGGACAATATGATATAACCCTCAGCTTCCAGTTCATCCAGCTTTTCAGTGTCAATGACTTTGTTACAGATAGCATTAAAGAAAACACACAATCTTGTCACAGTGCTTCGAACTTCATCTTTTATAATGCCTCTAATAGCTACTGGTAACAGTTGTTGCATCAACACATGATAATCATGGGACTTCATTCCCACTAACTTCAAATCGTCCATTGACACACACCTTCTCACATTCGAAGAATATCCTTATGGTACCTTAATTTCATGCAAACACCCACACAAACTTCGTTTCTCCGCTTTTGATAGTGTATACGCTGCTGGCTCCATGTATGCCCTCCTACCATCATCTCTTAGTTGTGGATGTAACCGTTCTCTTATTCCCATATCAGCAAGGTCTAGTCTTGCACTAATCTTATCCTTGGTCTTCCCTGGAATATGCAAAAGCGTACTGACAAGGCTATCACAAACATTTTTCTTCACGTGCATTACATCAATACTGTGTCTCACGTCAAGACTACGCCAATATGGAAGATTAAAGAAAATTGATCTCTTCTTCTCACCCGAAGTCTTCTGATTCTTACCGAGTAAGACATTGATATGTTCAACCCGACTGCAAACTTCCTCTCCGGTTAATGCCTTTGGAGCCATTCCATGCTCTGGCAAGCCGTTAAAACGCTTTCTTAACCTATGATACGGGTGGAACCTAGGAAGGAACCTCCTGTGACCAAGGTAGACCGTTTTTCTTCCATGTTTAAGTTGGTGGAAGTGAGTGTCTGCTTCACAGATCGGACATGCTTTATGCCCCTTCACATTGTACCCTGAGAGGTTTTCGTACGCAGGGAAGTCATTTATCGTGGTGAAAATCATTGCACGTAGCTTGAATGACTCATTCTTATATACATCAAACACATCTACGCCTTCCACCCACAACTTCTTCAAGTCCTCAATCAAAGGCGCCAAGTAGACATCGATATCATTTTCTGGCTGGTTTGGTCCAGAAATCATCATAGAAAGCATCACATACTTGCGTTTCATACAAAGCCAGGGAGGCAAGTTGTATATTATAAGGAGTACTGGCCACGCACTGTGTGTGCTATTAAGAGTTCCATACGGATTGATGCCATCTGTACAAAGCCCAAGCCGAAGGTTTCTCGGCTCGCTGCCAAATTCAGGGAACATTTCATCTATTTTCTTCCACTGTGGAGAGTCATCCGGGTGCCGAAGATATTTTCCGTCGGATATTCTATCATCTGAATGTCATCTCAACTTCTTCACTTTTTTGCAGTCCCAAACAAATGCTTAAAGCGCGGTATTATTGGAAGATACCACAGAACCTTTACAGGTTGCCTTTTAGTTGTCGCATCGCCACAACCACCATTTTTCCTCACTTTGTATCATGAAGTTTGACACTTAGGGCACTCACTCAGACCTTCATACTCATTTCTGTACAGTACACAGTCATTAGGGCAAGCGTGAAGCTTTTTATACTCCATACCCATCATAGATAGGATTTTTTTTGCCTCATACATACGATTTGGAAGCACATTATCGTCTGGAAACATATCACACAACAGTTCAAGCAGTAATGTGAAACTACTATCGGTCCACCCACAAGTTGCTTTTAAGTTCACCAAATGTAATGTTCCTGTCAGCCGTGTGTATTTACTCCCTGGGTACAAAGGTGTCTCTGCATCACTCCGCAGGCTGTCATATTCATGCGACTGCGCAAAGGATTCTACCTCAACATCATGAATCATTCTCTCCATTGTATCTTCATCTATGACATCCACAGCTTCCTTCTTGTGCGACGGACAATCAGCTACTTCCTCACCATGCCATATCCACCTTGTATATCGAAGATTTATTCCATCACAAAGTAGGTGATCCCTTATAACTTCAACATCCCGTCTTCTCTCATTTAAACAATTGACACAAGGACAAAAATACATGACATTTCTGGCTGGAGCATTCCTTCTAGCATATTCAATAAACTCTTCAACCCCATTCTCATATTCTTCACTTGTTCTCAAAGCATTCATCCAACTATGATCCATTTTATTACCACCTACGTCATTCCCATTTACACTCAAGTTAAGAATAATTGTCAACACTAGGAATGCCATTTACTATTTTGTTTTTCAAAATTTTGACAGCAGTTCCCCTTAAAAGTGAGAATCTATTTAAAATCTATTTAATGAAAAATTCTAAAAAAAATGCAAGTATGAGAATTTCTTATATTAATGTCTATGTACACTAAGTTACAACAAGATTGCCTAATTCTAGCACTAAATATATATATTAATGTGTGTGTCTTATGGCAAAAAAAAAAAATTAATGTGTGTGTCTACAAGATTTTTTTTTTTAGTTTCTTTTTATTCTTTATTCTTTTCTTATTTCTTTTCCTTTCCCTACTAATTAAAAGCATTATCATGTGCCAAATTCTTTTCTTTTCCTTTCCATCACTTTGATTCACACAGTTTGTGAGATAATCACTTAGAAACCATATGTGAATGTACTAAAATGCAATCTATCTCTGTATTATTTTTAAAGGATTAGCTCACTGTTACAGAGAATCCACAATTGTATAACCAAAACAAGTACGAAAATGAACCAATTCTGTCAAATATAAGAGAATGCAGAAAAGCAAAAGGTATAATATAAAATACTATAATGATATATATAACTAAAATTATAAAATTAATAAACAAATCCAATACTATCCTAATAATTATCCGCCTAATAAACCTCCACATAATAAAAATAATAGTTACCATCATCAACCTAATCAAAACGTATAAACAGAGTAATAAAATAAACCTCTAACTAATACTAAAAATATACTACACTAAAAATATATAAAAAAAAAAGAACTCTAACTAATAATAAAAAAACTAATAATAAAAAGAATAATAAAATAATAAACAGAATAATAAACAGAGAATATCAGCGAAAGCAAAGAATAATCAAACAGAAAATGCTAACCTGAAAAGTGGTGAAGCTTTGGAGGAGGCCGACGGTGGTGGAGAGGAGATCCAATGGGGAAAACACTCTGCAAACCCAGAGCAAAGAAGGTGGCCTGGTGACGGAAGTGGTGAAGCTTTGGAGAAAGAAATTAAAAAACCAAGAAAGGGAGAGGAGACCGATCAATGGGGACGGAGTGATGAATTTGGGAGGAGATGCAGCAGGGGAGTGAATGGGGACGGAGAAAGAAGGAAAAAAAGAAGTGCAGATGGGGACGGAGATGCAGCACGGGAGTGATTGAGTAAAGTGGGAGGAGGAGAGATAGATGCAGCAGGGGAGTAGGAAGGGGTCTGACATCCTCACATGCACCGGTCATGTCAATTCTGGTGCATGTGAGGGACTTTCAACGTCCCCAGCTGTGCTGGGGACGTCTGAACATACTTTTAGACTTCCCCAGCTCAGCTGGGGACATCTACAGGCTTTCTTTTTCTTTTTTCTTTTTTTTTTATGACGTTTAAAGGTCTTCAGACGCGCCAATCTTATAAAATTTGAACCTGACCATATTTTGGACGTCCCTTTTTTAAAAAGTGATGTCCTTTAGGGTAGTTGTATCTATGTTCTATAGTAGTGCACTCCAAATTTTATATTCACAAAAAATATTATAAATATTTGAAAAATTCAATAAAATGGTGAATATTCATAAATTTGGAATTTATGAATTTTATAAATGTTCATTTTCATGAGAAAATGGGCAAAATAATTATGGAATTAATTTGGGTAATTTAAAAAGCCCAATATTAAGGTCCAAAAATGAACGAATATTAGATAAAATATTTGGTCCAAAAATATATGAAAAATAACCAAGGAAAAATAAGAAAAGAAATTGGATTAGAAAGGCAATGGTAAAATCATAATTTTGCTAAATTATCACAAAATTAATTATTTTTCAATTAATTGAAGTTAATTTCAATTAATTAAGGAAAATAAAGGTAAAAAATATATTTAGAATATTTTGGTCAATTAAATATGAATTTATGAAAAAATTAAGCAAAAATGCAAATTTGACCAAAATTGAGACTTTACGTGTATACATAACCGGAACAAGTTGTGAAGTCAATTGAGACCACAGGATAGGACCCCTATGAGTCTCCTACATATAGCATGAAGAAGAAAATATTAGTTGGGCTTAATGAGTAAGGTTGCGTGTACATAGAATTTATGTACATAAAATTGATTTTTTTAAAGTTTTGGAAATTGTTAAACAATTAAAGCATAATGTTATATATTATAAAACACATCTTGTATCTTCATCCTCAGCCCATTCACGACACACACAGTAGCTGAATATAGAGAGAGAACGTTTGGAATTGTAGAGAGTGAAAGGAGAAGAAAAATCACAACATAAGCAGATTTCTTTAACGATTTAGCTCCTAACGCGTATAACTCCAATCCTAAGCTACTCCTCTTTGTTCTTTAAGGTTTAGAAGCTCAAAATCTGTTTTTGAGCACTTAGGGTTTTCAGCCATATTTGGGAAAAACTTGTGGGAGTTTGAGGTAACTTTCAAACTTTCGTATATTGACTATTCTGGTTGGTGTAGACAATTTAATCGATGAAATTTCGCCGAATTGTCTTTATTTGTAAAATTTGGAAATGTGACATTAGAAGGGTTATGCTTCCCAATTTTAGTTCAAATGGTAGTTATAACTCAATTAGATGGTTAATAAAGTGGTTAGGAGTAGAAAGGAACGCGTTTACAGAGCCGAAATCATAAAACCCTGATTTTTCTTGGAGAATACCATAATTTTGGTCAAGGATGTATGAGGGCCTTAGGGTTAGATTTTCAATGCTTTGATGATTCCATTGGATTCAGGAGGGAAAATTAGGTGGGGTTACAGTTGGGCACTTTTTCGGTAAAGGCTGAAAAAACATAATTACGAAAACGCCATTGACAGTGAATTTAGTGATTTCGAGCCAAGAAATGAATTCCTTGGGCGAAAATTAGTTAGAATAGACTTAGTTAAAATTTTGGGAAAACGTGCCATCAGGCCGAGTACAGCGGGGCCGGGCCGGGGTCTCGGTGGTATTTTGGTAAATTTTCACCATAGACTAATATAACCACAAGAAACACTATGGAAGAGTCTAAAATGATACTTGAATAGGCTATGACCTATTTCTTATACATTTAATATTTTAGGATTGAGTCGAAAGCCGGAATGACACGCGTTACGAGACACCGTTAAACATAGGATTATAAAGCGTTGAGGTAGGAATATTATCCTTCATACATCATGCCATAGTTATATGATTGTGTTTGTTTGTAAATGCACTTTATTAATTAACATGAATTGCCTAGAAATAGGCTATTAGTGCCGGTGTGCACTTACACTAGGAGTTAGCGGATGACCAATCAGTGTAGATTGCGGGGCTGGGCCCTACTCATGTATACATGACGATGAAGTGTTTATATTGTTCATTAATTTGTGCATACCTTAGCGCATGTCATATTTACTTTTCACATTTTTTTATGAACAATAGTATGTTTCTATTGGGATTTTTTAGAATCTCACCCTATTTTTAAAAAAATACTTCAGCGGGTATCAGTGGGGTAAAGGGCAATGACATTGGTGTTGGAAAGTGAGCGAAACGTGTCTCGATGTGAGATCAAGAACGTGGTATAATTTAGTCTATGTTTTGATATTTTGAAGAAATTTGTAAATATTAAGTTTCTGCTGTATTTTTTTTTCTGTTTTCCGCCAACGAACGATATCAGTATTGTAAACGAATATTTTTATCAGTATAACAGTGCTTTTTTGTATGCCCATGGAATTCCGTCTTTATTACTCTCCGAATATCAAAATGGAAACGGGTGTTGACACCAAACGCATTTACTGACCCAAAGAAAGTAACAAAATCACATGTCCCAATTGCTAGTGCTCCTATCAAAATAGATATCCCTGTTGGACAACTTATTGTAAATGAATATAAAACACGCATGAAGAGTGGTATGCCCATCGGTTCCAAGGATAAAAATCCTCAATAGAAAAAAAGGACTAAAAGTATAGATGGTCAAGTTAAGGACAATCAAGAAAGATTAGTTGCCTTAGAAGAGCCATTGGACAACACCAATGTCCTAATTCCAAAAGATACTCAGGTACCTGAAATATGTAAAAATAATGAGATCTCAATAAATTATGTTATGAATGGAATACAATTGGACCGAAATAAAGTCAACATTGATGATATTTTTGCCTATAATGTAGCGCTTGATGTAGTAAATGATAATGGGGATCACAAGCTAAAGTCAATTAGCGAATGTAAACAAAGAAAGGATTGGCCAAGATGGAAAGACACAGTTGAGGCATAGTTAAAATCATTGGAAAAATGAAAATTTTTTGGACCCCTAGTTCTTACTTCTGAAGATGTGAAACAGGTTAGATACAGATGTGTTTTTGTGACAAATAGAAATGAAAAAGGTGTAATCACAAGAAACAAGGCACGTCTTGTTGTCCAAGGATTTACACAAAGATCTGGTATTGATTTTGAAGAAAGATATTCATCGGTGGTGGATGCAACTACATTTCAATATTTGATTAGCCTAACAATAAGTGAAGGACTTCATATGCTTCTAATAGATGTCATTACAGCTTATTTATATGGCTTACTTGATAATGACATTTATATAAAACTTCTTGAAGGATTTTAAGTTGTCAAATGCATCCAATTCAAGTTCTAGAGAACGATACTCAATAAAGTTAAATAAGTCCTTGTAAGGATTGAAGTAATCTAGGCGTATGTGATATAATTGACTTAGTGAATATCTATTAAAGGAAGGATAAAAAAATTATCTAATATGCCCATGTAGCATTACAAAAAGATCTGGAAATGAGTTTCCTATAATTGTTGTTTATATTGATGATATAAATATCATTGGAACTCCTGAAGAGATTGAAAAGGCAATTAATTGCTTGAAAAAAGAATTTGAAATGAAGGACTTAGGAAAAATGAAATTTTACCTTGGATTGCAAATTGAGTATTTGAAAAATAAAATCTTTGTATATCAAGAAACTTACACAAGAAAAGTCCTAGAGCATTTTTACATGGATAAATCACATCCACTATATATTCCGATGGTAGTAAGATCTTTGGAAGTTGAAAAGGACCCTTTTAGACTTCAAGAAATTAGCGAAAAAAGTGATGAAGAACTACTTGGTCTGGAAGTACCATATCATTTGATGTGAACTTATTAGCAAGCTATGGTTCATTATCAACACGAAGGTATTGGAATGGAGTTAAACACATTCTTCGTTATCTTAGAGGCACAATAGATATGGGGTTGTTCTACTCAAATGTATCCAAGCATGAACTTTTTAACTATGTAGATACTGATTTTTTGTTTAATCCACATGATAGTAAATTACAAACAAGGAATTTATTCACAAGTGGTAGCACAGCCATTTCATGGAGATATATGAAACAAACTATATCAACTAAGTCATCTAATTAATCATGTAGAAATTCTAGTAATCCATGAAGCGAGTCAAGAATGTGTATGATTAAAATCAATAATACATCAAATAAAAACCACTTGTGGTTTATCTCCTAGTAAAATGCCCCCAACAACCATGTATGAGAATAATACTGCATGTATTGTCCAACTAAGGCAAGGGTACATTAAGAGAGATAGAGCAAAACATATTTCACTAAAATTCTTCTTTACTCGTGATCTTCAAAAGGGTGGTGAAATTGATATCCAGCAAATTTATTTCAATGAAAATTTAGTAAATTTATTTACCAAGTCACTTCCTGGTACAATCTTTGAAAAGCTCGCTTGTAGCATTGGACTTTACAAACTCAGAGACATCAACTGATATTGTTGAGAGGGGGAGTTGATACATGCTGTACTATTTTCCCCTTGTATATGATTTTTCCCACTGGGTTTTCCTGACAAGATTTTTAATGAGACAGCACTTATCACTAAACAGTGTACTCTTTTTCTTCTACTAAGTTTTTGTCCCACTGGGTTTTTCTTTGTTGAAGCTTTTTTAGGCACATGTTTAGTCATAGACATCTAAGGGAGAGTGTTATAAATATTATATTAAAATATATTAATATGGATATCCATCTCCCTATTATTTCTCACATCAATATATTACTTCTCCCCATTATTTTTCTATGATTATGTAATCTCTTTTATCGTAGATTATAGGGTTATGCCTATAAATAGGAGGTATATGTTATGTATTGGACAGACCTTAAATAGTGAATAAGAATTACTCTCTCTTCCTTCTCTCATATTCTCTCTTACCTTTCTCTTTATTTATAACAAAATATTAGTTTTAAACAAACCAATTGGGACCCCGAGTATGGAACTGCAGGCAAGGTCGGAGGATTATTTAGACAACATATAATATCAAACATATAGCTATATTAAGAGGAATCCAAGTATAATCTTTAAAATTTGTTTATTATAAATATTTTTGTAAAGTTATTATAAAATAGATAGCATAAACAAAAGTTATTAAGTAACATACTCTCATTATAATTCTCAAACTTATAATATTTGATCCCGAATTTTGAATTTCTTAGATGCGTTTGTTAGATATTTTATTGTTTAATATTATATATTTTATTATGATTTAATATAGATTATATCTAAATATTATTTTATCATTGTTTTTGAATAAAATATCCATTGATTGTGGCATGTACGTGATTTAGATAAAGATGTGGTTTAGGGTTATCTGCATGGCTGGTAAGCTGTTACAAGTCTTGATGGGAAGTTATGAATAACATAGACCAGAGCTTAGAACGGTAACATGGAAAAAACTCACTTGAGAACTTGAGAGAAATCTTTAGACATAAAGGAGAAAGAAAAGAGAAACGCGAGAGAGAAGGAAAAGAGAGAGAATCGCAAGAGTTGCTTAATGCACATTCATTCACTTTGGCAAAATCAACAACTGAGTTACTAAGAGGCTTAAGCTTTATATAGACAGCCTATAGCCACATGCAGCCTTATCCCTTTTAATGAGGTGCATGAGAGTGTTGTTGTCTTTATTCATTAATGGCAATTCAGTAATTAACTACTCATCCCAATTAAATCCCAAATTAGCTAAAGAGATCAACTAATGTTACTCTTGGCTAATGCTACTCTAAAGTAGCTACACCACTCTCAACTAACATTGATCTCTCCTCAACTAACTAACCTTAATAATTAGGATTTAGGGATTCTAATTACAACAACATTACAATTATATATCAATGCTCCCTAGGGTTTCCTTGATGGGTGACGGCTATTTCCAAACCATCATTATGCCTCATCTTCCCAATCGCTATGGCTGGAAGGATTTTATCAAGTCTTTCGTGGCTGCTCTCTCTTATAATATTTATACATTATATTTAGAATCTTTATTGTTATATTATTTTAACATGTGGCATCAGAGCAGATTTTTCGATTACCCTTTGCCTAGTATTTTCTGAATGTTATTTTATTTTTTTTATTTTGAAAAATAATATAATAATTGATTGGGAAGCATGTCCATGTGGTGTTTCCCATTATTCCTCGTTGTTTCAATTTTCTGAATATTATGTGATGATTTTGTGCCCTTCAAACGGAAAGATTTGTTTGAACATCACCAATTTGTTTTTATTTGTTGGTTTCCACGGCCAAGTTCAGAGAAGGAATGCCTTTCATTTATATTGCGATATGAATATATGAATATGTATGCTTTGGGGTTAATGGGACGAAAGCAGATTACATTTTGATTCCCCAATGAACACCATCGGCAACTTCATCCGAATTTTGAACATTCCAAATTAAAGTGTTTTCTCAGTCCGTGTTTGAAATCAAACAAGAATATGAGTGTGGATGCATATTGTGTTCTAATCTTGCTTATATATATTATTCTATTTGCCTTCATGAGCTAAGGTTCATGTTATAATTATTTTGATCATGATTTTATGTCGTTTACTCACGGGAAAGAGATCCCATATCGTGACAGTTTTCATTTTCATAAAATCAAAGTTTTTTATTTCTTTTCCCTGCATTTGCGATGAAATCATTATACACATACTGCTTGCCATTGTTTTTCTGTCCTTTTTGCCATTGAAACCACTGGAGAACGGTTGGTAGATCGCCATAAAACATTGACTGGTGTTGTGGACGACGACGGCTACGAAAGGGTTGCAGGGCCGGTCGAGAGTCAGGTCCTGGAGATCCGAATACGTCGAGGAAGATGACCCGAAACGGTGCGCCTTGGATCATGCCAAACGATGCCGTTTTCCGTGCCTGGTGAAACTGGGCGTTCCACCAATGCAGGTGCAAGCTGGACTCTTTGCATTGTTGGGCCATCTGGTTTGGGCCTTCTATTTTCCTTATATTAACTTCTTCCCCCTTCTAGCTGGGCCTCTATTTTGGGTTGTTTATTATCTGGATTTTGGTTAAGTTTTACAAAACCTATTTTGTTTTCGTTTTCTGGGCCATTTACATTGAATAAAAATTTTTATAAACAGTGGCATCTTGGACTCTGGTTTCGGGTCTAATTGATTTTAATGTCCTTTGCTTTTCGGAAACAAATTGTGTCGTGGATCTTTTGTTGGACTAAATATTTTAGTTGTTTTGTTTCTGGAATGTGTTTTGTTCTTTGTTATGGACCATTAAGTTGACAAAAAATAGGGGAGCATATATTCTAAATCCTAGTCGTGTTTTGTTTAACATTTTGGGTTAGATATGTGTTTATTTTAAATTTTGGATATTCATTGTTATTCAATATATTGGGTTATTAATATCGAGTCCTTCAAGTTTGATTTCCATATATTTTGGCTCAATTAAGTTTTCTTAACTTCATTTTGTGCACAATTCTTTAGCATTTTCCCCTTCTTTTTAAGAAATTAAATGTCTGATCAATTGTTTGGGTTTAGCTTCTATTTCATCCCATAAATGGTTTACTTGATTAAAATATTTGAATGCTTATTTTTATGTGCCATTTCAATTGTTTAAATATGGGGAAATCAATTTTGGCTATTTTTTCATTATGGTAATTTTGCAAAATTATTTTGATATATCATTTAATTACTTTAATATTTATGTAATTAATTTTGCAATTTTTTTACTGCCTGAATTTTGCAAAATTACAGTTTAGTTGAAATATGGTGAAATTGATTTCTTAAACAATTTTTGGGTGCATAAAATAGTGGGAGGGTTATTAATTTAAATTTTTATTGATCAAATTAATTAGTTAATCCCTCCATTAAGATGTGCATATATAAGATTTAATTTGGATGCATAAAATAATGGGAGAATTTATCTATGATGATTATTTAATTAAATTTTGTTGATTACATTAATTAATAAAATTCTCATTAAATATTTGTACATATTTGGATTTAAATGCACATAGTTGATATTTGTGATTGATATGCATTTTAAGGAGTAGCCACAATATCCTCAATATTATATGTGTAAATAATCGCTTCTGGATTTTAAAATGTCAACTCAAATCAATGATTAATCAATTTAATCAAAGTTGAAAATTTTCAGTTATTTAGTCACTCTTGTTGATTAAATTAATTGCTTAAATTATCATTAAGTTATTGGTGCATATTTTTGTTTTAAATGCACATGATATTCGTGATTAGCACTCCTGTTTCCTGGGGAGTAGCCACAGTATCCTCAATTTTGTTGCATGCAAATTTTTAATCACATATGGCATTATAGAATATCAATTGTAATTAAATATGTGGTTATGATTAGTCTTTGTCCACAGGTAGATAATTATAATTGGATATCTAATTATGGTGGAATAGAATGACATTATATTTTTTAAGTAGCTCATAGTATTAGAAAATATAACTGCGCTCTAGATTCATCAATTCGAGATAAATTCCTGTTATGTTAATGTCTTTACCCATAGATAAACCTTAGTGATACGAATTTATAATTGTATGATTTATATTAGTAAACATACACTTGTTTGTGATGGTTTTTTCTTTGCCTCTTATAGTTGTTTTGTAAACATGATTAGGTTTTACTTTGATTTTTATATTTAATTGTTTAGGTTGATGGAATTTGTTAGAGATAATTGTTGAGCCTAGAATGAGAAAAAATATAACTTCATCAAACTTGGCATCAAGACAGTTCTAGTACTAATACTAGCACGAGAGGTAAGAGAGCATTAAAAGCTATAATTGTCTCATTAAATTAATCTCAATTAAGAGCTAGTTATCATTGGTACATAAGGACAGAGCCAAGTCAATGGTTGCTTATAGGCTAAAGTATGAATTTAGAAATTCTCATAAATGTTATTATATTGTTTATTTACTATAAAGTGATTCTCTATAATAGGGTTAGATACCTCCATTAATTTTGGTGGAAGAGATTCTTAGTTTATGATCTCATGAGCAATTACTCCTTTTCATAAGTACATGTATGGATATTAGATATTCATTGAAATTGTGTGTATATAAGTTTTGCTCATACTTGAAAAGAATAAGACTCTAAATTAGGGCTATCAAGCCACCAGCTCCAAAGCCATAAAATAATGGGCATATAGAGAATAATGTGCTTATAGTTAAAAGGCTTGATTGGAGGCAGTAATGAATATACACTTGCCATTAATTGTATTCTAATTGATGAAATAATTCATCTTTCTTTATTGTTGACCTTTCACAATACCCAAATGTTATTTACTTTATAATTGAGTAGTATCATTTGACGCACTTAGAGTACATAAAACAAAATTGGGTGGTTAATCTCATAAACGGATTAATATAGTGAAATTAGTTAGAAGAGATAAGTGACATAACAAGTATATCATTAGTGGAATTAAACTTAATCTCTATGTTAAATTTCTTCATACTTGAACTCACCTAATATTGTTGCAAGAAGAAATATGATGTTAATAGACATGTCGCATGACACCATTTCCCTCTTGTAAGACACAATAAAGACAATTATGTATATTTTAGATGAGATTCTAACAAATTTATGTTTAAATCCTTTTGAAATCTTAAAGATTGGAAGCTCAATTTAAAATACACTCTTGTATAAAATTGTCTTATAAAAGAATGAGTGTGGAAGGAAAATATTCTAAGAGACTGAGACTATATATTTTGGTAAAAATGTAGAGTGGGTTTAGGAATTCAAGCAAGTTGTCCATTTTGTTTACAATTTGTGTAGTATTTTGAAATATCAGATTATTTATTAATGCCAAAATTAGTGGAAATGATCAAACTCAGTGAGAGTAATGACAAATGGAGGATTGTCACATATAATTGTAGTAGGACATTGGTTTTACATGGCACTCACCTTGTTGATTTTCAATCTATCAACAGATTGAGTTGAAACCAATGGTGATAAAAATTTGACAATTCATGGCAACTACGTGAAATACTTCAGGAAATTTGACTAATTCCAAATATAGGCATTAATTCATGATAGACGTAAGGTAAGCAACAACATAAGTGTATTTGTAAAGTTGCTAATATGCAATATTATGTAACACAAACAAAGTTGAATTGACTTAGAGATGTATTTCCTCCTATATTCATGTATAATTCCTTCTATATTTTTATGATAGTTAAATATCTATCTTGATTTGGGAAGTCATTAGTATCTTTCCATTTTGGATATAAGAAGATATATATATATATATATATATATATATATATATATATATATATATATATATATATGAATTAGTAGAGATAGTCACATAAATAATAAAAAAAAATTTAGTCAACAAAAATTAGAAGTTCATTTTGTCAGAGCAAGTCTCACAATAGTGATAAATAAGGTATCATGATGTGATTACATACAGGACCATATTGAGAACATCATAAGTTTTATTATATAAATGGATTAGCGAGAGTTGAGTCATCAATATGATATAAAATGATGATTCATTTATGGCTTGTGCATTTTGAATTAAGACATTATAAATGACTAAGTCACCATTATTTAAAGTTGTGCTATGATCATGTTAGATGTGGTATTCTTTTGAAATGCATGAAGAGATTATTCTCAAAATATTTGAGAATATTATGAGTAACCTACGATAACAAGCATTTGAACATTCATAGATAATGATGGTTGTTGAGAGTAACATATACTTTGAGAATAGGATTAGATTGCTATATGTCTCTAATATCATCGTATTCCTTCTAATTCAATTTTTAAGATCTAGGCTTGCTTCAATGTGCGAACAAATTAGCAACACCATTGCAAAGAAATTTTAGGAGGATTGTTAAGCATGTTCTTGAATAATAACTGAAGAGCTACAAGTCATACGGTACATTACCAAATATACATCAAGTTTCATGCTTTGTATATTGTAGAATAATTAACTTGTTTAGTTTTGTAAGATGTGTTAACTATAAAAGAGTTAACATTACGATACATCTTTACACTTGCTGAACAAGTTGCGTCATAGAAAGGTGTAAGATTGCTAAGCACTTATTGATTGCTTAGTTCCACCATGGATTACTTAACCTAATCATTCTTGGAAACAAGTTACAAGATAGCCAATTAAAGAATTTCATCAAAGAGTTTTGGAATTATCAAATTAATTCAAACCAATTAAGAGTGTTATATGACCATAGAGCCCATGGGTTATAATCACATAAAGCATAAAAATCCTTTAATGAAGAGCATGTTTTTAGAGAAATCAAAGGATCAAATGTATTATTAGAGAAGGGTCACACCTAGTCATGTAGATGAGACATTATTAAGTGATAAAATTCATATTGAAGTTTGTTGTGTCAATTTTTGGTACCTAAATTATGAGATCTTGGCAAACATTTAAGTTGGAACTGAATAAACGTTTTGGGTTTATTCATTAAGTTTTGACCCATTAGATAAGGGCATTACTTGTGATGCATGAAAGATAATACTCAATAAATTGAAAGAGGACTTACAACCATGATTCATGTGGTATTGCTTAAATGAACTTTAGTCGCCAAATAGCATTAGGTTGTGGGTCAAGTGGGAGACTGTTAGATATTTTATTATCTAAGATTATATATTTTATTATTATTTGATATATATTATATCTAGATATTATATTATCATTGTTTTTTAATTAAAATATCCCCTAGATTGTGATTCGCACGTGATTTTGATAGAGATTTGGTTTAGGGTTACCTACCTGACTGGTAAATTGTTACAAACCTTGATGAGAGTTTATGAATAGCGTAGGTCAGGTCTTAAAGTAGTAACGTGAAAAACCCACTTACTTGCTCCTTAGGGGTTTCCTAATGGGTGACGGCTATTTTCAGACTATTACTATACCTCATCTTCCCAATCGTTATGGCTGGAGGGGTTTTATCAAGTCCTCTGCTGCTCTGCTCTCTCTTGTAGGATTTATACAATATATTTAGAATATTTATTATTAGATTATTCCAACAGCATACACAGTTAAATGACGAAGATCACAAAGGATAGTGGTATTTAAAATCGATATAAGTGATGACGAAATAATTCCAATTGAAAGCGTCCATGAAAAGGACTCTTGATAGAAAGCAATTTTGTTTTGATTCTGGAAAAGGATAAATGCTTATCAATTAAAGGAGTAGTCTGATCTAACTAATTAATTAGGTTTAAGTCAAGTCTTATTATCTTAATGATGATGAGTCAGCCTGCAGGCAATTAAAACCATTTCTGAGGGAGCTCTCACTCTCACAATCTCATCATCCATATAATTCCATACCTACACACACACACACACACACACACACACACACACACACACACACATAATCTCCATCTGTTTCCTGAATATTTCTTCGTGTGTCCTAATCAGCACATATATAGTTTCATAATGCACAACTTGGCTTCTACTTATTACAATGACTACCTTTGAAATTTTCAGACTTTTCAAGCTCCGTACCTAATTGTTTATTCTTTATATCCATTTGATTTTATTAAGTTCTAAAGCCAAAAAAAAAAAAAAAGTTCTAAGCTTTAGAAAAATTAAACACACACACAGCACACACAATAAGTATGGATTTCATTCGATGAATAAGATATCATAGATTTATTATTTAACAGTCAAGTGTGAATAAATTTAACTTGATATAAAAAGTAAAGAAGAAATCAACAGGCATTGATTTCAATTAAGAGGGTTTAACCACTTAAGCAAAGCAGGATGTCTCAAGTTTAAACATGTGTGAATAAAAAAATATATTTAATTAGGAGAGTTACTCCTAATTGGGATCCAACAATGCTTAAATACGACTAAGTCATATGGCCCTATATATAAAAAAAAAAGTTCACTTTTAGTTTTAAATATAATACTTCAATACACTTAGTTTACCAAATTTATAATTTTTCCAAACTAGCTACCTAAATTGATTATATATGTCTAAGGAGGTTTTCATCCATCGGGCTAATGGGTAAATGGGGTATTTCAAACAAATTAACACATAATAATTATAAATGACTAATTTTCTTAATATCCACAAATTAATGATCTAATTCATATATTTAAGAGCATGATTTGTGAATAACCATGATAATAATGAATAACAATGAGTTACATGAAAGAAATTGATTTAGAAGCAAAGGACAAATTGAGAGGGCTAGTTTGGTAGGAGCCAATAAGTTAGCGATACATCAGAGAGAAGCACCTAATTTTCAACGAAGATAAGACGAAAACAACATTGGTGCTTTCTCAAGATCCAATGCGATGTCGACACATGAAAGCCAATCATACAAACTTTCTCATTATAAAATCTAAACGTCTAATCCTAATTAACATGCTTTCATATTTATAATAATCAAAACTTTTATTATTATGATTCCCAGTTACTAATCATGCGTCATTTACATAGAAAGGTGAGGCACTAATTAATTCCCCCACTAATAATTATTCTCCTCTTGTTTCTGTCTTTCATTCTAATATATGTCATTCTTTTCATCTCATACATATTTCATTCACACCTAATATCATATCATCTTTTTGCTAATCATTTTTATTTTTTATTATAAGACCATACCCGCAATAACTTTGCATAAAAAAGCAGCTTTATTGTCATCTTTAATCTTCGTCGTCACCCATCGACCATCATTAGTTTGAACTAATTAATACTAATTTTGTAGAGCTTATGATTTTAATAATATAGTTGAATTTTAAATGGGAGTAAGTTTTTAACATGATTTCATTTTTGGCCTTGTCTAGGGGAGCTCCATCGATATGATACACTAGCATTTTGGTCTTGGACGTAAAGTTCATTTTCTTTCTTCTTCTATTATATATATATATATATATTCAATTCTTTGTGTGACATTCAAATGTTTTTAACCCCAAAAGGTTAAAATCTCATGAAATATCGTTATAAAATGAGGTTTTAAAAAAAATAGAAAATAATTAATCGTATAATAAATATTCACATGGTGTTGTTTTTTTTTATTTATTTAAAAGAACACTCACATCCAAAATATGTAAGCATATTTCTCAAAATTGGTATATGGTGGCATCCGTATAAGTAGAGCCATGTAAAGATTCCCTCTCATGCAAATTTGATTCCAATTTTATACACTTTAAGATCTTTAATTAAGAAAGAGCCTTCAGTTTCATCTTCATTTTACTCTGAAATTTATTTATAGTCAAAATCCCATGCTACTTTATACATGCAATTGACATTTTCATCAAATTTGACAATATTGTTGCTTCCACAAACAACCATCAAAGTGTCGTGCCACAAGGATTTAAGATCATACAATTTTTCAACCAGTAATATAAGAGTTATTTAACTAATTTAGATATATTAAAAAATTAAATAAATTATTTAATTATAAAAAATATGACATAATATCCTTTAAATAACCATATAAATAACATTATATAATTATATATTATTTTATAAGTTAAGTAAATTAACTTAAACAAAAGATAACTATATTAAAGATAAAAAGATAGAAGTTTTATATTTAAAACCAACATCAAGCTCATAATTAGCTCATAATTAACTCCTATAATTATTACCGAAGGGTAACTCTATAAGAAAATTTGTCTCCTCACTCTGTCATCGTTTCTTTTCCGTCTCTCATTCCTGTGGGTCATGATATGCTGAAAAGCTTATGTTTATATGAATAAAACCTTATCGCCGCAATCATTTCAAGTAGAGGTGATGACTTTGATTAATAATTATAATGAACAAAAACAGAAACATTAGGCACACAATAAATTCCTTATTTCAAACAAATTAAAGTAATTAACAGAAAAAAAGATAAAAAAATATCACTTAAACTTTAAAATTTAAATTAGTTATTTTCTATTAAAATGAGTAATCAATTGTTTTACTCTTGTAATCAATACCAATACTCTTATAAATAACAAGACTAATTTAATATGGCATTTTCTTATTTTTTCCCTAAATTAATATGTATCATAGGTATATATATCCTCCACACAAATATATATTCCCCTATATATGTGTGTGTTCCTTTCTTTTTCTTCCCCCTTTGCCATATTGTTTAATAACTATACATATTATACATAGAGTTGTCTCTTTCTTATTCTTGGATGTCATCATATGGTTTACTCTGAAAAGATCAGAGGAAGTAATTATTCATGAACATACCTACATTAATGGCGGCTACCTTAAATGAGAAGCACACACATTATGAGGTCCAATTCATGCTTGGAAGCTGAAACTGCTGCCTCAAAACGCCGTCACCGACAGAGCCAAGAAACGTCGTCGTATTCTGATGATGAGGAGGAAGCTGGCTTAGCAGAGAAATGAACGAGCTGTTCTCATCCGCCGAGGTAGTACTCATCCCACTACTGTTCAGATCACCGTGGAATCTCTTGCTTGACGAAGATGACCCCGACGGTGACCCCGCCGTCTCGTTCCAAAACGCCGATGCCAGGGGTCGTTTCACTGCCTTGGATGAGTTTGACGACAGCAAGTGATGATGATGATGATCATGAGATTCGTCACCACCACCACAGCCTCCTCCGCCTCTGCCGCAGATTCCCAGAATTCCGTCGAACAAGTTGTCATCATTATTCTCAAGTCCATTAGCTATTGATAAACTTGAGATTGTGGGAATCATGGCCTCCATACAAATCTCCCTCTCCTGCTCCATTAATGGCCTTTGTAAGCCAGTATTCATATTACTGTTGATTTTCTTGTATATTCGACACAAAACCCAGTTATCAAGCTACAAAAACAAAACCGGAACAATCCAGAAAATCAGAAATCCTCTTTGGAAAAACAAAGCAAATTTAAACAAATATATGTAACCAAAGTGCCTGTAGCTAAGTGATATGGGTGATCCCCGATAATTGGGAGGTCACATATTAGATCTGGCCGTTAACTCAGGCGTTAGTGCGTGCCCTAGTAACTCAAAAGTTTAAAAAAAAAACACATACAACTATATAAATATATATATATATATTGTACCCTTAAGGAGTTTTTCTTGGTGGATTGTGAGGCTGGATCGGAAGCCAGAGGAGGCGGCTTAGGGATAGAATTACTATTATTATTATTGTAGGAATTGTTGTCAGTGAGTCTATATTCATGCATGATCCAGTTGGTTTTAACGCCTTTTGGAGGTTTTCCGCCGTAGAAAACCAGGGCTTTCTTCACGCCGACTTTCTGGTTTCGGCCGTCCGACGACAATATCGGCTTGTCTGTTCCGGTGGCTTTCCAATATCCCGAAGTGGCTGCCCTGTTTGGCCTGGCTCCATTTGGATACTTGCGATCTCTCGGGCTGAAGAAGTACCACTCTTGCTCCCCAAACGCTGCCTTACCTGTAAAAATTAAAACCCAGGAACACAAACAGAAATCCAGAAATTAATTGTGAGTATCGAAGGAAATTAAACAAGAGAAAGAGAAAGTACTACTTGGAAGCTCCCAGGGATCGAACTTGTAGAGATCGACGTCGGCAATAATGGCGACGGGAAGCGGAGCAGAGGCGGCTTTTCGCTTCAAGTAGTGAACGACGAGCTCTTCGTCGGTGGGATGAAATCGGAATCCAGGAGGAAGCTGAGGATGATGATACCCTGAACACGAATCGGTACTATCCATAACCATAACCTCCACCGTCAAGCTCACCAATCTATATATATAATCTGTCTCTCTCTCATGCCCACACAAATGCTCTTCTTTTTCAATTCTTTTTTCTTTTTTCTCTCTGTCTAATTGAAAATTGAAGGCTGTGACTGTGAGTGAGAGAGAATAGTTGAGGGAGGATGTTGGGGATTTGATAAATGGAGAGGGGAATGTGACACGGGGAAGGAGGACGGAGGATCATCTGACACGTGTGATCGGGGACCACACGGGACCAAGAAGAATGAGGATGGAGTGGGGCCCAGGGATTGGGGGAGAGTTGTTGTGACTTGGGTAATTTTATTTGGAACTGCCCAATACGCTTTTTTGATGTCACGCTTTTCACACACTAACATATTTCTGACTGACACACACATCGCGCTTACACCACAAAACGGAGAGCGCACACAATTTGTTTTGTTTTTTTAATAAAAACTTCCACAATTTGCAATTTTGCACGTCACTTCTCAAAAGTACATGGAAGTTAAAGATAGATCCAACAACTAAAAAACGCATACAAAAGGAAAAAATTACTAATAAAGTTTTTACATTAACAATAAGATTCTTCTTGGAACTCAAATCATTATACATATATGATGATCTAACCCTTAATTATTTCCTGAATTAATTTTAATTTATTAAGATTTAAGAGAACTCAGAAAAATTGACCTTTAAACAAATACAAAAGAGGATGTCACACCAAAATAAAGTTGGTTTAGTAATGTAAGATCCTACTGGATTCTTCTCAGTCTTGAGTTCAATTTCTAAAGAAGATACTTGTTTTAAAAAGGGCCCTATGAATAAGGGTAAAAATAGGCCAAGCCCGGCTTCATGCTTAACATGTCAGGCTTGTTTTATAACAAGTAGGCCTGAGTCTAGCCTGTGGCTTGTTATAGGTTTTTTCTTCAGACTTGAGTTTGCCCTACAAAAAGGCATAGCCTGAAGCCTGTTAACAAGTCTGCATTTTTTTTAATATTTATTTTTTTATTATATTTTTTTTCATTTTTCAATATTTTTTCCTATATCTTTTCTTTTTTTTTCAATTCATTTTCTTTTATTTTTTAATATTTTTCCTTTTTATTATAATTCTATTTTTTATATTATTTGTATTTCTAATATCTTTTTAATAATTCTTTTACTTTAATAAATTATATTTTAGGTAAATTCTTGTTACCCAACTAATTACATAATAAAATCTCTTTACCATGAAATAATTATTACACGATGATAATTAAATCATATAAAAATAAAAATTAGGATGCTATATTTAATACTTATTTTCTACACAATATTTTATAATATTGTACATCTATAACAGGCACAAGCTAGCATGACAGGTTTGTCAATAGGCCTGAGCCTGGCCTTTTAAGGAAAACAAGCCTTCTAACAGGTCTAAGTCTGCTATTATTGTCAAACATACCAGGCCAGGCCAAATACAGGCTAGACCATAGCCTGTCAAACTTATTTTCCACCTTTAGCCATGAACCCCTAATTAGATATCACCGGAAAATAATATCTTAAAAAAAGGAGGATGGCACACGTGCACACGTGCTCTTCTTTGGCTTGATCAGCGAAATTCAAGACTTGTGTTGCCCATATTTGTCTTTATTTGTGGGGTTATATACATGGTTTTTAATGACATAAACCTAGGAGTATAAATTAAGATCTCTCTCTCACACACACACACACATGTGGCAGAGTTTGTTCTTATAATTAGCCATTATATACGGATAATTTGGATGGAGTGGAATAAGATTATATGAAAATTTTCATGGTATATAATTCTCTTCTATCATTTCTGTGAGAGAACACAAAAACTAGTAATTGAATTGTTAATGTGTTTCAAAATATTATAAAACCTCTCAAGCATAACCTTTTTTTCATATCATATTCCTTGGATTGGTTGGTAGCCAGAGCATTGTATTATATTAAATAATTAATGATTTTAATTAAATCCCATTTCTTAATGCTTGGACATGATGAAACTATGATTTTTCTTTAACACGAGAGGACATGAAACCAGGATATAAATACTTATATACAGATATACACATACACGAAGAAATTCAAGTTTAATCTCCTCTATCTAGTTCCTCTCATTTTCATTTTTTCTGCCCATAATACAATTAAGGTTTTCCTTGGTGCTTACTATAAGTCTCAGGGAATTTCTTATAATAAGATGCAGAGGCCTAATGTGTGTGTGTGTGTGTGTGTGTGTGTGTGTGTGTGTGTGTGTGTGTGTGTGTGTGTAAAGATGCATGTAACATAATTCTGGGAAAGTTGAAGAAAAATACTACTTGAAGATGTTAGTGCGTTTGTAACCAATCGTCCACGTTAAATGGTTTTAACATTCGATGCAAATTTACAAATATTTTGAATATGTTTTGTAATTATAAGGAAAAATCTTATTTAAATCCATTTGAAAAATATAAATCTAAATTGAGGCGCTCATTTTTATTAAGTCCCTAATCTGGTCAAGAAGCCTTAGTAGGAATTTCTGAATTAATTGATTTTACCAAGATGTTATCCTATTTTTTGTCTTTTTTCATTTTTTGTCTCATTCTTCTTTTTATTGATAAAACATCCATCTCTGTTAGATTTATCTCCTCTCCCCATTGTGAAATTTCTTCCGCCGATTCATCAACAGTGTGCCTATAAGGAAGAATTCTATATTGTTTCCCAGTGAGAGTAAAAAAACGCCATCCCGATAACTCGTCAATCATGGGCTTACTCATTATTTACTTTCAATGTAATTATAAAATTTAATCATTATTCATAATATATAAAATCAATTTCTCTTAATGCTTTTTGATGATTTCGGATTTCCCAAGATCTGCAGAGGCACGTTTTAAATGTGTTGGCGCATTTAATCATTTACCAACTTGACTCTAGATATTAGGATTAAAGAAAAATTCTTAGAACTTATCGTTTGATTTTCTTTGTTGACTCTATTTCTTTTCTTCTTTAATCATGTCGCTCAAAAATCCTAATTTGCTTTAGCCTTCTATTTTTCAGATGATTCATGATATTTCGGGGGACGGGCATTATATTTTTATAATATTTAGAAATTCCTAATGAGACCTCTTAGTCCGATTAGAGATTTATTAAAAACCCAAGCTTAAATGTGGATTTAGGTATTTTAAATAGATTTAAATGAGATTCTTCCTAATTATAATGACTCTATCAATATATATATATATATTTATTGAACGTAAATTCATTGTATATGCGCGTGTGTATTATCAATAATAATTTCATAATATTTTAAGAAGGATGCTAATTGAAGAAGCCTAATTAATTTTTCCCTGAAAATGGAATGATGAGAAACAAAAGTTGATAAGATTACTTTGTGCTTCTTCTTGTCTTCTAATCTCTGAAGAGAAATGCAATTATCAATTAGCACTCACCATGGTTTGATCTCGAAGTAGTGCCTAACTACTCTGCCATCAAAGCAATATAAAATACATAAACACACACACACCATCTTATTAACTTTTATATTTATATATGGTATATATTCAACCCTTTTTTCTTTTTGGTTTTCTGTATTTAGATGATATCCATCAAAACATATATTTTTGTATTCTCAAATCTGTTTTGCTGACAAATTAACTTATTAGTGAAGGTTCTGAAACGAATATTATATGAAAAAAGTTGTTGAATTTGTTGATCATGATCCCTTCGGGCTTTAGCACTTTCCAATAAAATAAAATTATAAAATTTATTTTTTAAAAAATGGTATTGAAAACATGTGAGATTATATATTATTTTGGCTTGTCAACATTATGCTTTTTTTGAATAGGTAATTATAGCTCGCTAGTTCTAGTACTTTCAATGTGGGATCTCAATCTACATATCTTTGGATCGAATTTAACAGGGGAATTCGACCAAATAAAATAAAATTTAACAGGGGAAAAAACAGAGTGAACAATTCCTTAATTCGTATGCAGAATTATTATATCCTCCCCATCATTCCTCAATAATATTATTGACCCAACATTTTCCATTTCTTCTTCTGTTGAATAAAAACATACCCCCTCCGGTCCTAATTAAAAGATAAAGTTGACTTTTTTGGAGAAATTAAGGAAGCCAATTAAGTTACTTTATAGTATTTTTATTTTTATTTTTTTCTCCAAACTAATTAATTTGACTAATAAACTAATAAATAATCTAAAGATACTAAAAATATAAACACTCTAAAGTAATTTAATTGACTTCCTTAATTTCTCCAAAAAATTTAACTCTATCTTATAATTAAGACCGGAGGGAGTATATCAGATCAGAGTCTCCAATAACTAACATTCATTTTCCCCTAATTTCTTTTTTCTCACTAACTTTCTTGGCAAGGATTTGGATAATCACAAAATGCATCAGGACCTATGAATTTGGTTATAATTAGAGTTTGGAAAACGAGCCAACTGTGTTAACATGTGGGCTGGGCGGTGCAGGCCTAAGTAGCCTGTACTTTGATGGGCTAGCAAAACGTCAATCCGTACCTGTACCTGTGCTTGTACCCGTACCCTCCCGCCTGCACCTTTTTTTTATGACTTGGGACCGGAGCTGGACTTATGTGCAGTTGAGAGAGCAAAAGAAGGATGGTGCCTTGAGGATTGATGTGACGGCGGGCTTGGTCATTGTCAGAGACTGCGAAGTATGGAGTGAAAAATATTTCCATAAAAAATTATAGTATTAATTGAAATGAACAATTGAACGAATAATATATAAAACATAGGTCTATATTAAACTTGTTCTACCCAGGAGATTTATTATTATTTAGTCATATACATATATGGTATAATGAAAAAGTTGTTGGCGGAAAAATAAGTCATTAAATGTTAAGTTTTTCAAGTTGTGAGACTTGGCTATTATTTTAAGCAGAAGTTATAATTAAATTTTTTTTTTTTTTGCAGGTCAGCTGGCCGGGTCACAAAAAACCCAATCCTAATCCTATCTCAACCAGCAGCTACGGGTTAAATCCGTTTTTTTTTTTTTTTAGTTACAATGACATGAGAAAAGACTCTTGAGGTCATGACGGGCTCTTACAGTAGACCTACGAACATTAAAGAACTATTGAGGCCAAATCTCAGTTGAGATCAGCTAACATTTGGAGAGAACAAAAATCTGGTGGGTGTTGCAAAAATGATAGATCATTGTTCGAATCTAGGGCCCGTTTTGCCAAAAAATCTGCATATCTAAGGACTTCCCTGTGGCAGTGGTAAATCTCTAAATCTCAATCCCTATAGATTAAATGCCTTACTTCCTCCAACTCTTTTTATAGGGGATGATATTGACTGCCTGACTGGAATAACAGTAGAATTGCTTCCATTGAGTCAATATATAGCTTGATCTTTTTAAGATTCCTGGATTTGCAAGTTTGTAGGCCAATGCTGATAGCTTGAATCTCAGAAGCTGTTGAGCCAAAACTGAATCCTGTGTTCTTTTAAAAACCGCAAATCCAAGCTTTTGAGTTAAGTCCGTTTTACCTCTAGCTATAACCCTAATTTTTGTTAGTTTGACACACCAATTTCAATTGTTTGTAAGTTACCTCTTATCTCGCATACTCACCAAAAGCACAATTATAACCCATGCACCAAATGTGCACCCGCATGCTTAAAGCCTAATAATATTGCAAATAGTTTTGACTTCTATTTATATATATAACATAATATATATATATATATAAGGCTTAACAATTATATATTATATCATAATTAATTTTAAATTTTATGGAGAAATTTCAGTCTCACCCCATGATATATAACATCCAAATATTTAAAAAAATTACTAAACGACCTAGTAATAGTTTAGGAAAATCATAATTTTGCTGTTATAATTAACACTCCTATTCCTAAATCCTAGTAATAATTTCCTTAACATTCTTACAAAATTAAACAGCATTTAGTATTATATTTTAAATTTTTTTATTCGAATTGGTAAGATTGGATTTTTAAATACAATTTGTGCATCAACAAAATACTAAAAGGAGAGGCCATATATTTTATCAATAGTGCATTATATTAATATGTAGATGCACAAATTGGTTTTGCACTCTAGCCAGCCAGCCATGACATGTCTTAATATTAATTTGACCTCCTGCCAGTGGTGATGTTAACACATCATTGGCCACATGGGGTATCCATCTGTACCACTTGTCCACTTTAGACTTGATGATGATGGAATTTAATTATTATTAGGCACACTACTTGTATTAGCTTAATTTCTTATATATATTATTGACCATTTGAATTATTAAATTTCTTTATTTTGATACTAATGCCAGAAAGATCTGAGATATATTATTACTTCTAAATGATATACTCCTTCTGTCCTTAATATAAGACATATTTTAGGAGCTAATTTAGTCCTAAATATAAGACATAGTTTTTATAGTTATCAATAGTTTCCTAGTTTGCCCCTATTAATGCTTCTTCAACAATAATAAATGAGGAAAGGGAATGAAGAAATTAAGGAAGATAATTAGGGTGTTTTATAAAATACATGTCATATTAACTAACTCAACTAACTTCCCTAATCTAATCAAATTAGGTAAATATGTATTATATTAAAAGCCCGAACAGTATTAATATAATTAGTAGGGGGACTTAATTGTGATTGTTGACAAAAAAACTCCGGTGAGAGCATGTGTTATGTAAGCTTATATAGCCTTTTAATGACAAGATAAAATTAGGCTAACTGCCAACGTTGAAAAAAGAGTGATACTTGCTTTGACAACATTTCAAAACCTATCTAACATGTGTCTTTCTTCACCACTTTCTCTATATTCAAAAGCCCTTCTAAATTTTAACTGATAGCGATTAATGGGGTACTCTTAAAACAACCAACAAGAACTAGAGCTAATAAAAGGCCTTTTGAGAGTTGAATATTGCATGTTCTGTTGTTCAGAAGAATTTCCTTGAAAGAGTTCATGAAAATCGGTTTCTTTCATATTTTCAGTCACCACACTCAAATCTGTCAAACCTCATGGCCAAAACATTTGTATATTTATCACCATATGGTCCTCGGGACAGTTTTTTAATATAGATTCACTCACTGATCTATAATATTGAGAGATAGAATTGTACAACTTCATCTGCAGACACCAATATTAATTACTTCTGCAGAATCCTCTTCATCATTTATATTTTGGGGTTAATAATCTGAGTCTTTCTGGAAATCCAATATAATACTAAAACTTCTGGACTCACTGCTTTGCTATTGAAACAATGAAGAAAGAGTTGAGATCATAATTCACACAACTGTGTCCTCCACAAGGGTAAGTGTTACTACATATTCTTGAACTGTGACCCTGTAGTAAGAGCTTGAAGCAGTAATAGCTAGGTGATATGTTCGTTATCCAAACAAAAACCAAAGGCAACATGTAGAAGCCATTATTGGCAAGAACAAATTAATAGGCTCAACGAAACTGATCCAACTGTTGCAGCAGCACTCTCATTATTATGAAACAGTGCACCAATAGCTAGCCCAAGACCTTGTGCCACCAATTCATAGAGAGTAGCTACATACAGCTAGAGTGTGGAAGAAGATCATACATAGCATTCACTTTTAGCCCTCCCATCCAGTAAGTGATAGTGACCAAAGTTCCTGGGAAGGAGAGGTAAAGATGGGATGAGCCATAGGGCAGAATCCAGAGAACTGGGTATAAAAGAATAGCAGTGAGACCTGCATTATAAGAACAGATTTAATATATGTCAAACTATTTTACTGATGCAATATTCTGTAAGCACAGTGAACTAGATGTTGTATGACTCTTTTGGCTATAGTTTCTAGATGTTGTTTTAGGAGATAAAAATGTTGGGGTGTGAAATATGAAAATGGAAAGGGGTTGCATCATCAGAATATACCTGACCTGAAACAAGAGAAATGACCAAGATTTGGCAGATTTTGAGGACTGGAAAGGACTCATGCTTTCTAATTCCTTGAATCTTCTTACTAGTAATACAGTGAACTGCTGCCACCAAGTTGTGCACCATTAGCTATATCTGTTATCTATTGAACTCTCTCTTGAAATTGAACCACCGAATCTTGAAGTTCCATCTTCAGTTGGGGGCTAACTTTGACCTAAAAAGCAGATAACAATGGTTGTTTTACATCTCTTGTATTCTCGTTAGGATTCCCCAAAAGTATACCTTGGAAGTTATAAACAATAATTTTAGATAGCCACAGAAGCTTTCCCTTGACAAAATTCTTGAACCAGCAAAAACTAAGTTTAATTTTAATGTTCATTGCCCCAAGTAACCCACTTCAACAAAACCTATCTCTGTTACGTTATGTTTAAATGTTCATTCATGATTGACTTGGTTATCTGTAAAAAAACATCCTTTCATGTTAAAAATTTGAAATATTAATATGCTTACTATTTGCTTTATCAAGCAAGAAATCTGAAGGATTTATGGCTAAGGTTGGAACATATCAAATGTCGGAGAAGTAATTCGTCATCACATAACAGTAAAACGTTCTGAAACATGTAAAAGAGCTTGCTAGAAGGCAGGTGGCTAGTCATAATAATGGTCCTTCCACATTTTGCTAAATCACATGTGCACAGAGCTAACAAAATTCTTTTGGCTGTAGTTGAGGCAAGAGACCTGAAGTAGGCTCATCAACCAGCAACAGACTTGGATTAATTAGTCAAAAGCTCTTGAGCTAAACTTACCCTCTTCCATTCTCCACCTGAAACACCTCTTAAACATTGCCCTGCCTTTATATTGTCCTTACAATGGGTCAGGTCAAGCTCTTCCATAATAATGGCCTCAACTAATAATAGATTGGCCCAAGAAAATACATGTATTATTGATTTGTAATAATGGAAGAGCAATCACTAAAGTATCCCTGGGCTCTTATTTATACAAACGTAATGGGCCTTTAACAGCATTAAAGCCCACAAGCAAACAATATATCAATAACTAACACAAACTTACTAAGTTAACTAAAACTGACTAATATTACATACTTATATATTTACAGACTTAGACTTTATTTCAATACCCCCCTCAAGTTTGGGGCTGCAACACATTGAAAGCTCCTGACTTGCAGTGAAGTCGAACCTGTGTGTCTTTACCCACTGCTTTTGTAAGAATATATGCTTCCTGATCTTGAGACTTGACATGAACTAACTCAATCAGACTTGATTGTAATTTTTCGTGGACGAAGTGGTAATCTATTTCGATGTGCTTCATCCATTTGTGAAAAACTAGATTAGAGGCTATATGTATAGCTACACGACTATCACAGTACACACTCACTAGCTCTCCATGAGAAATGCCAAGGTCTTTTAATAATCCTTCAACCCACACTACTTCTGAAATTGATGACCCTAAGGCTCTGTATTTAGCCTCGGTTGATGAATGTGAGACAGTTTCTTGCTTCTTTGTTTTCCATTTAATGAGTGAATCACCAAGCTTCGTAGATAGCCAGTGACTGATCTTCTCGTCGTACCACAAGTAGCCCAATCTGAGTCACAGTAACACGATAGAATCAAATCATCTTTCGAACTAATCATTATACTAAGTCCTACACTTTGCTTTAGGTGTCTAACAACATCTAAAGTTGCTGCCATGTGTGCTTTAGTTAGCAATTGCATGAATTGGCTGAGGACCTGCACAGGAAAAGAGATGTCAAGTCTGGTAATAGTCAAGTAAATAAGATGTCCTACATGTCTTCTATATCTTTCTGGATTCTTTAATAAACCCTGTTCCTTATCCCTTTCTTCCTCATATGCTAGCAACCGAAGGTTCTACTTCATTGGGAGGGTAAGGGGACAACACCCACCTCATACCAGTATCAACCAAGAGATCCAGAACATATTTTCTTTGTGAAAGCACAATCTGTAACGCCCCAAATTTTAATTAAGGGCTAATGATAATTATTGAGGATAATTATTGAATTAAAGTGGAATTACTATGGGTTTTGGCGGTAATATCAATTATTATGCCATAATCAGGAAAATTGAAAGAATGAAATTGTTGGGCAATTAGTTAGTGATTAATAGAGAAATTAATTACTAAGATAAAAATGAGAAGTGTGATTAAATGGCTAATTGAGGGATTAGAGTAGCTAATTGGTGACTTATTTGTAAGAGCCAATATAAATGAGACATGTGGCAAAAGTGGGTGTGAAGAGGGAGTGTGTGTGAAAGTTAAATCTCATTATTCTAATATTTCTCTCTCTCTCTCTCCCCCCCCCCCTCATTTTTGTTGGAATCGGTATAGGGAAGGGAGTGTAATCATTTTCTCTTCTTCCTCAAGCACTCATCTCTCTCTTCTCTCCCCAAAACCTTCAGCCATTGTTGAAGGAAAAGGGAAGAAGAAAAGCTGGTGATTTGGGTAAGCAAATGGCTTCTATTGCTCAAACTCACTTCATTAAAGTTGTTCCTTGAATAATGAGCTTTATTTTGATGCTGTTAGTATGCCCATTGGTGTTGATTTGTGACATCAAGAAAATCTAGAGGTTAGAGAATCAAGAAGTGTCTTTGGAAAAGTTGAAGAGGTAGGTGAATCAAACCTTTCTATCTATGTTTTATGACATTTGATGAAGTTTGAAATTTTTCGTAATTATAGCCTTAAATTCGAAAATAAGTGTCATTGGGAGTATGGCATGTTATTGGCATGAAATTGGTATATTTGGAATGTATTTGGATAGATAGAAAGGGATTTGAAATTGAATGATTAAGTTTGGTAAGTTTGGAATTTTAATGTTTATGTTGCCCAAAACCAAAGCTTGATAATGGAATAGAAATTTGGTAGTTTTGATGGTTCCCTTGGTTTCCTTGGGTGTTTTATTGTGGGAATAGCTTTGGTTGAGGTTTTGGGTCTATTAGAATCACTTGGGGAAAGTTTGGGAAGTGCTGTCAGTTTTCTGCATTTTCTAGTTTCTGATAACATCACTTGAGTGATCCGGGGTTCACTTGAGTGCTGGATGAACATCACTAGAGTGAGGATGGGTTCACTCGAGTGTTGTAGTGCATTTTCCCTTTCTGCTTCCAGTTTCATATTGCACTTCTGTGTGTAGAGGCAGGAGTGTTGTCTCACTTGCAAGTGTTGTGAGTTCTCACTCGAGTGAGCTTCCTCTTACTCGAGTACAGGTGTATTTGACACTATGAACTCTCGTCTCGGGTTGTCACTCGTGGTCAAGACTCAAGAGTGTGCCTTAACACTTGCAAGTGTTAAGTCATCACTCGAGTGCATGGGTTCTTACTCAAGTGTTCCTTTTCCTCGAAAGTTCTGGTTCTCCGGGTTCTTACTTTCTGTGTTTCACTTCCTAGAACCCGAGTGAGCATTAGGCTATCACTCGAGTGAGGTCTTCTTTACCCGAGTGTTCGTACATTATCACTCGAGTGAGGCCATCTTTACTCGAGTGCAATAGTGAAAAATCATGTCTTATGCTTCCAAAAGGAGATCTTTGGGATAGTTCTTCCAACCCTTTTAGGACTTGTGTTAGAGCCATATAGGAGGGCTTAAGCTACAGTAATGATAACCAACATTAAGTGTTATGGAAGTGAAAACTTGAAGTGGAGAATAACCAGATGTCCTTGATTTGGTTTATAGGGTTCGATATTCACCTTGATCATGGTTCGATGTTCGTCTGATCGTGAGTAAGCTGTGCTGGAGCACACGTGGATTGAAGCTCTATTTCAATTTATGCTATGACCATGAGTATATTGTTTGAACATTGAGCATGTTGATATGTCATTGTGTGAACATGAATTATGTATTACAAGTATGTCATGCATTAAACACTTATCTTGCATGCATATTGGTATTATTTTTCTATTGAGATTTAACAAAATCTCACCCTCCCCTACCAACAGTGTAGACAGGGCAAGTGGATCAAGATGGAGCAATCATCCAAGGGTGGCTAGGTCTCCTTATGGGCAAGTGCATTGATAGTTGGTTATCGTTATATGTTGGTATAATTGTATATGTTTGGTCGTATATATTCAGATGATAGATTGGAATGTGTATTTGGAATAAGTATTGTGTAATCCCAGTATGAGGGCTTGTATGGGCGATTATGCCCTGTAAGACTTTGATCAATGTATGGAACTCGGGATTGGCCGGGAATTATTTTGTGTATTCTGATATATTTAAATGTGATTTATCTTCGTGTAGTAATTGTATTCAGAATGTGAATGTGAGACCAGGTTATAAATGATTTTGAAAATTTTATTTGATTATTATTGGTCTCTATTTCACTTTTATTGTTTAATCCGGATATTAATTACGGCGAGGGGGTTACACGATCCCTTTCTCAGACCTTGCTACTTTATGCCCAAGAAGTACCGTATCTCTCCCAACTCCTTGATTTTAAATTGTGCATGCAAGAGCTCTTTTACCTCTCTTATCCTTTCTTCAGAGCTCCATGTTATTAGAAATAAATTCTAGCCAAATACTGCAGCTATTTTCATAATAATACGCACAATTATCATCTTAACTACTGGTGAGTAGGTTTTGATAAGTAAAATATTTGCATATTTATTCTCCCTTATATGATGATTTTATGGATGACATTTGAGCTCAATTTAATAAATTTGGGTGTAATTAATAAATAAATAATGATTTTGGCATAAAAGAGAATTTCTTGGAAAATACTAAATTAGACCCTCTTTCAGTTTTCAGGCCATATCTGGAGCTCTAGATGTCGGATCGGGACGTTCTTTATATGGATAAAAAGCTAAGAAAGAGCTCTACAACTTTTATGTTGAGACAAAATTCCAGTTCCATCTCCAAGGATTTCGAATTTTGCTTGAAAGTTGAAAGCGGGAATTATCCATCATTCCACCAACCATTTCATCCACCACTTCATCTTCCTTTTCACCAACTACTTCATCTACCACATTCTATCTACTACTCCACTTATCACATTTCATCTACCACTTCATCTTCCTTTTCACCTACTACTTCATCTACCACATTCTATCTACTAATCCACATATCACATTTCATCTACCACTTCATCTACCTTACTCCATTTTTCCCTATATATAGCCACCCTCTCCTTCACATTGAAGACACACCATTTCATATCCATTACTTTCCTCTCTTCTTTTCTTCTTGCATGCCTCCTCTATGGAAGGCTTAGGATAGTATTACTTTTTGTATGCCACCTACATGGAAGGTGTTACCTCCTAAAGGGACGGCAAGATTTTTACATTTTTCATGCATCTTTTGGTTGTATATGTATGTTTGAGAATTTAATATTCAAGTTTTATGCAGTATTTTTAAGGCTTTCATTCTAGCTTTATATAATTTATTTTGGTTTTGTTTTCAATTTTATCATGAGTTAAATTTTCATTTTCCTAGGGTGATGACGTAGCTTACTAATGATGGATTGAATCTTAACTTATTAAATCTAGTTTTAATTTCTCCTTCATGATTGAGTTTTAATTATTGTTCTTAATGCTTTCATTTTGATTGGCCACCTTTTGAATGATCACAATATGCATGTTGAGACCGGAAGGAGATGCATGTGTGTAGATCCTATACTTGAAACCATGACTTTCATGTGAAATAGGAATATATTCATATGAGTTGTGTAGTCTTATTGAGTTCCATCAATCTTAATGCATAATTAATTGCTTAAATTCATATAGGAATATATTGGATTAGCAATTAATTATAGAATTGCTTGACCTTGGAAGAGGCTTGTAATTAAATTAGGGAAACTCGACTATCAATCATGTGGAATAAATTGGGCTAGAATAGATAAGTGATTCAATCCGGAATTTGTTAAGTGAAATCTAATCCCTAGGACTTTTTCTCATATTTGCTTTCATATCATCTGCTTGCATATTTAATTATTTTTCTTTTATTTGTACTCTCAATCACCAATTTATCGATCGACTAAATAGAATTAAAATTACCAATTTTGGTACTTAGTGATCAATCCTCGTGGGAACGATACTCTACTCACTTCTATATTACTTGATTACGACAGTGTACACTTGCACTATTTAATTGATCATTTACACACGTAACAAGTTTTTGGCGCCGTTGCCGGGGATTGTTTTCATTAATATCAATACCAAGTAATTTTAATACTAATTTAGTCTGCATGTAAAATTTCAAAAAAAAAATCAAAATAAAAATGAATTATTCACAGCATTCATTTGGTGATAACTTGTCATATCTTAGTTCTTTTTCTGGAATGCATGTGGATGGAATGAGACATGAAAATGCCAGTTGGGTTGAAAATTCTTCTCCTTATAATTGTTTTTCTGGTGCTTATTATGGAGAGTATCATCCCTATGAGCATTATCCATATAGCACTACCAGTCATTATATGGGAGATGATTTCAATATGCACCAAACTTGTTTTGATCATTCATTTTATCCTGGTGGAATTTTAGAGCAACAAGAGTCTTTGGATCCATATGTCAGGTATTGTCCTAATCCTCCTTTCTACTCTTATCCATATATTGAAGAACAAACTCTTGAGTATAAGGAAAAGTCTGATTTAGAAAGACTATGTGAGGAGTTTGCGGAATCAACAGAGAGATTTAGTAGAGAGCAAAATGAACTTGCCACTAGTGTTGAGTCAAGTGTTCAAAATATTGGAATATATGCGAGTCAAATTATTGCTTCACTTGAAACTATGAGGCAAGATAATTCTTTGAGCATGATGTCCACTTCTTTTGTTGATGATGAATATTGTGAGAAAATTGAGGATGTGGAATTAAATGAAACCTTGGCTCTTGTGGAATGTGTTAAAGAACTTAAAATCACTTTTGGAGAGAACAGTGAATGTCCAATTGAGATTCCGATTATGGAGCCTCATCTTTGTGACTTTGATGTTGAAACTAATGAGGATGTTCCAAAAGTTGTTGTTCATGTTCCTCCTGTTGAAGTGCTGACTCTTACTGATGAGAGTCAAGTGGATTTTGTGGGATGCTCTAAAATTTTGGAAACTCCTAAATTTGTTTGCAAGTGCATGGATGTTGTGCTTTATTTGAAATCAGTAAATAATTGTACTCTAAAATTGTCTATGATTGAAGAAGTACAATTAATTACTTTGAATGATCATTTCGTGTGCATGAAACATTGTTGCTTGAAAAGAAATGAAGAAAAGGAAATCCTGGTGTTTGATACTTTTGATTAGTAGTTTGTGTTTGGGAAGTCTGGCTGAAGACTATAAATTTAGCGCTGCTTGGGAGGCAACCCAAGATTTGGTTGGATGTTTTGATTTTGCAGGACTTCTGGTAGCTCCTGATGATGTATTCCACTTTGATGGTTACAATCAAGAACATTTAAAGGAGTATAACGATGGGTACTCAACACTTTGACAACTGTCATCACGTTTGAGGAACCAACAGGTAAGTCCTCATTCTCATAAAATTTTAAAAAAAAAATTTTAAAAAAAAAATTAAAAAAAATAATAAAAAGAAAAAAAAATAAAAAAAATAAAAAAAATTGTTTAATCTTTGTCTAGCTAAGACGTTAAAGAAGGGCGGCTATTCGGGAGGCAACCCAAAACTTCATTCCTACTCTCTCAATTTTCTTTCCTACTCACTTATTTCATTCCTACTCTCTCAAAACTTCTTTCCTGCTCTCTCATTTTTCTTTCCTATTCATCGAAACACACTGCACTGGGTTGAGAATTCTAGTCTTCATCAATTTCATTTTAAGTTACCATGGAGGAATCTCTTGCAAAGCTTAAGAACAGGTTCCCCACTCTTCCCAAAGATGTGCTCAGGAAGATCTATAACAGTCGACTTGAAAGGATGATGATATTCAATCGTTTGGGCCTTCCTGTGGATGTACGTTGGATCATTGAAGCTAAGGTACGTTTAGCAGGTGAGATTCATAATTCATTTGTTAAACCTTTGCCAGGAATGGGAAGAAGTTCTTACTCCAAAAAGAGAAGAGCTAAAAGAATGAAGGTCTGCCATAAATGTGCAAGGTGGAATTGTGATCAACGCTGTAGAAGTAAAGGTATGGTTTCTGTAAATCGAGAAGATAAAATTAAATTTATAAAGGATGGACTGAGTAAGGAGTCACTGGATGATATCATTCAAACTCTTGAGACGCATCCGAGTGGTGATGTTCATCGTATTATTCTCGATTTAGCAGACATATTCAATAGAGAAAAGGAGCGCTATCGTCTTGGGAATCTGACGTTAAAAGACCCTATTTGCCAGTTTATAAGAAAACTGGATGGGAAGCAAATCCTCGATTCATAGAAAGCGTTTAAGCCGTTTCTGGACGTAAAACCAGAGGAAGATGTGAGCCAAAATCACAACTACTGTACATAATCATGCTTTTGTTTAATCATTTTATCTTTTTCGTAGCTTTTGTCTAATCTATCTTATCTTTTCAGCAGCTTTTGTCTAATATGTCTTTTCTTGTCAGTAACTTTTGACTTTCTCTTCCCTTTTGCTTCACGCAAATTACGCCAGTCATTCGTGTCAGAAGTTTTTCAAACTTTTTTGAAAAATGCGTGATTTGTATGATTTTGTTGTCGCTGCTTTAGTGTTATATATATGTACTCTTTCATTTGTAAATATGCACACTTCCACTTGTAAATATGCAGTCTTCCACTAGTAAGCATACAGGGTCCGAGAGACAGAAAGAGAAAAAGGGTATTACACAAAAATGTAGATTTACATCTATTTGCATTTTTTGTGAAACTGATTTGGGCAAGAAAGGAGAGTTTATAACAGCAGCAAATGAACTGGGAATTGGATTAGCTGCCAGAGGAATCAACTTTGTATACGGGGGAGGCATTCAGGGCCTAAAGGGAAGTGTGGCCATTTCTGCATCCATGAATGGAAGCAAGGGTTTAAGTGTAAGGGTGAAGGAGTTGGAAGATCACACTTTTTCCTTAGGACAAGAGTTACAGGTTTCGAGCTTGCCTGAACAAATGGGACTACTGTTCTACCATGCTCAAGCTTTCATTGCTCTACCCGGTGGTTTGGAGACGTTGGATGGCATTTCTAGCGTTGCATATTGGGCTAAGTTAAACTATCACAAAAAGCCATTAGGATTGTTAAATGTTAATGGTTTTTATGATAATCTGTTGTCTTTTCTTGATCATGCTGTGGAAACAGGATTCATACCCCAAGCGACTCGCCATTCCATAACTTCTGCACCAACTGCTGATCAGCTGCTCGATAAACTGCAAACCTATGAACCTAAACCAGATCTACTCGTCAAGCAAATAGGTGGGCAATCTTCAGATAGCAGTCAGGAGCAGAACCCAGATACCACCCTTCGGTTGTAACTTTCCTTAATCTCTTGGTTTTACTCTTAGTATTTTGATTTTAATTTATTATGTGTTTATGTTTCAAAAAAAAAAACCTTCTCTGAGCTCTAGAAGACATTGGGGACAATGTCTGATTTAGGTTGGGGGAGGAGAAAAAAAAAATTTTTGTTTTTCTTTTGTTAGTTAGTAAAACCATTAGATGCATGGGGTGTGAAAAAAAAATGGCAGAGTAAGGAGTTATTCTTAACTCCTGAGACGCATTTTAGTAGTTGCATGTTTTTGTTCATTCTAAAAAAAAAGAGTAAAAGTAAAAAAAAAAAAAAAGTCATCCTATTTAAGTGCTTTATAATGATCTTAAGAAGTATATAAGTTTTGAGTATGGATCAATTGAATTTAGAGATTTCATAGCATGAATGAACAACCGATTGTTACAATTGGTGATGAATTTTGAGATTGAATGAGCTGAGTTTGAAAGCCCCTAACCGTGAGCTTTTGAGCCTATAATGATTATTTCTCTTATGTGTGATATTCACCTATTAAGTTGTCACTCTAGAACTTGCTTTAAATCTGGTTGAAATTACATTTCACATGCACATTCAAAGATGATAAAGGCATTCATTTTGTTTAGCTAGAGCCAAATAGCCAACCTTGCAATTATACCGTTGATAAGCCCCTTTGAGCCACATTAACTGTTTCTTTGTTCACAACCCATTGACATATACTTTAATGATATATCAAATGCTTTTACCTAATTCGGAAGATTAGTAGAGCATTTGAAATTTTTGTGAAATGGGCTTTTGACAAGTGTGGGCGTGTATATATCATCAACTTTAAAAGTGCAAAAAAATAAAAAATAAAAAATAAAAAAAAAAAGAAAAAAAAATTTAGTATTCGAATTGTGGGTTGTTATGATGAGATAAATTTATAAGTAGCCCATTTTTCAATTGTTCTATTAAATTTCTTAAATATAGCCTTTCATATTATGTTTTACATTCCTTTTACCTTAACCCCATTACAACCCTTAATAAGTCCTTTTGATTTGAATTATGCATGTGAATTAGGTAGTGGAGATTGAGATTTTTAGCAAGCCTATGGTAGTGCAATTTTTTTTGGTTGAATTTGAGCGAAACACTTACCCTTAAACACTTGAGAGATTGAGAGAATGAGTTACACTTACAAACTCGGTTTATTCATTTTCAAACAAAGTTACCAATTTATATTTTCGTTGATTCATGAATACTATGATCTCTATACTTTTCAATTGTGTTCTTACTTATGACTTGACACTTCTGATTTTGTTGGAAGCACTTATTAGTCATTCCTTGTCCGAGGACGTCCAAGAGCTAAGTGTGGGGGAATTTGATAAGTAAAATATTTGCATATTTATTCTCCCTTATATGATGATTTTATGGATGACATTTGAGCTCAATTTAATAAATTTGGGTGTAATTAATAAATAAATAATGATTTTGGCATAAAAGAGAATTTCTTGGAAAATACTAAATTAGACCCTCTTTCAGTTTTCAGGCCATATCTGGAGCTCTAGATGTCGGATCGGGACGTTCTTTATATGGATAAAAAGCTAAGAAAGAGCTCTACAACTTTTATGTTGAGACAAAATTCCAGTTCCATCTCCAAGGATTTCGAATTTTGCTTGAAAGTTGAAAGCGGGAATTATCCATCATTCCACCAACCATTTCATCCACCACTTCATCTTCCTTTTCACCAACTACTTCATCTACCACATTCTATCTACTACTCCACTTATCACATTTCATCTACCACTTCATCTTCCTTTTCACCTACTACTTCATCTACCACATTCTATCTACTAATCCACATATCACATTTCATCTACCACTTCATCTACCTTACTCCATTTTTCCCTATATATAGCCACCCTCTCCTTCACATTGAAGACACACCATTTCATATCCATTACTTTCCTCTCTTCTTTTCTTCTTGCATGCCTCCTCTATGGAAGGCTTAGGATAGTATTACTTTTTGTATGCCACCTACATGGAAGGTGTTACCTCCTAAAGGGACGGCAAGATTTTTACATTTTTCATGCATCTTTTGGTTGTATATGTATGTTTGAGAATTTAATATTCAAGTTTTATGCAGTATTTTTAAGGCTTTCATTCTAGCTTTATATAATTTATTTTGGTTTTGTTTTCAATTTTATCATGAGTTAAATTTTCATTTTCCTAGGGTGATGACGTAGCTTACTAATGATGGATTGAATCTTAACTTATTAAATCTAGTTTTAATTTCTCCTTCATGATTGAGTTTTAATTATTGTTCTTAATGCTTTCATTTTGATTGGCCACCTTTTGAATGATCACAATATGCATGTTGAGACCGGAAGGAGATGCATGTGTGTAGATCCTATACTTGAAACCATGACTTTCATGTGAAATAGGAATATATTCATATGAGTTGTGTAGTCTTATTGAGTTCCATCAATCTTAATGCATAATTAATTGCTTAAATTCATATAGGAATATATTGGATTAGCAATTAATTATAGAATTGCTTGACCTTGGAAGAGGCTTGTAATTAAATTAGGGAAACTCGACTATCAATCATGTGGAATAAATTGGGCTAGAATAGATAAGTGATTCAATCCGGAATTTGTTAAGTGAAATCTAATCCCTAGGACTTTTTCTCATATTTGCTTTCATATCATCTGCTTGCATATTTAATTATTTTTCTTTTATTTGTACTCTCAATCACCAATTTATCGATCGACTAAATAGAATTAAAATTACCAATTTTGGTACTTAGTGATCAATCCTCGTGGGAACGATACTCTACTCACTTCTATATTACTTGATTACGACAGTGTACACTTGCACTATTTAATTGATCATTTACACACGTAACAGGTTTCGTGGTAATTGATGCCTTCTCTTTAAGTATATCCCCGGCCACTAGCCTAGCCTTATATTTATCAACCATCAGAATTATATTTTACTTTGTATACCCACTTACATCCTATTGCCTTTTTCCCTTTTGGTAAAGGCATAATGTCCCAAGTATCATTATCTTGTAATGCATTCATTTCTATTTGCATTACTTGTATCCACTTATCATCTTTAATTGCTTCATTATAGGATCTAGGTTCAATGATTGAATCAATTGAGCACAAATAGCATAGGTAAGTAGGAGAAAATGACTCATGAAATATAATTCTCTAAAGGATACTTACAGCCTTGCTTCCTTGGCATTGTACCTGCAGCTATACAATCATTAGTTTTAATCAAGTTGCATACATAATCTTGTGACCATATAGGTGGTCGTTTATTTCTCATGGGTCTTGATTCAACTTCTTGCAATGGTTTGCTTAAAGTAAAACTCTCACTCTCTACTCTTCCTTCTAGTGGCCTCTTATCTATAGTCCCTACTTCTTTCTCAAGAGGGTGCTGAGACTCTTTCTCAGAATCTCTTTTTAATTTTGAATCAAACATAAACATATCTCTAATTAATCTATCCACTCCCCCTTGCTGAATACTTTTTTATTCCTTAAAGGGAAACTGTTGTTCAATAAATCTAACATGCCTACTAACAAATATACCTATATTCTTAACATTGTAAAGCATATACCCCTTCTGATTATTTAGGTATCCTAAAAATACACAAGGGATAGACCTAGGCTAAAACTTATCATTAGTATTTAAATCAGTTGCATATGCAAGGCACCCAAAAACTCTTAAGTTGCTATAATCTGCTGGATGTCCATAGGCCACTTCCTAAGGGTTTTAAAATTTAAAATCCTAGAGGGTACTCTATTTATTATGTAGGTCATTGTTTTAACACACTCACCTCATTATCTAATAGGTACATTTTGACTATATCATTAAACTCCTAGACACTTGCATCAATGTCGTATGTTTCCGCTCGACTATCCCATTCTGTCCCGGAGTATAAGGACAACTAGTTTCATGCACTATACCTCTTGCACTAAAGTATTCTCTTAAGGTGTTATTGACAAATTCAGTTACGTTGTCACTTTGAACCTTCTTAACAACAATAGAAAATTGAGCCAAAACATGTGCAACAAAGTTCTTAAGATGAGAAATAGTTTCAGTTTTATTTTGCATAAAGAACGTCCAGGTAGTACAGGAAAAATCATCTACTATAATTAGGAAATATCAGTGCCCAGAGTGTGTTGGGGTCCTATAAGGCCCCTATACATCCATATGCAAGAGTTCAAATATTTCTTTTGTTTTAATGCAACTATGAGGAAATAGAAGCTTCTTTATCCTGAAAGCAACAGTTTCCCTTTTGGTTTATTTAGACTGAAAGCAAACATCACAATCTTTATTCAAAGCAACTTCTTTATCTTTTACAACATTTAAAAGTTTCAAGATAGTAATAGGGGCATGCTCCAATCTATTATACAATAGTGAAGCATTTATATATTCATTTTTGCCTACAACTTCACGAGCTACATTTACAGCATTTCTTTCAAGAAATTCCAGTACGTATAAGCCATCAAGCAATTTACCAGTCACCTTCAATTTGCCACCCTGAAGGTCCTGCATTAAACAAGTGTTAGGAAAGAAAACAACCACACATCCCTCTTCCCTAGTCAATGTAGATATGGAGATAAGGTTAAACCTCAAGGATGGTGCATACAAGACATCATGCAAGGCAATACCATTTGAAAGACACACAGTTCTTATATGAGTTATGTTCACTCTATCACCATTAGGTATTCTTATTGTTCTAATTGGTCCATGATATTATTTATAATTGTCTAAGAGTGATAAGTCGCTCACTAAATGTGTTGTTGCTCTCAAGTTCAAAACCGAATTTGTTCTACAATAATTATATAAAGAGAGGTTAGGCAAACTTGTACCAGTCAATGCATGCACACTTTCTTCAGCATCCTTTTTCAACAACTGATTTAGAGTTAGGGAAGTGGAGATATGATCGGCCGAATGTGTGTTCTTTTCAGTAGGCTTTGAACTTTTCATGCCTCACTGAACTATGTCCACAGATGCTCCTGGCTTGACTCTAGACCCTTAAAAGTCTATTGGGTAGCCTACCAATTAGTAGAAATTATCTCTGGTATGTACCCTTTTTCCATAATATGAGCAGTCAAGGTTTGATGCTCTACCTCTGCCATGTTCGCAGCCCTTGCCTCTAGCCACCATTGTAATTCCTTCAGTTAGAGAGTACTTGCCAGATCTAACAATTGTTCTATGAGCCTCGTTTTCAGCAATCATAGCATACACTTGATTAACTGAAGGAAGAGGAGACATAAGAAGAATTTGGCTCCTGGCCACTCCAAATGATTCATTCAAGCCCATTAAGAACTGAAGGAGGGTTTGTTGTTGCGCAAGATCAGTTTGTGCATGTACAGCTCCACAGGTGCAGCAACGACATCTGCGTGCAATGTTAAGGAGAGCTGATTGCTCCTCCCATAGTTCTTTAAGCCATGAAAAGTATGTAGAAATAGAGAGATCACCTTGCGTCAAAGAGTTGATTTCACGGTGGAGGGAAAAGATCCTTGAACCGGTGACTTTGTCAAATCTTTCCATAAGGTCGACCCAAACTGAATATGCATCCTGATAATAGACAACACCGTTCGCCAATTCTTTCGACAGGGAATTCAATAACCAAGACAGGACAACCGTATTACATCTCTCCCATTGATCATGGAGAGTCTTGTCTTGTGATTCTTTAGGGAAAATACCATCGATGAAGCCGAGCTTCTGCTTACTATAAAGAGCGATCATCATCACTTTGGTCCTGACGTTGTAATTCTTGCTACCGAGGAGAATCTGTGGGATAATCGTGGTTCCTTAGGTATCTGACAGGTGTAGGTACAACAGAGGAGCAAAACCGATATTCGTCGCCGGTGATTCTACAATCTTACTCACATCTCCCATCGTACTCCTATTAGGAATCTGATGACCTAGCTAATTTGTCTTGGAGACTCGTCGTCCCAGAACGTAATTCTTGAAAAAGCAATATAGATCCTATCCGACTTAAGGCTATGATACAATAATAATATATTGGCCCAAGAAAATATATGTATTATTGATTTGTAATAATAGAAGAGCAACCACTAAAGTATCCCTGGGCTCTTATTTATACATACATGTAATAGGCCTTTAATAGCATTAAAGCCCACACACTAACAATATATCAATAACTAACACAGACTTACTAACTTAACTAACACTAACTAATATTATAGACTTATATATTTATAGACTTAGACTTTATTTCAATATCAACATATGAGACTCTCTTCTTTGGAGAGATTATTCGGAAAGCAAAGAAACACGGTAAAAATAAATGTCTCACTGACTGTTAGATGAGGGTAGAAGACATCATTATGAGAAACATAACACATGCTTTGCTTCACTTGTTGAACATGCCTTTTCCTTTCCTGATCTTGGCCTTGTACATGACATCTTCAAACTTTAAAAGAAATAATTCCATAGCATTAAAGGATGAACAATTTAGTTGAGAGAAACCTTGAGAGTAATGGTCGATTAGCTTTTACATATATGTTCTCAGTTTCATTTCTTGTGATTCAGAGTTCAGTATCTCACTAGCCATTTCCTGTAAATGTATTGCATAGTGTTAGAATTTTGCTACATTACTATGTTCCTATCAAGTTTCATAAGCTCTTTTATGAGCTAGCTTTCACTTGGTTCTAACTTCCAAGCATGGTGCCAAAAGTAGATCAAGAAAAAGGATAATTTATTTATTGGTGAATTTTCCAACTTCATATCTTTCCATTGCTAGCAGTTATGCTCTGCATTATTAAAGAGGCTTTCACGTCTCATACTTTCAAGAGAGCAAGGGAAAAAAGAAAGAAGAAAACCCTAAATGCTTTACTTGATTACTAATTTATGCTTTAGAATTTTCCCCCTCTTCTTAATATTTACTTTGCTTTAATAATTATGGATGCTTAACAATCAATAATGTTTAGTTGTATTGTTGACAAAAGTGCATATCTAGTTCTCTAATTTTATAGAAATTTTCAGGTTGATCCATTAGTTTTATAAGGAATATTTTCAACCATTTTGATCCTAACACTAATATTCGTCCCAAATATAATAGATTTTTTTCTTAGGTTGATCACTGTTATTTTTAAATATTAGATTTAATATGGCAGTATTTACAAATGTTTTATCAACATTTAAAATTTTAATGTTGGTATTTTTTTAAATAAAACTAACAACATTAAAGTTAGATCCTAAAAAGCAATATAAAATTAAGAGAACAAAATAAAATCCTATGTGAAGTTAAACAAAGAATCATATACTTTTGCCATTATTATTTCTTAACGGAAGATATTGGAATATTTTTATTTAAAATTATTTTATTCATTTTTTGCCTGAAAGTATAGTTATGTTTCATGAGTTACAAGAGTAACAAATGAGGCTTTGGAAGAGTGCAATCAGCATTATTAAAAGCGGCCATCTATATATAGTTAACGCGACTTTTCTCTTTGTGAACAGTAAAGTTATCTCTGTCTTATTTTCTTACTATTGCCAAGCAACGATCGTCTTCAACGTCGACGTTCACCGTTAGGTCTGCTTCGTCAAAGCTGCTCTTTGTAGCTGCATCGTTGGGAGGCTCACTGCAACATTGCCTTTCATTGAGGAGAGAGGTTCTATAATCTATAACCCAACTCTATTTCTACGACACCCTGTTTTAGTGTTGGTAATCTTTGTCGACGCTGAGTTCTATAGCTGTGTCATCGGGAGGTTCTCTACAATGGAGTAGGTCTCTACCTCGGCTTGCTCCAGTTGGCCTACGCTGGAGGTTCTTGTCTCGGCTAGCCAACCATTGTCATCACTAATTCTTCAAAGTTGTAAAGCGCCAAACTTGGGTTCCCATTTCGGTGCAGTCATTGGCGATCTGTGCACTAAACATGGTTTCCATCTTGGCAAAGTTATCGACGATATGTGTGTAACCTGAAAATTCCTTTAGGACAGAATGGAAAGTGATATGCGTGAACGAGATAGAAGCTATGAGAGAGTACCTCCAGCGCTAACGTTGGAAGAGCATGATGCTATAGTACGGAGCCGAAAGAAAGTTAGAGACGGGGAGGATGAGTTTTCTGAACACTAATCCCTTATACCGAGGGTAGAGGATTAAATGACTGATGAAGAGGTGGTGAAGGAGGTTCCTACACAACTGAAGAAATCTTACAAGGAAGCTTGCGTCGATATACCGATGGTGGGAGATACGTCTGACGAGGAGGAAGAATGGTGATATAGGGATGGATTAAATCTAGAATTAAGGTCTAGATCATTCAGAAGGGTCCAAATATTGTAGTCTCACCATATTTTTGTCAAAATCTAGCAAAGAAATGGAGTACTTCTTTGATTGTTAGGCTTCTAGAATGCATGGTTCGTGGAGAACAACTTGGTCAAAAGTTGTAGCAACTATGGGGTCGAAGGGATGAGGTAAATATGATAGAAATTGGTTTTGGATATTTCTTAGTTCGTCTAACCAGCGAGGAGGATTATGAGTTTGCTTTGACTGGTGGCCCATGGTTATATATGGAACATTACCTAGCTTTACGGCCATGGAAACCCAAGTTCGATCCTAATGCCGGGGAGGTACCGAAGATCGTTGCACGGGTACATATTCCAAAATTTCCAATAGATTTTTATGATAAGGGTATCTTATACATAGTGGGTAGTCAGATTGGAAAGGTACTTAAGGTGGATAATAATACTTTGAAACAAATAAAAGGTCACTTCGCTCGATGATGTGTTGAGATAGATCTAAATTCCCCGTTGCTCCCATCATTTATGATTAATGGCAAGGACAAAAAAATAGTGTACGAGAGACTACACCTTATATGTTTTTCATGTGGGAGGTATGGGCATGGGTCCGAACATTGTTCACGAAAGAAAGAATCTGGAGCTTCGGGAGTACGAAGTTTGGAGACTCAGTATGAAAGGTAAACAGTGTTAGAACCGGCTGACACCCAAGAGGGGGGGTGAATTGGGTGTAAGATAAAAACTTAAGAACTTTGAAAATCTTTTCGCGTCTTAGAGGAAGCAATAAATATGAAAGTAATGAATCATAAATCACAGTTAGATATTTAAATGATATATGCTAGAAGTATAAGAGCTTAGGGAAGAGAATATGCAAACTGTGATTTATCCTGGTTCGGTCCAATCCACGATGACCTACGTCCAGTCCCCAGGCTCCTCCTGAGATTTTCAATCCACTATCTTCCTCAAGTTTAACCGGGTACTTGAGAACCACTACAATCTCACAAGTTTGATCCGGGCACTTGTGAAGCCTTTACAATTCTCGCACTGAGATTACTCCCCCTTACGCACCGTAAGATTACAACCAAGTTGCTCCCCCTTACACACCGTAAGGATACAACTTTGATGATGAAAGATTACAATCAATCTTCTCTCTCAGAAGTGAATAAGATGAACACTAAAGTACAATACAAATAATATCTCTCTCAAAGGTAAATCATATAGAAGCTAGAGAAACAGAGAGTTGTGCAATGAGTATTGATGTCAGGATGTTGGCATTTGGACGATGTATATTCTGAGTCTTACTTCTATTTTGGATGATCTTCTATTTATAGCTGATGAGGATTGATGACCGTTTGAGCATTTCAACATGTCCGTTAGAGTGACGCAGCTTTGTTTGACCGTTCTTCGATTTTGAAAACTAGCCGTTGGAACGTTGGCCGCTCCGCTCCGTAAACTGAACTTTTATCTCTTCTCATCATCTCTTCATTGTTTTACTGGAAAAATGCATTAAACACTAATACAATGAAGTGTTAGAGTGATTAGAAGCAATAAGAATGAGTTATATGATCATTCCATTGATTTCCAGAATTTTCGGGACGTTGTTCTGTTTTCCTGGGAAGCATTACTCGAGTGCTTACTCAAGTAAACATCAAGTTTCTTCACATGTTACTCGAGTGACTACTCGAGTGGCCTTCCATTTTCTGCATAGCTTACTCGGGTAGTGACTTGAAGTTCTCTTCTAAATAACTCTTCATACACAGTGCTTTACTCCAGTAGTGACTTGAAGTTCTCGTCTAAACAGTGTTTTACTCCAGTAGTGACTTGAAGTTTTCGTCTAAACAGTGCTTTACTCCAGTAGTGACTTGAAGTTTTCGTGCTTTACTCCAATAGTAACTTGAAGTTTTTGTGCTTTACTCCAGTAGTGACTTGAAGTTTTCGTCTAAATAATTCTTCAAGTTTTGCTAGCACAGTGCTTTACTCGAGTAGCTACTCGAGTATTCATTAAAGTTTACTCGAGTACTTACTCGAGTATCATCGGGAAAACTTTGATCAACTTCAAGTTTTTGCTTACCATAGCGAGTTACTCGAGTAGCTACTCGAGTAATGTTGTAGTGGTACAAAATGCCGAGAGCACCATTTTCTCAGAAACAGAGTTACTCGAGTCGAGTATCATTGGCAACTTGAAAGCAACTGGAAGTTTTCTATCTGATTACTCGAGTACCTACTCGAGTAAAGTCTTTTGTTATCAACTAGTTACTCGAGTGGTGCCTTCAAGTAAATTCTTGATTTTAACTCGAAACATGGCAAATTATACATCATCGGAAAGCCCTCATTATCTACATTCCAATGCAACAAAAATCAGCTCCAAACTCGTTGTGTACAGAAAGTTATGATTCAAAGAGTATCTACTGTTCTTAGACAATCCTGAAATCACGAGCAGCAACTTCCAGAAGTCATAGCTCTTAGGATATAGCTTCAAATGTGACAAATTATATATCCATGGAAATCTCTTTGAGTATTCTTTCATATGGCACCGGTTTCGTCTCAATCCAATATGTATTTTGAGAGTTATGTCCAAAATACCGAAGCTGTCCTGGAATATGACGGTGATTTATGAGTCAACTTCAACAGATCATATCTCCCTCATCTGAACTCCTTTGAATGTGATCTTGGTTTCAAAAGTTCGTGTTGGAAGTCTAGTTTCATATGCCACTGATTTCAGTTCGATCCGACATGTGGTTGGAGAGATATCATCAAAATACCGAACCTATGTTCTGCCGCGCGAAAGACAGAGTGCCCATTACTTCAAGTTCCGCCTCGAGTGATTCATCAAATAACCCGGCAGATTACTCGAGTAAGGCCTCGAGTAAACACCTCCAAAATCAGACAATACCATATTACTCGAGTGATTACTCGGGTAATCATCCCCAAAGGTACCATAGCTTTCGTATACATCATTTTAGCTTCGTATTGACCCATTCCAACGTCCGTATGATCATAGAAACCTCCGGTATCACTTCTAATAGCTTGGATCTTGATATTCTCATGTAATCTTGCAAGTTCTTCTTTCTTTAATCTCTTTCTTCTTCTTTCTTCTTGTTTTGCCACTTGATGATCATTCTTCATAACCCAACTAGATATCTTCTTGAATTGATGATCGTTCTTCATAAACCAATTAGATATCTTCTTGAATATCTTCAATCTTCTTCAATCTTTGCTTGATATTCCTATTAGTTCTTGCAATGCCTTCTTTCTTCAATCCCTTGTCTCTTGATTTTCTTCTTGATGATCATTCTCCACATATGAGGCATTATAACATCAACCCACAATCGGGTTTATGACTAATCTATAAAATATGCAACATTAAATATAGTAGTTAGTCAATGTAGAAGATAATTATATCATACAAACTTTTTGCTCATATTTAACATCTATATTTAACATCATCAAAACTATTCATATCTAACATTAGCGGATCCGACACCGACTAACTATAACCCAGTAGCCATGACCTATGGTGAATGGATGGTGGCACCCAAGCGGCACAAGGTGCAGCATGGCACCGGAGGAGAGTTGAATGTTAGACGGGGGAAGATAAGTGATTTACGTAGACGCAATAATGTTGGAGGATCAAGATTCGTAGTATTGATAGATGAGAATATGGAAGAAAAGGGAAATGAAATCACTTTAATGGTAGCCAATAATTCGGCACATGATACTACAAATCAAGAATCTTCAACAGTCAAAATTATTAAATCACATAGGTCCTTGCTTAGTAAGATGAAGCTTGTGGAGATTAATTCTGGAACTAAAGAAAATGTGGTGGAACGTAAGATAGATGTGGTGAACCCAATGAAACATTATCAACAAGTGAAGAATAAAATGGTAGACCAAGGTAATTCTAGTTTGAGCTCAGAAAGAGGTAAAGTGCAGAGTGCTAGGGGCTTAGCAAAAGGTATTAATAAAGGAAGGAAGGGTGTCACGGGATCCTCTAAATTACAACCAATAAAGGCCTGTTCGGGTACATCTTTAAAATCCGCAGGTGTGAAAATTCAAACCACAAAATCTACTAGAAATAGTGCTTCTGACCCTATTGATCCAAGTGCCGATAGAAAGATTAACTATTCAACTAGTATAAATCTCCCAAGTGAGGAGGGTGATATCGTTATGAAGGAGTCAGGTGAAGGAGCATACAAGCCTACATCCCAGTAGCATTTTCCAAATTGTTGGAAACCTTTATCTTCTATTATTTGTTTTAATGATAGTTATGACATGGAATACTCGGGGTGTCGGTGGTGCCTCATCTGGTTGTTTAATCAATGACATTATTGACAAACAAGGAGTTAATTTCTTTACACTTTTGGAGCCTAGACAGGCGGGCATAAAGGCAAAGTTATTGGCTCGGAAGCTTGGATGGTCTAATATGCATTGGTTGAAGCATAATGATTCAGTGGGGGTATTTGGTTATTTAGGATTCAAGCTGCAACTTTTCGATTATTTCGGCAGGTGAGCAATTTGTCCATGGAATGGTTAATGTAGGTAATGATAACAATGGTCCCTCACAATTGTTTATGGGCATCCTAATATGTACCCGAGGCGCCTGCTGTGGTCTTCATTAAGAGACATTAGCTAGTTTGTTCGTGGGGGTTGTTGGTCGTTGGGGACTTCAATGCTATTTCTTGTCCTGAGGATAGATGGAGCATGAAAATACGGGAATCCAGTGGAGTTGATAAATTTTTCTGGGAGTAGATTACTAATACTAGATTAAATGATATTGACTTTAGTGGTCCTCGATTTACATGGGGGACTTCGTCTAGTCAGAATAGGATTGATAGAGCATTAGTGGATGGCGGATGGCATACGCAGTTTCCTAATGCATTGGTGCTTCATTTACCAAAGTATAAATCAAATCATTGTCCCATTTTGTTTAATATTAACAAGGTGGCATATGGTGAGAATAAACAAAGGCCTTTCCGTTTCTTCGCCCCATGGGTTATGCATGATGAATTCTTAGGTTTTGTTAAGCACCAATAGAATGTTAAAGAAGATTGGTGTGGGTCTCTAGAGGATTTTACTGAGCAACTGAGAATTTGGAACAGAGGTATTTGGGAATTTAAATTATATGAAGAACAAGCTCTATAGACGCCTTGATGGGATTAATACCACAATTGCTAGAGTTGGGTTATCAGTGAGGTTAGAGAATTTGCAATATGAATTATGGAACGAACTTGAGAAAATCTTGGCTCGGGAGGAAATTATGTGGCTCCAATACTCTCATGCTACTTGGTATGTTCAGGGTGACCGAAATACCAGATATTTTCACTCAAAGGTGAATGTTCGAAGAAGACAGTATCGGATCTTAGCTCTTAAACTTGATTCTCAAGAATGGTCTTATAATGAGCAAGAAATAAGAGAATTTGGCAGTAAATTTTTTGAAGAACTATATACAGACATTAGTACGTACCAGGGGTCCTTGGTGTTTGGGTGCACTTATCTTAAGATTGATACAACTAATAAATGTGCTTTGGGAAGACAGGTAGATGAAATGAAAATTAAACGAGGTTTGTTCGATATGGGTTCTCTAAAAGTTCCAGGTCCGGACGGGTTAAATCCTCTTTTTTATCAGAGCCAATGGGTTACGATTGGTCTTTCGGTGACATCATTGGTTAAACGGGTATTTTCTGATCCAGAATAAGTTTATCATATTAATAGTACTCAAATTGTGCTCATTCCTAAAATTGATCATCCATAATCTTTTCGTGATTTTCAGCCAATAAGCCTCTGTAATGTAGTGTATAAGATTGTTACAAAAATTATTTCTAATAGATTTAAATCTATTATGCCATTGGTTGTGGCCCCGAACCAATATAGCTTTGAAGGGGCGTCAAAGTACTAACAATATTATTCTAGTGCAGGAAATCATCCATTCTATGAGGAGCATGAAGAAGAAGCAGGGATTTATGGCAATCAAGATTGACTTTTAGAAAGTGTATGACAAAGTCAAATGGAGTTTTCTTTTCAAATGCTTGAATGAACTGAGGATTCCTGATTCCCTCTGTGACGTGATTAAAGCTTGTGTATCTACACGGTAAATGCAGCTACTTTGGAATGGGTGTGCTGCAAAAGCCTTCTACCCTTCCAGAGGAGTTCGTCAAGGAGATCTTATCTCACCGTATCTCTTTGTTATTATAATGGAGAGGTTGAGGCACTTAATCCATACTGTAATAGAAGATGGAGATTGAAAACCTTTTAGGTTATAAAGGCAAGTTACAGCTATTTCTCATGTCTTTTTTGCTGATGATCTCATTTTGTTTGCATAAGCAAATATGGATCAAGCCAGGGTGGTGAAAGCTATACTAGATGATTTTTGCGAGATATGTGGCCAGAAAGTAAATACTGAAAATTTGCACATTTACTTCTCAAAGAACGTGGGTCATACGAGAAGAAAAGACATTAGTGACTTCTTGAATTTTTCCCTATCTTCCAACCTGTGGAAGTATTTAGGAATGCCGATCTTACATGAGTGAAGTAATAAGTCCTCATATAGATTTATTCTTGACAAGATGAATGATCGCCTAGCAAGCTGGAAGCCAAACATGTTATCGATGGCGGTAAGACATACTCTAGTATCGTCAATCGTGTCAGCTAGGTCATCCTATGCAATGTAAACTACACCCCTTCCTCTGGTACCTGTGATGAGATAGACAAAAAGTGCAGGAATTTTCTTTAGGGAAGTACATCCACGAGTCGTAAACCCCATATGGTAGCTTGGGGTTGTGTGTGTTCTCATAAGAATGATGGTGGACTAGGCTTAAGATAGGCAAGGCTTCAGAATCAGGCTTACATGACGAAATTGGGGTGGAACTTGATACACAAACAAGATGCATTGTGGGTTCGTTTTCTTTGGGAGAAGTACAAAACAAGCAGTGATTTGGTGCCAAAAGTGGAAAAACGACAGAAAAAATTCAGCACATGGAAGGGGATTAGACAAAGTTGGGAAAGTGTAAGTGAGAGTATTTCCTGGAAGATTATAGATGGAACTTTGGTGTCTTTTTGGCATAATATATGGGTCCCCATTTTGACAGATTGGAGAGCTTGACACTTCAACCACTAAAAAGTGAAATAAGGGAATGGAAGGCAGCCAACTGTATTACTCCGTCTGGTCAATGGGATCTGAATCAGTTTAGGCATTTATTACCAAAACATGTCGTATTAGCAATCCAAAGAATGAATATTAACCGCAATGCTAGTGGTGCTATTTGGAGATGGACATCTGATGGTAAATTTACACTAAAAGCTGCGTACAAAAGGTTAGATGGGCACAGTGAAAACCAATTTTGGTTTGGATGGAGGCTCATATAGAAGCTGAAGGTTCCTTAATGTTATAGACTGTTTTTGTGGTTATGCGCCCATGGTCGTTTATTGACTAACTTGACACGAGCTCAATGAGGAATCCACACGACTGATATGTGCCCTTTTTGTCAAGATGAGACTGAATCAATTATGTATGTACTTCGAGACTGTACGATGGTTAAAGAGATATGGAGTGAGACACGCCTAGTCAATGGCATTGGTATTTCTTTGACTCAATCGATAGAAACACTTGGTTAACATGGTGTTTACACCGTCGTGATCAGGTGTATGGCTACAAGTTTCGATACTAGTTTACGGTTTTATATAGGCACATTTGGTTGGCAAGGAATGACCATATTTTCAACAATAAACAATGGAGTAAACAGGAGTTATTGGCACATACTAGTTCAGTGTTTTCTTGGGGTATGTCCACTCCAATGAAATCGAAGTCTTACATCACACCAAGTACGGCTTGGCGTCCTCCACCTGCTGGGATGGTTAAAGTTAATACAGATGGATCTAGGAATTAAGCGTCGGGGTGCTGTACATGCGGTGGAGTGGTAAGGGATGAACAAAGCGAATTTGTCCAGGGGTTTATGTTTAGGATTGGATGCGAGTCGGTGATCACAACAGAAGCCTGGGAAATTTTATGAGGTATGAAATTAGCTTGGGAAGGAGGATTTAGGCATATTATTGTTGAAAGTGACTGCAGTGAAGTATTGGATTTTATTCAAAGAGTAGTATTAGATGAACATCATTATGCTACTGTAATCTTGGAAATTCAGTCGATACTGGAACGTAAGTGGGATGTGGAGCTACTACATTGTTGTCGGGAGGCGAATAGGGTGGCTAATTACTTGGCAAGAAGAGCATGGGATATGACGGTGGACTTTTTTGTAGTTGACAGAGAACCTGTTGAAGTTAAACGCCTACGCATAGAAGATGTTGTAAACCAACACATTTATACTGAGTTAGTCCGTAGGGCTGTGCCTTCTCATTTCTATCAAAAAAAAAAAAAAAAGAGTAACAAATGAGTAAAAGATAGATGGGCTCTGAGTCAGCAGATCACAATCATGCTGCACACTTTATTTCATACGAATCTATAAAGATAGGGAAAAAGTAATTATTTTAAAAAAGAAAGAATCAACGGTCAAACTTTATTGTAATAAGAATTAAAAAGTATAAATGTTGTTGGTTGAAGTCAAAGGGTCAAATATATTGGAGAGACCAACAGTGATTTGCTTGTTGACAACTTTTTATATTGGTCAAAGGAGTCCAGGCATGTTTTCGGCGGAATTAAATTAATTAGAGAATGGAGCATCTCATAGAATTAGAAACCAAACATCAGGTCAAAAAAGCAAGAAGAAGACGAAAAAACAAGTTTTGGGCCTTTACAAAATCAAACAGAGACCAAAACTGTTTACAGGGCCTTCCGCCGCGTGTTAGTACTTGTGCCCCAAGCTTACTGTCTCTAATTTTTCTTTCCTGCATTTTTATTTTCTTTTTACTTATTCTCTTCTCTCGATGATAAAATTAGTGTGTTTCAAACCAACCGGGTTGGTTCTAATAAGAGAGGCTAAACCTTCAAAATATGATAAATTAATATTTGAATCTTTATTAAGAGAGATATTCATATTTAGTGCCTGACAGCGTCTCAAACATAATTATCTCAAACAAGAGAATATACACATGTGCCAAGCCAAAGGAATTAGTGGGGATTACTGTTGTTTTCTTAATCTTGTCCACAATGTATCGCATGATGTTTTGTTAAAAATTTTATAATATAAAGACACATCTTTTTCGGCCCAAAAAAAAAAAAAAAGACACATCTTTCATATATTAGTTAAATTGCATTTACACCTAGTATATTTTTTTTAATAGCACTCAATATGAAAATAATTTGTGGTGTAACGTTTTAAAAAAAAATTCATTAACAAATTCATTCTTACTTTAAGAGCAAAATTATACCACAAATTATTTTAAAATGCTAATTAGTACCCAAAAAATATTGTAGGGTCCTAAATTCAACTTAACCCTATGTATATAATATGAGGCAAATGGAATTGTTCAAAATACATTGATGATTTTTTTTTTCTTTTGGACAAATAAGCAAGTGTTTATTATAGTTATTTGATATATCAAAATGAATTTTATATATATATATATATATAATATGAAGCAAATGGACTTATTCAAAATACATCTGATGATTTTTTTTTTCTTTTGGACATATAAGCAAGTGTTTATTATAGTTATTTGATCATCAAAATTGTAAGCATTATTTGATAATTAATGCTTGTTTCATTCCTTTTTATAAAGAACAATATCTCTTATAAAGGTAATACTTAATATAAAGAATAAATCCCTTTAGTCTAAAATTTTAAACTATTCTTTCCATTTTTAATCCTATTAAATATATGTCACTCATTATCATAGTACTCAAACCCAGACCGGACCGAAAACCGGCCAATCGGTCCGAACCGGTATTTTTATTTATTTATTTTTAAAAAAATCGATTTTTTAAAATTTTTCATTAGAATTTTATATTAATAATTCTAAAATATTCAATTTCTCACCGGTTTAGTCCCGGGTTAGCTCCAGTTTGACTCCAATTTGACCCATTGACTCTTTACCCAATACCCCGATTGGTTCAGTGGCCAGTCCGGGTTTAATTACCTTGCTCATTATCTCTCTACAATAAATTTTCACTCGTTATTTTTCATGTACTCTCTTTATAAATAGAGGTATATTAGGAAAGAAAAATTCATATATTACATATTTATTACTTGTAACTAATATTTTAAAAAAAATACTTAGGTCAAGTTCTTCATATCAATTTCGTCAGGTACTCCAATTACATGAGATCACGTGTCCTATTTTTGAATTATTATCATATTTGATTATAAACCCATGTAAAAAATAGGACACATTGTCATATGTGATTAAAAAAATTTGATATAATGGATATAATAAATTTGATATGAGTATGATCCCATTTTAAACTATGTGATTTTGGCTATTGTTCCCAATAAAAAAGACCGAGTGAGTACTTATTTTGTAATGTACTATCAAAGAAATTGTTGTCTTTGAAAAATAAAAAATAAATAAATACTTGTAGCCTTCATCTGTTTTAATCTTGGAGCACTTTTTAATGAGATTTTGCAGATGTGAAAAGCTTGCAAATTCAATGGTCAAAAATTGGAATTGTTGCAGTTTACAACTTTCTTTTTTTCTTTTTCTTTTTTTTGGAAATTTACTGAATATTTTTGTCCGGAATCTTCCATCTTGAGGGTTAGTGAGAGACCAAATAAAACTATTTCTTGAAATCAATGACTGAGTCGTACGAGCAAGCCCCACCGGGAAACATACGTCAACACATTTTATTCTTGTGGCGAAAAAGCTCTAATTTAGAACACGACAAAATTACATTTGATATTTATATGAATTCTTTTAAAAAACCATGTCATTATATAAATTTTTTAAAAAATAGTTCTTAGATAATTTCAATATAATTTTGAATTTTAAATATTTAAGCATATGTATTTTTAATTTAGAGTTCTTAACATAAAGTTTTCAAAATATCTAAACAAACAAGTATGGTTTCACATATGTAGGCCGATAAGCATACACCAAAGCATGAGATGTTGGGGCAAATTTAAAAAAACTTTAGAACGTATGAGAGAAAATTACATTCAATTGAGAGGCTAGTTTAATTTAGTGATACTTATATGATTTTTTTTTTTAAAAAAAAACGTAGTTCTTAGATGATTTAAATATAATTTCAATTTAAAATATTTAAATACAAATATTTTTAAAATTAGGGTTCGTAACTGTAACAATTTTTCAAAACATTTGAACAAACAAAAATGGTTTCACATATGTAGGCCGCTAAGCGTACATCAATTCAGGAATAAGCATGAGATGCCTCAAAAAGTTCGCAGCTTTTCTAAACTTTGAAGCCTTATTAACTATTACAGTCAATGGTGTAACAGTATAATAATGGCGAAAATAGTAGTAAACTCTTGAAATTAATTTGATGGATTCTTAATGCTTTAATGATAAATTCTCTAAACTTGAGGGACCCTTTGAGGTCCTTTTGAAGTCAGAATTACTAAATTAATTAACAACCACACATATGTCTCTCCCTCTGGTTTTTTTGTTTGTTTGTTTGTTTTGTTTTGCCTGCTCTGCTGTTATATAATTATTTTTATCACGTATACAAAAGAAAAGGAAATTCTGAGAAATACATTTAAAATTTGAACGCCCATAGCTTTGAATATTGAATGAAAATTCACACACACACACACGTATATTATTCTTACACACATATATATGGCCAAGGCCATAGAGAGGGGTCAAGTTTGAAGCTTGAACACGAGACTATGGATTATTGTCATGAAGACCGTGAAATTAAAAAATAATGGAAACTAATTAAGGATTAATTTATCAAGAATATTACGAGTAACATCCAAGCACATGCAGTAATAATGTTGAAGGAAACTGTAATAAATTAAGATACTTTATAACAAAAGGCCAAATATTCTCTTTGAAAATGTCTCTCTCATAAACCCGAATTCTTTTGGTCAGTTTTGACTGAATCGTTGGGGAAGAACAGTATGAGGAAATCTTTGTTGGTTCTGATTAGTCTATGTTTTAGTAAAAGACTTACGCTTTTGTATTACACATACACATATAAACAAACATTGTCAAATATATAAGCAAACAGGGTGATCGTTATAAAATGGATTTTTTTTTTTAATATAAGGTATCTCCAAACTGCTTTGAACTTGATACTAATATCTTTTAAGATTTAGAATGTGAAAGATTTTCGCCTCTATTAATAAGTGTGTTTCCCGAAATTCGAATTTATATTATCCTCTTGGCGGAGTGAGGCCGCTTACCATTTCAACGAGCAGCTTGTTGGTAAAATTGATTTTGTTTTTTATCATTAATAAAATAGAGAAAAAAAGATTAAAAAAATAATTGAGATCAAACTTCTCATTATCATGATGAATACCCCTCCGTCCTTATTTACTATTCTTAATTGAATTTTCATTTTGTCCCTAATGACATGTCATGTTCCAAATTTTAAAAAACTTTTTTTTTACTTATTTTTAATACCCTATTAGTCAGAGGACATGATGGAAATATTTAAAATTTAAAATAATGTGATATTAAATAGAGGATAAAATTATAAATAAATAATTCTTACAAATATACATTTTTCTTTCTTCTTGGTCTCTATGTTCCTCCTATGAGGAGGACAAGTAAATAAGAATGTAGAAAATACTTAGCCATTGCATGTGAAATCAATGTATAATATGAGTTAAAAAACTTAGCCAGAACATGGATGACAAAAATATCTAGAAATTAATGGTTTTTTTCCCAGACTAATGTTGATTAATTATCTTTGTGTGAAAATTATTTATATTTGATGTTGATATGCTACAAAAATTTATAATTAGAAATTGCGTTATGCCAAAAATATCAAATTATTACTTAATTAATTATAATTATAATTAACTAACTTCTAGTTCTTTTTGGGGCTTGATTCACGTGCAAAGGCAACAGATTGGCTAAGAGGAGGAAATAAATCAACGGCCTAAAAAATAAAGGCATCCAGAAAAGTAAAATAAACGATGTATTAAAACTTAACAAAGCATAAACAACGACATGAACCTAATTAATCAACTAATCAAGTATTAGCAGCACGCGCTTGTCCGCGTAAACCTAGAAACTTATAAACATTTTACTATTATTTATATATTACAAAAAGAAAAGTGAAACAAAAAGGTTAATTATATTTTTCCCTGAAGAGATCGATCGGGAATAATAATTTCTAACAACAAATTATTGTTTACAAATAAGTAATAATAACCAAACAGTACTCTTTGTTTTTCAATAAGAATCTTTTATTGTAACTTTTTAAGAATATAACCCTCATAGTCATATATCCTGTCTCTCGTTGATCTCCAAACTTCATAATGATAATATAATAAATTCTAGAAGATGGAGGTTACCCACTTTTACTTTAATCACTATCGCTGATTATTAATTAAATGCCTGATTAAGGTAAGTTCTTAATAATTTACGATTTGTGTCGAGGATGCATGTGGGCCCCCGATAGTGGGACAAGTGCGCCTTTTTGGTTATTTGAGATTTGGTCCACAAAGCAATCATAAAAAGATCAAAGGGTTTTGATTGAATTCAAGATCTTAATTGGTCTATTTAGGAAAACAAAGACAAAAAAGTAACCAAGTGCAATACGCCTTAACTAACAAAGACTAGAAGATGTTTCTAATAGATCTTAATGTGGTTTTGAAACTTAAATTGCCTTGAGAGACACACATAGTGGTTAAAAATAAAATTGAAAATTAATCTTTAAATCTTTCAATTTTGATTAGATTGTAATTCAATTATTTAATTTTGACTTGATATAACTTAATTCTTAAACTTTGACTCAATGTAACTCATAATTTTTATAGTTTTGATTTATTTGAAACTCGATAACTGAACTTTAACTCACTGCAATCCAATTATTGTAGTTTTGCTTATTTAAAACTTTAGCCCCTAAGCTTCACACAAAATATAAGTTTATTTTATAAAATATAGATATTAATATTTTAAATATTTAAATTATAGAGACTAAATTGAATCGAGTTAAAATTTAGGGGAAAAGAGTTATAACTAAGTTAAAATTATAGGGATTCAATTATATTGCGAGTTGAAGCTCATAATGGATTGAATTGCAACTGAATCAAATATAAATATATTATTTTTCTCAACAATTTAGCTAGGATGTCTTTATGATATTATATACATATAAACATGTACAAATACTAAAAATATGTGTACAAATATTACATGCATGACTGCATTATATTTCCTTCTTCTTGTTGTGATCATAATATATTTCTTATTTTCCTGGTTGACATAAAAAATTATTTGTCCTTTTTATCTATGAACATTAATTGAATTTACGTGTTAATTAATAATTTGTCGCAAAATAGGTAATATAAAATGCCTCTCATATGATTATATATATATATATATATATTTGTGTGTGTGCGCTACACATTAACATATCAAACAAATAAGCTCAAAAAATTCTGCTCTGATTATGAACTATATGGATCCCTTGTATTATTACATATAACCTTAGAAGATAAGACACATTATTCACAACTTATGACTAATTTGCATTGGATGGTTTTCTTAAATTAAACTTTAGATTTGAAGTTGATGTTGGTGAGTATAGTTTTAAGAAGGGAAAATTAGAGTAGAGGCCCTCCAATAAAATATATTTATTGGGAAGGATCATAAAAATTGTAATTATTTAAAATGACCAAATACAAAAGTGTAAAATTTAAAATACTAAAATGCCCCTAACAAAATCTTCTACATTCCCTTATATATTCTCTCCCACATTCTATTTTTAAAACTAATATAGAATTCTAAATTTCACTAAATGAAACAAAATTTTTCTCAATTTTCACAATTTGCTTGTCTATGGAAACAAATTACACATTGTTTAATCTTAAAAAAAAATGATAATTTTATTCTTAAAATAAAAAAATTAATTAAAAATAAAAAATTCTATAATTTTAATAAAACTCAAGATCTTTTATAATTTATTATACATGTTAAACCAAGAAAGTTTATATGATTTATTTTTAATTTTGAATAAATTTATGTGGGTTAAAAATTTATTTAATGTTAATAAAAAAACAGATAATCTATTATATATTCTGAAAATATTTGAAATGATTTTATTTTTGTATTTTTATAAAAGGGCTTAATTGATATCAATGTTGATATATAAACAGGGTAACTTGATGATATATTGATTAATTAAATGATATATTGATTATATGAATATGAAATTTGATGGGGGAAAAAAAAAGAGATATGATCTTGTCACATGATGGACAGGTTTAGCTTTAATTTAGCTATGTTTTTAATTTTGAATAAGGAAATAATGTAGAAGCTTTAAGTATTAGGGATTTAGGGGCAATTTAATAATTTTAAATTTATAGTATGATGTTTAATCCTTCTCGGTAATGACAATTTTTATGATCATTTACAATAAATATTATTTTTTTCTAAGTCCTTTATTTTAATTTTCCCTTTTAAGAAAGTACATACAAAAATATTACTAATATTACATGCAAGTCATTAAACTAATTCTTCGCCTCTCACATATATACTAGAAAATTAAACTAATAAGAGAGATCAGATAAGAAATTGAAGAGCATTTTCTTAATTGTGTGGTCGGTCATGGATGAAGCATGAAACAGGAAAAGATGACTCAGAAGCAGAAATGGTCAACCATAAACGTATATAACAAATTAAGCATTATTATTTTTAATTAGTGGGTAAAGAACTGCGGTTTTTGTTTGCGCGTATTTAAAAAAAAAAAAAAAAAAAAAAAGTCCTTCGTTCATGTGCTACATAACCCCTCTCCCCCCCCCCCCGGGGTTTGATTTTGTTAATGCGTATAATCAGCAAGTTATTAATTAGTTATATAATATATGTGCGCTATTCCATAATGAAGTTCCTGTAACTTCCCAGGCCAATACCTTCTTGAAATTAAATAATTAATTACGATCTACGCCAATATGATATGACTACGACCCATATCATTTTTCAAAATTATTTTTCTCCTTTCGCTCTTTGTGGGCCAAAAGTCTTTCCACTTCAGCCACAGGCTCCATCATTTTCATTCCTGCTTTAATTTTTTAATGCTTCGGAACTAATTAAATTCAGCTTAACGTTGAAGATGCGAAATTTCCAACAACATAAAACTTCCAAAATTTATTTTTCTCGCACTTTTCGGCGGGTTTAATAATCTTGTTATGCCTTCATCGATCTATATATGTTCTTCTTACTCCTTTATTTTCCCCTTTTGAGATTTGGTCGCACACACAAAGATCTTATTCGGTGGTATCACGAACTTCATAGCTAATAGTTTAATCATGTGTGGGTGTATGTGAGAGAGAAAGAGACAAGAAGCAACCCAGAATTTACATGTAAATTAATATCGCAGCTTGTGATGAAGGATATGGCATTTAATTCTTTATGTACGTAGTAGGCACATTGATCACTTAATTTGTGGTTCATGCTGTGTATGGATAAGAATATTTGTTAACACCACCTTCTTTGCTTTTAATTTCTTGCACGATTCTATCTTTATTCCTGAAAATTTTCAAGGCTATTTTTTATACTCAATCATATTTTATATGAATTACACTTGGATATATATATATATATATATATATTATAACTTAAAGTATGATGGTAATTACCTTATGTCTTAGTGTTTGTTTTCTGTTTTTTAGATTGTTTATATACACATACTCAGATATTATTTATAACGTAAAGGGAGAAGTTTTTTGTCATATTTTAAAATCACATTATTAATTTTTTTAATATGAATTTACATTTTATCCTTTATTTATTATTTGTAAACTTTGTACTCATGGCATAGAGTGTACCACTGATCTGATCTTTATTATAAGTCCAATTTTTTTAAAAAAAAAATCATAAATATGAATCCATTTTAAGAATTATTAATGATTGTTTTCAAATTTTATCCCTGTGAAGACATGGAAAAATGTACCATTAGCATCTTTTTTTAATGCCCATTATTGAATAAGGGCAAAAAGAAAATCAATCTAAGACATTTAATACTTCTATTTCTTAGTATATGACAATTGGTCAAACTGAACTCATAATAAGGATCAGAGTGATATACTCCCTTCGCTCCTTTTATAAGAATAACTGTCACACATACCCGTTCCTTTTTATAAGAAATATTTAGAAAATATCTTATTTTTTACTTCTTACTTTTCTATCTTGCCCTTATTTAATTATCCTATTTAATGTTAATATAATAAATTTTCACAACTCTCAAAGACATATTGCTTCTACCACACTTATTTTCTTATTATCTCTCTTCTACAATCCTTTTTATTATAAGAATTTCCTTATTCTCTATCTTATTCCATATATCCTCATAAATAAGAATATTTTGGTACAAAATGGTTATAATTTTGACATATTTATTATTTTTAAATAACTTTTTGAACATCGGTTAAATGTTTCTTATAAAAAGGAATAAAGGAAGTATTAAATAGGGGGTATAAGTGGGGTAGTTATTAAATTTTAAGGCATTTAATGGGATTTAAGGTTTTTCTTAATTGTGGAGAAACATATTGAAAGTGACTTCTAAATAAGATCATAAGAGTATAATCTATAAAGTAAGTGCTAATCTTGGCCGTTAAAGTGATTACAGATATAATGAGTAAATTAATTTTGTTTTAGTTTGCTATATAGAGAAATGAACCTCGCATTTTAGAATTTCAAATTTAATATCAATATGCTTTAATTTGCGGCCAAAAGATTTGATTTCAATATTGGTCATGCTTCATAGCTATAATCAACACTTGAATTAGTTGCAGAACGAAGTCAGAACAAAAGTATAGATTTACATACCGCATGTAAAATGATGAATGTGAGGCTATTTGTTTTTTTTTTACCAAAATGAATGTGAGGCTAATTGATGAATATAAAAATAATAAATCTGTAGCCTGAATCTAATAAAGAAGAGACAAAATGTAAACTGAATAAAAAATGAAACGTAAATGAAACCAAAATTCATTAAATAATTTGAATGTGGTACATATAACGTACATTCCCCAGTATACAACTGAATAAGGAGAAAGGGGGGAAAAGAGCACAACAATGTCACATTATGTGCTGAGATCTTTCTACGAAAATTTGATCAATAGAAAGTCTAACTGTAAACAACAAATTGAATAATTAATTTTTAGCGGCCTAAAATAATAAATTAAGCTAATTTAGGCCAAAAATAATGAGTAAGTAATTAATGAATGTTACGTACAGGGAAATACAAGGGATATCCTCTGTTCTTTCATCAATCCCATATATTCCCAAAGAATAACGAATTTGATTAATTTATGTAATTAATGAATTAATTAATTTGTCACTCCTCGTATGTGTTCTCTGTTATGTTTGAATACAGTTACAGTTGCCTAACGGCGTCGTTTCCGTTCTTCTTCAACCTCGATCAAGTTAGTAATCACCGCTTCTGAAGCATCCTTCAGTAATTCCGACCAGTCCCTAAAAAACCATCAAAACACAAACCCGAGTCAACACAATAACTCTCATTTAATGTAAATTAGACTTTTAAATTAATCTCAGAAAATGAAAAGAGAAACAATGAAAAAAGAACTCATACCCTGTGACAGGGTCAAAGGTTAATCCGACTGTGTATTTGGCTTCTTCAAGTGCGTATCGAAACCGCTGAAGCTCCTTCGCCGGACACGTACCATTGTCTCTGACCTGAAGCTGAGAGGGCTTAACGTCGAAGAAGATCGGAACCACTCGTTTCTTTGATTCCATGAGAAGAGCTAGCTCGTGCAGGCAGAAGTAAGAGTCGCAATACCGAGGGCTGAACACGGCGACGCCGACCTTACAGCCGAGAATGGCCTTGTCAATGTGATCAAAAAGCCGGTCGCCGGGCTTCATGTTCATACTATCAAGGAAGGACGGGACACCCATGCCGGAGAGGTGGTGGTAGATCAATCCGGCGACGTTTTTCTTGGTGTCAATTCCACGGTGGTTAATAAAAACGTCAATCGCCGGACGTACGACGTTGCGGCAGAGGTTGGCGGGTAAACGCTGCATGGCTTTAGGCACAAGGGATTTGTATGAAGACGCCGATGAAGTAACGTTGTAGGTAGGAGAATGAAGAGAGAGAGATGATGATCTGTTGCCTGTTGTTGTTGTTGTGAGAGGTGTTGAGAGGTATGGGAGGGAGGGAGAGAATATATAGAGGGAAAGGTTTGAAATTTGAAGAAAGGAAATTACAAGGCAAAGTTGAAACAGAAAGAGTAAAAAGGTTTGAATTAATTGACTACTTTCTTTTTTTTCTTTCTTTCCATCGTTTTCTCTTTATAAGTTAGAACTGTTCGTACTTGTCCCTCCTTCAAACACGTCTTCACTCGTCTTGCGCTCTGTTTTTTTTTTTTTTTTTTGGGGTCCTTTTTTAATTTTTTGGGGTTTATAATTTTCATATGTATCTATATAGCCGCTTCTTCATGTTTTTGCTTCACGTTTTTCTGGAAATTTCAGAGGCTGCTTCCTGATCTACACCAACACCACAATCTCCCCCCCCCCCCCCTCTACACACACATCTTTTTTTTTTTTTGTATGAACTTAAATTATATTGGTCTTCATCGCTAACTTTCCATTTTTTTTTCTGTTTTAGTTATGAGTTTTAGGGTTATACATTCACAAGTCTAAATTAACATCTATAAATTGAAAGGTCTATATATATGTTTAGACACACAAGCACACACAACATCCTAGAAATACAAATAATTAAATGTGGTTATAAGTGCATCAATAAGACTTGGATATACATACATATATACATACACAGTGACATTTTGTGTATATTACTATATATATATGTATATTAAATATAGATATATGACATCTATTATGTACAAGTGGCAGAACTTCTCTCCACCCAAACAAGTTGCTTGGATTTGAATATTAACATTTGTGTATGTAGAAATCTAGCATGAAGGGGTCTATTCTTTGCCATCAGAATTGTAAGAGATAATAGTTTTTGCTATCAATGACTCTTGTGCCTTATCAAAAACAATACTATCTCTAGCCCTTAATATAAAATCTCATTTGTTAATCTATATTATAAATAAAATTTTATACTAAAGACTGGACGTAGTATATGAGAATCAATTTATGTGGTTATATAACTTTAAAATAAAAGATAGGATGAGTATAGTAATAAGATTTATTGATGCTATATATATAGCATAAACAGTGCTTTGTATATCATCTCTCTTTACCAAATGGATGTATAAGTAAATGAAATCTAATTATGTGTGAGTATATTTGTCTAAATGTATTATTTATGCATATATTGTAAAGTATATTTTTTATAAGAAAAGAAAAACATCTACAACAGTTTCATTTTTTTCCATATAATTTTTATTTATTTTGAAAATTTTCAAGAACTTCATACTAAAGGATTCTAGAGAAACATATTCGATTTGGTCATGTGTGGCAGCCAGATGAATTCCTGGGTAAGTCATCATAAGTGACTAATCGTTTTTTTAAAAAAAAAAAATTATTGTTTCGAGCATCCATTATAAGTCAAAAATGTACGTCAATATTAATTGAAAGGTCTATATGTTTTAGAAACAAACAAGATGATCTGTGCATGTTAGTATGCATATATATCAAATAAAAAAAAAGATGGTCTAATTAGTAAGAATTTAACCCATAATCTGTAATATATATTGTGGATTCAAATCATACTACCTATATAAATATATTATTAATGGGTCATCCGTAAATATGTTTATAAGCAGTCTCTATACATCTAGAGCCATCTATTTTCTATACTCCCAAACCTTGGTATTTTGGTTTGTTCAACACAAAATGGGAGCGAAGATAAGTCATCTTTCTTGCACGTGCTTTTCTTTTTCGCCCAACTACATGCCATTTCAAAATTTATTTTGATAAGTTTCGTGTGGGGAAGCATATATTAGAGAGTATTATGGGTTTAAATTATATTACTGTTAACTTGAAAATTTTGTTTGTATAATTATTACAACATATTTCAAATTTTGAGGCTTGCTTTAATTTTAGTGAGATATACTCAACTCACACAAATTTTTTTGTTTAAAATACATACTTTACATGTTTGAGAATTTGAACAAATAAAACACACTTATTTCCGCTAATTTATTGTATAAATCATAAGCTATTGCTTTTCTGTGTGTTTTTTTTTTCTGAAAAATGATAAAAAAGAATTCTAAAATTGTAAAATATCAAATCAAATATTTTTTATAAAATGAGTTGTAAATTATTTATCAAATTGCATCATTACCTTATCAATTCTAAGTAATTAACAAGATTTATGATCTTATAATTTAAAAGTTATTTTTTTTCATAATTTTCTTTTTTTTTTTTATCCTTTTGGGAATTTGAAACCATCTTGCTATTTTATATTTTGTGATTAGGGTAGGGATCATCGTCCTTTGCTCTAAACCAAGGTATTAAAACTCGGACCGGTCATTGAACCGGTCGGGGTACTGGGTTAAGGGTCAGTGGGTCAAACCGGGACCAAACCGGTGAAAAATTGAAGATTTTAGACTTATAGTATGAAATTCTAAAGGAAAAATTTTTTAAAAAAAAAAATTTTTTTTTTTAAAAATGAAAACCGGACCGGCCAACCGGCCGGTTCGCCGGTTACCGGGCCGGACCGGCCGGTCCGGTCCGGTTTTCATAACCCTGCTCTAAACTAAACTTTTAAAAAATGAAAGCTGAACCAATAGGACGACAACGACAGATATGTCAGTACTCACGTGCTTTGACATTATCTTATGGAACTTCTTTAAATCAATGAATTCTTTTCACCGAAATTTGAATACTAATCTATTAATTTTTAAAAATTATTTTCTTATTTTTTGATATACTATTTAACTAAGCTGTTATTTTCAAATATTTTCATGTTTTAAAATTAGATTTTTTAGCCTACTATTAAAGATATACTATCTGAATACAAATTTTTGGATGCTATCAATTCCTATAGCCTCACTATAAAATTAAGTTTTAATTAATTAAAATTTGAAAAAAAAAGGTGAGAATGATTAACAATAAATTACTCATTAACTTATTTATGATTAGCATATTATAAATGACATGTGTAACATCCCAAATTTTTATTCATAAAAAAATATATTGTAATTAATTGAGAAATTCGATAAAATGGTGAATATCCATGAATTTGGATCTTGTGAATTTTGAAACATTCATATTCATAAGGAAATGGGCAAATTAATTCAAGAAATGAATTAAATTTATAAAGGTGATAGCAAAATCATAATTTTTTCAATTTAGCCAAAGATTAATTATTTTCCAATTAATTGGATTTAATTTCAATTAATCAAGGAAAATAAAAGAAAATGTATAAAGAGGATTATTCTTAATGGTATAGATCAAGAATTTATAAAATTAGAGAAACTTGGACATAAATCAATTAAGGGAATTATAAGAATGTTGAAACCATTTTTTCCCCTTCTCTTCAATAATTTCGCCTAACATGAAATGCATAGGGGGAAAATTGATTTAATGAAATTTAACATGCTAAGCACGATTATCATATGAAAAGGAGATTAAATGATGATTAATTTCATGAGCACATGTCCAAAATGCTACAAAAAAAGAATAATGATGACAATGGTAAGTTGGGTATGACATGAAGTATGGACATGATGATCATAGTAGGGTGATGGTAAGGGAGCAAATAAGTCACATTATTAGGGAAGTATGGAGCAAGTAAGGCATAAAGTGAGTCAAAGTATGGGTGAAGGTATGAAAGGAGGTATTGTGAGAAATATGTGTCACCATAACAACCCTTGATGAGATCAATGGTGTAAGATCAAGGAAGCATTTTTATGAAGCTTTTCTCTTTCCTTCCCTTCATTCATTTCGTCCAAGCCACAAGAGAAAGAGAGAGAGAGGAAGTGTCTTGGAGACTTTTGAGAGCTACAGAGAAGAAGAAGAAGAAGAAATCTTAAGGTAAGAAGCTAAACTTTTAAGGTTTCTTGTGATTTTGTCTTAGATTATTCTCTAAACCGTGATTCTTCATTCATCCATGATCTTGAAGGCACTATTCTTAGCTCAATAAGAGAGAGAGAGAGAGAGAGAGAGAGAGAGGAGATGTCTAGAGATGGCAGATTCAAGATCTCAAGAGGTAACCTCGCAAACATTATATCTAAATTAGTATGGTGTTGTTGTTAAGGTTTGTGTTTGATTTTGGTGATTTTTGTCAAGTTTGTAAATTTAGAAAGTTTTAACCCTAAGGGGAGGTGCTGTCCAAATTTAGTCTAATCATGTTTGGAATGTGATTAAGTGGTTAAACAAGTGATTAAAGGTCATAAGAAGGTGTTTTATGAATTGAAATAATAAAACTCCATTTTCTCCAATTTTTAAAGAATTTCGTCTAGATCTGTGTTGGACAGTGTTGGGATTGGATTTTGGTGTTTTTGACGATTCCATTGTGTTTAGAATGGAAAATTGTATAGGGTTCATGTTGGGTGCGGAGTGAGAAAAGCCCTAGAAAGTGAAATGACAAAAATAACCTTAAAACCCTCACATAGAGGCTGTCAGGGGTAAATATATAATTGGAGCTGGGTTTTCATAAAATAGATGGTTCCATTGGATTCAGTGGGTAAAAATATGTAGGGTTACAGTTGGTCACTTTTTCAGTAGAGGCCGAAAAAGCATAATTATGAAAATGCCCCTAAAATCCATAAATTGGGGCTGTCAAGGGTATTTTCGTAATTTGATGCTGAATTTGCTGATTTTGAGCTCGAAAATGGATTCTTTAGGCGAAAATATGTTAGAATATCCCTAGTCAAAATTTTGGGAAAATGTGCCATCGGGCCGGGGTCCCGGAGGCATTTTGATAAAATTTCACCATAGACTAATATAACCACAAAAATACTATGGAAGTGTCTAAACTGTACCTTTGACGTGTTAGGACTGAGTAGAGAGCCCGATGGATTGGCACGCAAATCAAGGCACGTTATTCAAGGATAGGGAAGGGCGATTAATGTAGGGAACTTACCTCTCCTGCATGTATTTGATATTTGTGATATTGTATTGATGCATTTATTGCTTTGCTTAATTTTGTGAAATATATATGAATAATTGAAGCTCTATTCCTGTATATGCTATGACTATACGTATGTTGTTTGAAACGTTGAGTACACAGATATGTCATTGTGTGATCATAAGTTATATAATGCAAGCATATCATGCATTAAGCACTTATCTTGCATGCATATTTGTACTGTTTTCCTACTGAGTTTCCCCAGAATCTCACCTTCCCCTACCAATAATTTAGATAGGAGAAGATAGAACGTATGTTGAGAACAAAGAAGAGAACCGTATGAGGGGATTGCAGTGGTGGAACGAAGGCGGGAAGATGTTTTCGTTTCACTGGGATGGTTTTAGACACCCATGTAGCACTACAAGACTACATTAATTGTAATTATCAAGTACGAACCCCTATGGGGAATTTCTGTAATCATGCACATAATATCAGTATATTTATGCTATTCATGTGTTACCCACCGAACTGCGGATCATTTTCCGCAAATACTATAAAATAGGTAAAAATAAGATGAGGGTGTGATAACATGCTTATGTTTACAGGAAAAGCAGCGAAAACTCTCTGTATAAATATTTTAATAGGCAGAATGATAGGAATTTAATTACTGATATTTTCTATGTATAAGATTTGTAGTATTGTTACCTTTTATATATAAAAATATATCATGTCGGTCTTGCCATCAATAAAATTTCTGAACAAGAAAATTTTTTACCAATTTTTCTTAGGTTCATTTAAAACTAAAATTATGAACTCACACTACAAAAAAACAGCAAATTACCCACGGAAATTACCCACGGAATTCCGTCTCTGAAATCAAATTACCCACGGATTAGGGATGGAAACGGAATTACCGACGGATCACCGACGAAATTTTTTCCGTCTCTAAAAAATCCGTGACAAATTGATTTACCGACGGAATTTTTATTCCGTCGGAAATTACCGACGGAAATTACCCACGGAAAATTTTCCGTCGGTGATTACCCACGGAAAAAATTCCGTCGGTGATTACCCACGGAATTTACCCACGGAAAAATTCCGTCGGTGATTACCCACGGAATTTTTTCCGTGGGTAATCCGTCGGTAATTTAATATTATTTTTTTAAAAAAAAAATTCCACGTGGCAACCTTAAAAGAGGCCACATGGATATCACCGGAAGCCCCCCATCGCCCGCCCCCGCATCTGGCCCCGGCAGCCCCTGAGCAAGGGCCACGTGTCCCTCTAACCTTGCGCCACGTGTCTTTGTAAGATAATTGTTACACTTTGTAACGAAGGTGGGATTTGAACCTTGGACCTTTTGGGATGTGTTCTGATGCCTTTGCCAGTTGAACTGTTTTAACCTTGTGTTATTTATTCACGTAATAATATATATAATGTAATAATTTAAAAACAAATATAATATTAAGATAAATATATATAATTAAATATATATATTTATATATAATTATATTTTTCATTTTTTATAATATAAAATTTTTTAATTTATAATTTCGTTTAAATATTTAATATTAATATAAATATATACAAAATTACATATATACTTATAAATAATTATATATTTAGTTTTTTATAATATAAATTTAAATTTTTTTAATTTCTTATTTCATTTAAATATTTAATATTAATATAAATATATCTAATATTAAATATATATTTATATATAATTATATATTTTGTTTTTATGATATAAAGTTTAAAATATTTAATTTTGTTATTTCATTTAAAATTTTTATTATTAATATTATATATATTTAATATATTATATTAAATATTAATTTTATAATATTTAAATTTTTATTTGTTATAGATTATTTTTATTATTTTATATAAATTATTAAAAAATGATAAAAAAATTATTAATTTTACCGACGGATTACCCACGGAATTCCGTCGGTAATTTCTCATTCAAATTACCCACGGAATTCCGTGGGTAAGGCGTGAGTAATTACCGACGGAAAAAATTCCGTGGGTAAAAGTCAAATTTACCGACGGAATTTTGATTCCGTCGAAAATTACCGACGGATTACCCACGGAAAAAATTCCGTGGGTAATTACCGACGGAAATTACCCACGGAAAATTTTCCGTCGGTAATTACCCACGGAAAATTTTTCCGTCGGTGATTAGAGACGGATTACCCACGGAATTCCGTGGGTAATTTCTCATTCAAATTACCCACGGAATTCCGTGGGTAATTACCGACGGAAAAAATTCCGTGGGTAAATCGTCGGTAATTACCCACGGAATTTTTTTCCGTCGGTAATTTTTCCGTCGGTAAATCGTCGGAAATTACCGACGGAAATAATTCCGTGGGTAATTCCGTCGGTAATAACATGTTTTTTTATAGTGTCAGCGTCAAATTGCGCACAAATCTAAAATACATAAAATTCAAAGTGTGAATTGGAGTTATAAATCAATAAAGCAACGGCAATATGATCATTATTGTTCTGTTATTTGATTAAAGGAGATAAACACTTTTCCTTCTGCCATGGCAGCAATTTAGACACGTTTCACAAGTATCCACCTTTTTGTTTTTGTTCCTTTTGGGTCTGAGATGGGTTGAACCAAACAATATTTAATTAAGGTCAGGGACGAGTTTGGAAAAATGAAATTTTTATAACTATATGGAATTTTAGGACGAGGTAAAGTGTAAATTTAACAATAAACTATTTTATTATGAGCACCTAACACAATTAACTATTTTAGACGTAAAAATAAACATAATTAATTTTTTTGGTAGTATATATAGCAACGCCGTCAATCCTGATTACTTTCCATTATTTTTTACATGGCGAGTCCCATCAGTTTTCTCATTTTTTATTATTTTAATATATTTTTAGATATATTTATCTTTTTTTAATAGGAAAATATCACTTAAACCCAATCGAAACAATTTTATTTTAATAAATCCCCAAAAAATTCTAAAATTTCACTATATTCCTTTTTGTTAAAATTAAATTAAATTTTTTAAGTGAAAATATAATAATATTCTTACTTTATCTTTTTATAAGAGCATTTACAAGATAAATAAAGATATTCACAAGACAAATAAATGAATTTAAAAGAATCCAAGGAAGTTAAAATTTTTTTTACATAATAAATATGGGTATTTATAAGACAAATATACGAATGATAAAATTTTTTTAACTCCCTGAATTCTTTTAAATCCCTTTACAAGAAAAATATGATCATTCATAAGATAAATAAGGAAATTTACAAGATAAATATGAGCATTTATAAAAAAAATATTTTTGTCTACTTTTGGATCCAATAAAAGATATTGTATTGGGTGCTCATAGCGAAATAGTTTTCTCACTCTCTATATATTAAAATAATAGAGAGTGAGAAAACTAGTGGAATCCAAGTGCAAAAAATAACAGAAGCTAATAGGATTAACGGCGTTACTATATATACTGCTAAAAAATTGACTATTTCTACTTTTACACCTAAAATAATTAATTGTATTGGGTGATTATAGAAAAATAGTACGATGTTAAATTTGCACCATCACTCTTTTAGGAACAATGCAGCATTATATTAAATTTACCAAGAGGCCAACATAATTTTCAAAAAGCCGGATGGCATTAATAATACATTGAAATAAAGTAATATCTTCTAATTTATTAAGCACATATGTTTCTTTAAAATATGAACCTACAACTTTTTTCAGATATATTCACAATATCCTCATTATCTAGCACAAAATAAATAATAAATAAAGGAGAAGGGACCAATCGAGAAAATTATGTAATTAAATCATGCACCAATTATATCGGTAGAGAATTTAAACTCTCACCATTATACTTTGGGGAACAAAAACTGGAGAGGGACACACAAGTCACAACCTTGACTTGCTATAATTAGTCTATAACTCACATATATTTATATATGTTTTTTTTATGCATAGTAACAAGTGGTTTTTCTTTTTTTTGGGGGGGGGGGATTAAACAAATGGTTTATCATAATATCATAGAACATGGGACGAAATGCGCTTGAAAATATGGCTTCATACGTCGTAAGTGACATGCATAGCAGTAATTAATTTATTAGATACACACATATTCTACTTTGAGAGAGACTGAATAAGACGGTGGTTATAATAAATAAATAATACACAATTAAACTTTGTGGGGACATATTTTTATGAAGCCGTAGCGGAATAAATTGAGTCAGAATATTCTCAGAATATAAACATTGAAAAAGAACGCAAACGACAACTAACGTCATTATTTTGTTGTAAGAACTCATCCTACTAACTAATTTTCCTTCTATTTGGTAGCTTTAATTTGTTAACTTTTTCCTGTATTAATAATGAAGGGACAGTTGATGGCTTATTCACACTGGTAATACTATTAATTAATCACGCCCTCATATATATTCAACCAAATACCTACCATTTTATTCCATATATGAATGTATTCATAATAAAGATATAAACTTTAACTTTTTCCTGTCCTTTTTTTAATTCAGTGAATAATAACCCACAGGTTTTACTTTGCTTCTTTAGAGTTTTGACTCGTTAAACGTTTCCGATGTGGGCTTCTTTAGTGTGTGTGGTGCTTTCTTGTCACATAACAAATATTAGCGGCAATAATTCATATCCACACTCTTTCCCTTTTTTCCATAGTTGACAAATATCTCAAGTTTAGATCCTTCTAACATACCATTACCACTCCGTTATTATTATAAGTCATTTTTAGAATAAATTTTAGCTCCAAGTATAAATTACTTGGAGGATTTTTGTTAATGAATACTCCTCCGGTTATTACTGTAAGACATATTTAGAAAATTTATCTTAATTTTAAATATAAGACAATTTTTATATTTGTCAATATTTTTTTAATTTAACTTTACTGATGCTTCCTCAAAATAATCAAGGAGAAAAGGAAATGAAGGGATTAAGGAAGATGACTAGGGTGTTTTAAAAACTACATGCCTTATTGAATAACTTAACTATCTTAATCAAATTAGGTAAACATGTCATATATTAAGAATCGAAAGAAGTACTTTTTTTTTTCCTTTCAATTTTACCTCTATTAAATATAATAAATGTGTAGATTATAACAAGGTAATTAAACCCGGACCGGTCAGTGAACCGGTCAGGGTACTGGGTTAAGGGTCAGTGGGTCAGACCGGAGCTAAACCGGGACCAAACCGGTGAGAAAGGAAATATTTTAGACTTATAATATGAAATTCTAAAGGAAAAATGTTTTAAAATTTTTTTTAAAAAAATAAAAAAATCTGACCCGGACCGGTTTAGAGGCCGGGTCGCCGGTTACCGGACCGGTCCGGGTTAGATAACCTTGGATTATAACATCCTAACATTTTGCTCTCGATATTGTCCGTTTTGAGGCCCTATCATCTCTCCCGATGTTAAATCGCGTCAAATAGAGAGTATTATATGTTATTAATATCTATTGGCATATATGCACATAGTGACTAGCGAGAAATTTTGTAGCTCTATCGTAATTAGCTTTGAACATTAGGGCTAGAGCTGGTAATATGGGCTCAACCTGTGGGTTCAACCCGTGAGCTCACGGGTTTTGACTGGTTAGGGTTGGAAAAATCCCAACCCGTAAAAATGCGGGCCTCATAGGCCCGTACAACATAACCTATGGGTTGGCTCGTAAATTTTTTTTTATTTACATATAATAATTTTATAAAACTTATAAGTTTTTCACTCTTATCTTAGTACCTCCCAATCTAAAGAGAAAAAGTCTTAGCATCTTCTCTTCTTCTTTAAACAAAATTATTATATTTTGGTTGCTTGAGGATGAGTTTATGTTTTGTTTATAAACTTTAACAAATTTGATAACTTTATCTCTTAAATTTTAGATTATGTTTTTAAATTTTTATAAAAAAAATTATTGATATTAGGAAGGTAAATTTAATTACTCGTATATATGTTTCTCATATTTTCAATTCTCTTTAAAAAATCTGATTTTTTTTTCAAAAAAAAAATATGGGCCCGCGAGCTGGCTCGCAACCCGCACACTGCTGGTTAGGGTTGACATTTCGCCAGCCCGCAGAAGTGCGGGCTGCACAGGCTCGCACCACTTGGGTTGCGAGTTGGTGCGAGCCAACCCGCAACCCGTGGGCTAGCCCGTATTCCTAACTATAATTAAGGCTTTGTTTTGGATATAAATTCCTCATTGTTTTGATCTACTATTCGTGTCTTTGAGAGAGTCAATACCTTTGAATTTGAAAGTTTTTGTCCCACAAAATAAATAAAAAAAGAATTTGAAAGTCAGGCGACTGTTCAACATACACTTAAACTCACGTTAGCTTCATTAATTATTATTGAACACAATCCAAACGGCACATATTTACTTTGTCATAGTAACTATCCCATCATAATCAGCGAACACTTTTGGGTCCATATAATAGAGAAGAATATTATGTAAATAATTTTCTTGTTAATTTATGTCTTAGCTAATTAAGTAATAATAAAAGATAGATTGCATATAGTTGTTTGTTTGACAGTCAAAATTGTGATATTTGAAATAACGAATGGAGTAATTTACAACTGCTGATTAAGCTCAATTGAAATCAAAGTCTTCGCTAAATCTTAGACCACCAATTATACCTATTGATCACACCCTATGACTAGGGCTAGAATTAATTAAAATTTAGTTCCTCTACATTATTCTTTTGCGTTAACTGTACTCATTCCCCTTTCTTATTACGACAACATTTGTTTTTTTTTTTTAAAAAAAATTGAGCGTTATACACATATTTATTATATACACACTAGCTATGCCATGTTCTGTCGTTGTAGTAGTTTTGATTTTGTAGATGCCTCATGCCACACGTTGAAATTAAAGTTAAGTCTAATGAATAGCCTTCGTTCAAAATGTGACATTTAATCACTTGTAATTAATATAATGTGTACATATATACGATGCGTGGGGAGAAAGCAACGAAATAATCAAACTACTGTACGTCGTACGTACGAATTTTCTTCCAACAAAAATTCAATCATCAATTCCTTACACATTTCAGTTCATGTAAGACTTCAAAATTCAAAGCCATATATGAAGAAGAAAGTGAAACACATGTCACATGGGAATTTAATTTTGGTAGGTGGTGGCTATTAAAGACAAAATTTGATATACAACAATTCTTGGCTCATGCCCGGCCACTACATACTATGATTTTTTATTTCATTGTCACAAACTCATATATTATCTCAAATCTAATTTAGACGAACCAAAATTTTTTTTTTAAAAAAAAAGAGGAAAACAAGAAAGAAAAAAAGTAACGATCTTGGTTTGCTTGATGATGAAGATAGTGTATTCAGAATTTTCAGTTGCGACGAAAAATCTAATCAACAAAGAAGACGAACAGCAAAATTTTTTATTATGATATAAGAAAGCATATATATAGGTGATCTTTATCACATTTGAATAAAACTAGTCACATACTTTTGCATAATTTTATTTTCGTTTTAGTTAATTATTCTCATTTGAATTTTTAAATATCTCGATGGAAAGAAAGTAAATAATATTAATATTGAATAAATCATACTAATTAATTCTCATTGATTTAAAAATTACATCCCACGACCCTTTTATTTGAATATATATTATAAAAATCTCTCTAATATTTTTTTTTTGAAAAATATTAAATGGTATTGACAATATTAAGTTAATTAATGTTAAGTTATAGGGTATAATATCACTATTTATCAAAAAAGTAATACTGTATTAGTATTACTACAACTATCAAAGTCATTGACTAATTCTATTTTTGGAAAAATATATACAGTGCAAAAAAATAGATTTCATCCCCGTCTATAGTAATTAAGTCAACATAAACATAAGCTAGGTATAACTTTTGAAAAAGCACGAATCAATTACAGGTCATCAAAATTAAAAGAAAACATTCATATGTACACATATACACATATATGTCCATATTTCATGTGTTACAAATTCAAGATTGAAAGTTTCAAAGTTCAGACTAGTTGATAAAAAAGAAGATAACATTTGTTTATAGATATATAAATATATATACTGTTATGAAGTTAATCACTTTTATTCTTAAGATTAAAGGCATTTTTCCAACCTTTAAAGTTTTTTTTTAGGAACACGGTCACCCTAAACTACCTATTAGAGCAATGTTCCTTACCCACGGGCAAATGCCTAAGAATTAGGCTTGACCAATTTGGGCCATATTATATCACGCCCAATAGATTTATATATCATCTGTTTGGGCTCATAATATTTTTGTCCTTTTTAAGTCCAATATCAAAGAAAATGTGCAGGCCACATTAATATGTCTCTGGCCCATTTCTATATGAAGATCTTTAACTCGGTGTGGACCTGTTAAAGGTAACAAAAAGAGATATGTACAAGCGGTTGGTTGAGCTAATAAGCGACCTCACTTTTATAAGAAGAAGAACGTAAGTTTGAATCTTGAGAAATGCATTTATAGGGAATGGCAAAAACCCTTTGTGTTCTAAGCTTTGAACGGAGAAATCCTTGATCAAATAAAAAAAGAGATATGTTTTTTTTTATTAAGGGAAAACCAATTTGCAATATCTATACTTTTCTTCAATTTTTAATTTGGTATCTATGTGTTTTTTCTCATAATTAAGTGTTTTATTTTTGCTCTGTTAGTACCTTTAACTTCTATAAAAAGGCTAATGATGCTAACAGAGTAAAGTTATTGGAGCTAACCATGCTAACACAACAAAATTAATGATTTAATTAAGAAAAAATAAACACACAAGTACCAAATTGAAAATTGAGGGAAAATGTAGGTGTCTATAAATTGGTTTTCCCTTTTATTAAATCTCAAAGCAATTTTTGAAGCCCGAAAAATTATGCATATTTAATATATTCAAATAATGGCAAATCGGGGTGGTTGTCGCCCGCTCTTGATACTATTTCCCTTAATCTTTGAAAAATATATATTCTTTACTTGTAATGCTAAAATTTTTTTATTCAATACTTGTACGAAATTATAAAATAAATTTTAGATTTCATATTTAATTTTCAATTTGGGCCTCTAAATTATCAAGTCCCAGTTGTGTTGCCTTCATAATTTATGAATTATAATGTAATTTATTTTTATAAATGTTATATTGCTTATTTCATATATACTGGTTAGTGATTAAGACTTCCAAAATAATATATAAAGCACAACCATATTAATTAAATGGGGGAAAATACAATAAGGTCAGAAGGAAATGATTTAATCATCACCCTAAAGTCCAGTAACAATTGATAATTAAGCATGCAATGACAAGTTCCAAACTTTAATGTATTAATGACAGTAGGTTTATGCCCCTCACTTATCATTTAAACGTTTTTGTTATTAAATCCCTTATGTGAGTTCTCATAGTAATTCTCCCTATTATATATGATCAAGGTATTAAAGCCCGGACCGGGTACTGAACCGGTCGGGGTACTGGGTTAAGGGTTAGTGGGTCAGATGGGGGTCAAATTGATGATAAATTGAAGATTTTAAACTTATTGATATAAAATTCTAAAGGAAATATAATTTTTTTTTTTAAAAAAATAATTGGAACCCGGCCCAGTTCGGTCTATCGGCCAGTTCACCGGTTTACGGGCCGGACTGGCCGGTCCGATCTGAGTTCCATAGGCCTATATACGGTACATGCGGGGCATTTGAACAAAGCCTATATATACTCCTTGAGCATAAATTAGTATATTACTCTTGGCCTCCGCTTTGATTATATATGTTAGGGCTGTGCAAAAAAATTGATGGTTTAAGTAACCCGGTTCAGTTTGACGAAACCTAGTCCAGTCCAATCCGAAAAAGAAAAAAAAGCAGCCTTAACAAAAGAAAAGAGCATGCAAAGTTGCAAATAGAAAACACATGCCGAGTAAACTTGGACAGAAGAGGAAGACCAAGAACAGCAAAATAAAACACGCCAATAATGAACTTAAATTGCTTTGTGGATTTTGAGAAACTTGTATTCTTTGCCTTTAGTTAGCCAATATGAAACCCTTTTAGAGCTTCATCGTCGTCTGAACTATTCGTAGGTTCCTTATGGTAGATATTTTATTAAAATAATAATATTCTATCTTTTTGTTTATTCAAAATTGTATCTAGATATATTTATTGATTAATCATATAAAGGATATTCTAGTTTATTATTTTGATCATATTAAATATTCTAGATATTATTTAATTGTTTTAAACATTATCAGTTTAATGTATTTTAGATAAAATATCTCTTGATTGTGGCCCACATGAGGCCTGGATAGAGATTTGGTTTAAGATTATCTGGTTAGCTGGTAAGCTATTAAAAACCTTGGTGGGAGGTTATAAATAGCATAGGCCAAATCTTAAAGTAGTAACGTGGAAAACCCATTTACTTGCTCCTTAGGGATTCTTTGACGGGTGACAGCTATTCCCAGACCATCACTGTGATTTCCCCTCATTTTTCCGTTAGAAGAATCCTGAGTTATTTCTTTTTAATATCTTTTTCCATTTTTTCAGTTCTCAGATTGTGAGACACTATATGCAGAATCACTATGGCTAGAGGTATTTCATCAAATCTTCGGTTACTGTTATTTCTTGTGGGATTTATACAATATATTTGAATCTTTAATGTTGCCTTATTCCAACATGTGATATTAGAGTAAGGTTTTTCGATTCCCCTCTGCATAGTCTTTAATTCTATTTTTTCTATTTTGAAAAATAGTATGAGAATAATAGTGAAGCATATATGTGTTACTCATCATATGTTTATAATGTACATGTGGGTTCTGGGAAAATTGCTCACAGGCATGAACATTGTTTTTGATTCATTTATCTCGTTAATGATGTATATATTATACATGTATGATTTTGGGTAGCTGGACGAAGGGAAGAGCCTGGTTATTCTTTGATGATCGTCGCCCCTTAGCTCATGATTTAAATTCAATGTGTTCAGGTTTTCTTTTGGGTTTTTGTCTAATCATGGTACATATCTATTGAATTATTTTGTGCGTTGCACTTCGAAGTTGTTTGTTGTCATTACTGCTTGTTGAAATTCACCGTGATGGAAATCCGAAGGCGCCTGAAACATATCTGTTCATGCTTTAAAAGTTTTGAATCTATATTTAATCTTGATTGATGTGTATAGAATAATCTTGCATGTTGTGTTTTTGGATTAATTATTGTGATCACTGTCATTGGAGTCGCCGCGTTCTGGCATCAGGCTCGCCAGAGAACGCTGCCTAAAATCGCGGGTTGCGATGGATTTTTACAGGCGAGACGGGTTGGATCCCAAGGATCCGAATTCGTTGGGGGATGTTAACCAAAACGATGAGTTTTGGTTTCGGTCGAAACAACGTCGTTTTAGTCTATGCTGGTTAAGCCTTCGGTGCACGCAAAACGACGTCGTCCTGAGGCTCTGATGAAACATACTGTTTCACTTATTCAGTACAGTCTGGGCTTGCGTTATGGGCATGCATTTGGGCTTCATTTTTTGTATTAATATTTTCGGCTTTTATTTGCTCTTGCTTTTTGGGCTAACTATTAATTATGGGCTTATTGTTTATGAGAGCATATGAGCTGAAGGAACAATTATGGATTTTTGATTTGCCTTAACTTGTTTTGAATAATGCATCTGGGCCTTTTGGAAACCTATTGGATTTTTAATTTTGTTGCTATGTGGGCTGGCGGATTTTTTTGGGCTTTTAAAGTTTTATTTTCTGCCCTTTAATTTTTTGATCTTCCTAGGATATGGTTTTATTTTCCAGAAAAGGTTTTTGGGTTCAATAAATGTTTTGCTCACTGTTTACTTAAATTAACTTCTGTTTTATGCATAATTTTGATTGTCACATTAAATTGTTTAAATTAATGAAAATGATTAATTTTGGCAATTTCCACGTGCTTCAAAATTTGTGAAATTATTTTCATGAGTTATTTATTTGCCTAAATATTCAGAAAGTTAACTCTAGACAATTATTTAATAATTCAAAATTTTCAGAGTTCTAATTTTGAGTTGAAAAGCGCTAAAATTAACTCTTTAAAGAATTTTTGAATACATAAAACAGTGGGAGGGTTTTAATTAATCCCTCCATCAAGATATGCATATATTGGATTTACTTTGGATGCATAAAATAGTGGGAAAATTTGTCTAAAACGATTATTTAATCACATTTCATTGATTAAATTAATCAATTAAATTCTCATTAAAGATTTATGTATATTTGGAATTAAAATGCACAAGGTTGGTATATGTGATTTGCATGCATTTTAGGGAATAGCCACAGCATCCTCGATTGCATATGTATATAATCACTTATATGTTTTAAAATATCAACCCTATTTAATGGGTAATATTAATTTAATCAAAGTGAGAGGATTGTATTTAGTCACTTATATTGATTAAATTAATTGATTAAATCCTCCATGAAGCTGTGCATATACAAAATTTAAGTGTACATGATTGATATTTATAATTAACTTGTATATTAGAGTGGTAGCTATAGCGCATTCTTACAACATGCATAAATAATCTCATATGGATTTTATAATATCAATCTTCACAAGTTGATTAAATTAATTAATTAGGATTCTCATTGCCATTGTGTATATTTATGGAATTTAATTGTACATATCTGATATTAATGATTAGTATACATATTTTGTTTAAGGAATAGCTACATCATCTTTATACACATGTTGTATGCATATTTAATCACATAAGGTTTTACTATATCAAATTATGATTATATGTATAATTAGTTTGCACAATGATGTGATGTCTTTATGATGAGTATGTAGAATCGAGGAGTAGCCATAGCATCCTCACTAGGTAAATACATTCCATTTTGTTCTAACGAACAAAATATATCACACAAAGATTTAAAGACATCAATTGTAATTAAATGTATAGTTATAATTAATCTTTGCCCACAGGTAGATAATTATAACCATACATTTAATTAAGGTGGAATAGAATGACATTATATTTTTCAAGTAGCTCACATATATTAGAAAATATAACTGCATTCTAGATTCATCAATTCGAGATAAATTCATGCTATGCTAATGTCTTTGCCCACAGGTAGACCTTAGTGATACAAATTTATAATTGTATGATTTACATTGGTAAACATACATTTATCTGTGATGGTTTTTTCTTTGCCTCTAATAGTTATTTTGTAAGCATGATTAGGTTTTACTTTGACCTTGTAGCATGATTTTTATATTTAATTATTTAGTTTGATAGAATTTGTTAGAGATAATCGTTGAGCCTATAAAGAGATAAATATTACTCCTTCCATTAGGAAAGTTCTGATACTTAATGATACTGGCATAAGAAGTGAGACAACATTATGAGATATAATTATCTCATTAATTTAATCTCAATTAAGAGCTGGTCATCATGGTTACATAAGAATAGAACAAGGTTAATGGTTGGTTATAGGCTAAAGGATGAATTTAGAAATTCTCATAATTGTTGTTACATTGTTGACTATAAAGTGATCCTCCATAAGAAGGTAAGATGCCTCATTAATTGGGTAGAAGAGATCCTTAATTTATTATCTCATGAGGCATTACTCCTTTTCATGAGTACATGCATGAATCTTAGGTATTCATTGAAAATATGTGTATATAGGTTTTGCTTATACTTGAAAAAGAATGAAATTATAAATTAGGCCTATAAAGCCATCAACTCTAAAGCCATAAAGTAATAGGCATATAGAGAATAATATGCTTATAGTTAAAAGACTTGATCAGAGGTAGTAATGGATATACACTTTCCATAAATTATGTTTTAATTAGTGAAATAATTCATTTTTCCTTATAGTTGACCTTTCACAATACCCAAAGGCTATTTGCTTTATAATTGAGTAGTGTCATTTGACACATTTAGAGCATATAAAGAAAAATTGGGTGGTTAATCTTATAAACGGATTAATATAGTGAAATTCGTAGGAAGAGATAGGTAACATGATGATAAGTACATCATTAGTAGATTGAAACTTAATCTTTATGTAAAGTTTCTTCATACTTGGACTCACCTAATATAGGTGAAATTGCTGCAAGAAGAAACATAATGGATAATACGGTTTTCCTCTTAAGGACACACTAAAGACAATTTTATATTTTTTATGAGATTCCAACAAAATTTTTGTTTAAATCTTTTTAATCTCAAGGGTTGGAAACTCGGTTTAAAATATACTCCTGCATGTAACTGTCTTATAAAAGAAAGAGTGTGGAAGGAAAATATCCTAAGACTACATATTTTGGGGAAAATGTAGAGATGTCTTAGGAATGCCAAAATTAGTGGGAGTGATCAGACTTACTGAGAGTGATCACATATGGAGGATTCCCACCTCTAATTGTGGTAGAACAATGGTTTTATATGGCACTCACCTTGTTGAGTTTCAATCCATCAATGGATTCAGTTGAGACAAATGGTGATTAAATATGGCAATTCATAGTTACTACATGATGTACTTCAGAAAATTTGATTAGAACATAAATATTAAGAGTGATAATAAATTTCAAATGTAGGCATTAATTCATGATAGACGTAAAGTAAGCAACAACATAAGTTTGTGTATAAAGTTACTAGTATGCAACATTAAGTAATACAAATAAATTTGTTTGTAATAACTCCTCTATGAAGAGGGAATTGATTTAGTGAGGTATTTTCTTCTATTTTCATATAATTCCTTCCATATCTTCATGGTAGTTAAATGTCTATCTTGAGTTAGGATGTCATTTGTATCTTTCCATTTTGGACATAAGGAGAGATATATATGTGAATTAGTAGAGATGGTCACATAAATAATAAAAGGAATTTAGTCAACAAAATTAAGAGTTCATTTTGTTATGAGCAAATCTCACAATTGTGATAGTTAAGGTATCATGATATGATTACATATAGGACCATGTTGAGAACATCATAAGTTTTATTATATCACCGTATTAGTAGGAGTTGAGTCATCTATATGGTATAAAATGATGATTCATTTATAGCTTGTGCATTTTGACTTAAGGTGTTATAAATGACTAAGTCACCATTGGTCAAAGTTGTGATATGACTGTTTACCAAAAAAAAAAAAGTTGTGATATGACCGTATTAGGTGTGATATTCTTTTGAAATGCATAAAGAGATTATTCTCAAAATATTTGAGAATATCATGAGTAACCTACGATCACAAACATTTGAACATTCATGGATAATAGTGGTTGTTGAGAGTAACATCTATTATGAGAATATGATTAAATTGTCCGTATGTCTCTAATATCATCTTATTTCTTCTAATTCAAGTTCTAAGGTGTATGCTTGCTTAAATGTGTGCACAAATCAGCAATGCCATTAAGGAATTTTAGGAGGGATGTCAAGCATATTTTACTTGAATAATGATTGAAGAGCTACAAGTCATGTGGTATATTAGCAAATTTACATTAAGTTTCATGTTTTATATATTGTTGAATGATTAGCTTGTTTTGTCTTATAAGATGCATTAACTATAAGAGTTGACATTATGATATATCTTTATATTTGTTAAACAAGTTGCAGCATGGAGGGGTATAAGATTGCTAAACAATCCTTGATTGCTTAGTTCTACCATGTATTGCTTGATCTAGTCATTCTTAGAGCCAAGTTAGAAGATTGCCAATTATGGAATTTCATCAAAGGGTTTTGGAATTATTAAATTAATCCAAACAAATTAAGGGTGTTATATGACTAGAGTCAAGAGGTCATAAACATCATAGTACAAAAAACTGGACCGGATCGACCTGTTCAACCGGTTGAACCGGTAACCGGTCAGTGGTCCGTCTGGTTCAGTCATCAGACTGTGAACCGGTTGAATCGGTCAAAAACTGGTGGTTTACTGGTTGGACCTTTTTATTTTTTTATTTTTTATTTTTTATAATTTTTTCAACTATTATCTCGCGCTATTTTTTAGGGAAAAATGAAAGGTTGAAAATCAAGATGAAGAGAAAAGTAGGTAAAGAAAGAATAGATCTAAAAAAAAGAAGATGATGAAAAAAATTATTTAAAAGGATATAATAATTATAGGAAAGGAGATATCATTGCATAAGTATATGTAGGGGTGTTCAAAACCGGGACTGGGACCGGGATCCACCACTCCCGGTCCCGGTCCCGGTTTTTGGCCGGGATGCAAATTGCATCTCGGTCCCGGTCTCAGTAATCCCGGCCGGGACCGGGATCAAACCGGGAAATCCCGGTTTTTTTTTAAAAAAAATTAAATTTAAAAAATATTATTATTTTAATTAAATTTTCTATAATTTAGTGTTTAAAGTAATTATTTAACATCTAATAAGGCCATAATAATCACATACATTGATCTAGAATTGAAGAATAACATTTTATTATTATTATTATGATCACCTTCATCATTTTTATTATTATTTTTATATATTATATAGTAGGATTAGTATCACAATATATATAATTTAACTCCAACTAAATATGTGATACACATTTTATCAAATGATAACTTAAATTATGGGATAAAAAATACAAAAATAAAACAATAATTTAGTTTTTAAGAAATTTTTTTTTAAAAAAAATAAAAAACCTGGACCGGGATCACAAGGTATGTGTCCGGTCCCGGCCGGGACGGGAAATTCCTAGGATCAAAATTCCGGGACTGGGACCGGACAACCGGGACCGGGATACTTTGGACACCCCTAAGTATATGCATCATAACTAATACTAATAGATTTTAAGCATTTTTTCTAAAGATCTTCATTTTTATCTATAGAAGTTTAAAAATATATTAATATATATATTGCCACTAATAAATTGTAATATTTTAATATGACCGGTTCGATCATCGGTTAGACCCCGGTTGACCCATTAACCTTTGAACCTATGCTGTGACTGGTTCATTGCCCGGTCCGGTTTTTGTTCCTTGATAAACACATAGAACATAGATCCTTTAATAAAAATCATGCTTTTAGAGAAATCAAAAGGATCAAATATCTCATCATGGATGGATCACATTTAGTGATCTAGATGAGAAATTATTAAGTGATGAAACTCAAATTGAAGTTTGTTGTCTCAATTATTGGTACCTAAATTATGAAACTTTAGCAAACATTTAAGTTGGAATCGAATAAACATTTTGGGTTTATTCATCAAGTTTTGACCCATTAAGTAAGGGTGCTACTTGTGATGCATGGAAGGTAATACTCTATCAAAGAGAACTTATAACCATGATTCCTGTGGTATTGCTTAAATGAACCTTACTCGCCAAATAGTATTAGGTTGCGGCCAAGTGGGAGACTATTAGATATTTTATTAAAATGATAATATTCTATCCTTTTGTTTATTCAAAATTGTTTCTAGATATATTTATTGATTGATCATATGAAGGATATTCTAGTTTATTATTTTGATCATGTTAAATATTCTAGATATTATTTAATTGTTTTAAATATTATCAATTTAATGTATTTTGGATAAAATATCTCCTGATTGTGGCCCGCATGAGATTTGGATAGAGATTTAGTTTAGAGTTGCCTAGCTAGTTGGTAAGTTATTAAAAACCTTGATAGGAGGTTATAAATAGTGTAGGCTAAGCTTTAGAGTAGTAACGTGGAAAACCCACTTACTTGCTCATTAGGAGTTCTCTGACGGATGACGGCTATTCTCAGACTATCACTGTGCCTCATCTTCCTGTTAGAAGAATCCTGAGTTATTTCCTTCTAATCTCTTTTTCCATTTATCAGTTCTCAAGTTGTGAGATACTACATGCATAATCACTGTGGCTAGAGATATTTCATCAAGTCTTCTGCTGCTGCTCTTTTTTATAGAATTTATACAATAATGTATTTAAAATCTTTAATGTTGGATTATTCCAACAGCTTAACTGAGTTGAGCAGAATTAGTCAAGCCCAATTCAAACCGACAACCACCGAAACCTCTGACCATGACACAGCCATGATTAATATTAACAGACACAAGACCACGACCAAGAAATTAAAACCAGTTGTGGAATCGAACATGTTTGGAAAGTAAGAAGAAGAAGACGACGAGCCTAGTACGGCTAATGTTTATCACCGACCTAATTAGAGATAAAATCTCTCGTCCTTTTATTGATTCTTAGTGACGGAAATGAGCAAGTCGCTGCATGGGAACACACACTAAAGGGGTCTACCGTTACGGTTGATAGAGACAGAAAAACCCTTTTTTATATATAATATATCTGGTTTCTAAAACTACGTACGATTAACATAATGGGTTTTTAAGAAAACCACACTAACTAGTCCATCATTCTGTGGGCGCAGACTATTAATAACATTCTCATTTACATTCCTTAACTACTTTCCAACCTTATTATTAAACCATCATGGCTTTGAGAGATGGAGAATTCATTGCTCCATATTATATAATGCAAAAACTCAAATAAATCAAATAACTCCATCATCTATCATATAATATACTCTGGTCCTATTTATAGGGCAGAGAAAATAAAATTTTTTTGTCATATTTATAAGACAGAGAGAGTATAAACTTCCCGTATAAATGTATAATTTTACCTTTCATTTATTATTATATTGACTTTATTCTAAGGGGTATGATGTATATTAAATAGGGGTAAAGTTGGAAAATTATTACATTTAAGGTATAGTTAATGAAGTGTAAGGTTTTTCTTATTATGTATGAAACATATAAGAAGTGAGTCATAGAATAAGAGGAGTATTAATCTAATATCATGCTACGGTGTGCATCGAATCATATTATATGCTTTTCTTCTCAATCCATGTGTGCATTGGAAAAATTGGTGGGTTGAGATTAAATTGAACTAGAACGGCCCTGTATTTGTATAGAATTCAAGATGATCATCATATTGATTATGCATATATAATTTATAAATAACGCACATTTCTACAACTTTCATTAACACTCCAAACTGATATGTTATTGCTTCCATCTCATTTTTTACTTCATTTAATTCATGATTTATATTTTTCTCTGGTGATGAAAATATATCTATATAATTATCTATTAATAAATTTTTTTCCAAATTATACCATCCACAAATCTAAATAGATATTATTTATGTTTTAGATTATGTACATTGGAAGCTTGTGTTTAGTTGCACACACACAAACACATGCATATATACACATGCAAACTGCAATAATATTAAATTTTTGATAAATTGGTTGTCTTCGGAGTCTTAAATGAAAAAGGGAAACATATACATAAATCATGTATTACATTACATGAAAGTTTAGAAATAAGCTACATTGTTCATAATTCATGAAAGATCATACATATTAATTTTGCAGAAGCCACATAATTTGCAAGTTATAAATAATGTAACTTATTTCAAATTTCATACAAAGAATGAGGCACACTTTTACATGTACGTATTACGTACGTAGTACATACATATAACTATATACAAACTATAACATTACAATTATTTTTGGTAGTACTAGTTTAATCATATCTCAAAATTATTTTGTGTATATAGGTAGATATAGATTTGCCCAATGATATAAAAATAAGCAAACACGTAGGCAACAAAATGCATGTGCTCTTCTTCTAGAACGTTTACTACAATTGTGGAGTACAATATTATTTAAAGAGTACTTGATGAGAAACATTTATTTGAGGACTACTCACAAGGAATTAAAATATTACCCTTATGGTTTAAAGCCTAAAGATAGCCCTGAACTAGTAGAAATTTAGCTACTTTAGCTTTAACCAGACATTGATTGTTAGTGAAAGCTTCTTTTATATATATATATATATATATATAATCAAAACAGCCTGAACTGTATCGAACTGATGAACTCATATGAATACACGAATCGAAGCATTGGTAAGGTGAACCAAATTTTCTGGTGAACTCATCATGCACTGCTTTCTTCATGCAATTTACTCATCACTGCATTTGAAGCTTTACGTACCAGCTCCGACCAATCACTCAAATAATGAAATCAATCAAGCCCACCATATTATCAAACTTCAACATATAGTAAATCCTTTTTTTTTTTTTGTGTGTCTTTCCTTTTGTTTCATTTTCAAATCAAAGAAGTTTTATGTTACTACAACGTTTACTTCTCCATTCAATTGGAGTTTTAATATGAATGGTTGTTGTGTTCCTATTATTTGAAATGTTCACTATTAATTAAGTGATTGGCTTGTCTACAAAACAAATCATCTACATGCATGTGTTCGTCTCTTGTTTTAGGGTATGTTTGGATGGAGAGAAAAGTGGGAGGAGGGGGATAGGGGAGTAGGTATACTAAGAAAGAAAATTTCTAAAAATTGTAAAAAAAAAATTATTATTTTATAGAGTTTTCTCTCGTAATATTCTTTCTCCTTAGTTTTCTCTTCATCCAAATATAGGGTTAGTTTGATCCATAGATGATTTATATAGGATATGATTTATAGAGAAATAAGCTAGTACCTTTAGTCCTAAACGTAGGATCTAATTTATAGTACATATTGCACTATAAACTAGGTCGTTTCATTAAGGACAGCGGATGAGTGTATCGCTCACGTGAGCAATATAGATTTTTGTAATGCATACAGATTATTCCATTGCTTATTTTGTCAAAACAAACCAAAACAGTTCATCCCACTGCTTATGTTTTATAAAACGATTTGAATTCTTTCTGTAGATTGCATATATATGAAATTGTTTTGGTTTAATATCTATTTGTTCATTGATAATTGGATAGAAGATAGGCATGTATAAAACTAAAAAAAGTAAAGATCCAGCACTTTAAAGTATTTTTCAAATAATATTCAGTTTCATCCAAAACTAATTTGTTGTTTACTCAGTACCCTAAAATATCTTTCAGTAGCACCCTAAACTAATTTTTAGGCTACTAAGTGCTATTGAAAAAAATATTTTGGGTTGCTGGATGAACAAAAATTAGTTTATGATAGTGAGTGTTACAGAAAAAAACACTTTAATATGCTGGATGTACAGTAACACCAACTAAAACTAAAAGAGAAAGGGAAAGAAAAGATAATATACTCTTTTGAGGAATCGAAGGGCAGCCCAACAATGCTTTTAGCTTCTTCAATAGCCAAATTAAACCTCTTGAGATCTTTCTGTGAACAATCAATATTCCAATTTTCAGAATCTGAAGCTGCGACGGCTTCACACCATAGAAAATAGGAACGATTCGTTTCTTTGATTCAATGATGAGTGAGAGCTCATGGAGACAGTAATAGGAGTCACAACAATGAGGGGAAAACACAGCAACCCCAACATTACATACTCGTGGGACTAAGCTATGGGACTCTTTAAATTATACAACTATGGGAGAGGGGTGTCTCCATTGATTTCTCTTTCCATTTACTCTCCATTGAGTGTATCTACCATTAGATTAATTTTCAATGGTTGATATTTATCATTATAGATTTTTATTATAATGATATTCTTTACATATTATTAAATCTCAATCATTGAAAGTTGACCTAATGGTAGATACCCTTCATAGAGAGTAAATGGAGAAGGATGGCGAAGGAGGTGAGTGCGAAGGAAGATGGTGATGGCGATGGAGTTCTTTGATCTGGTTCTTGCTGCTCTGTTTTATTCTGCATTTCTGCCGAAGCTCGCTGATACTGTCAAATTCCAGACCTAATTCCACTGCCAAAACGCTGCAATCTTAACAGTGGACTATACTGGAATCTTTAAAATTCGTGGGACTAAGCTGTTATTTCTGAAATTCGAGCTTCAAACTGCCATTTTCAAGCACCTACAATTAAAAATAATTAAACCAAGATCAAATATTTTCAAAAATCAATGATTAAGAATAATTACAATTATTATGACAATTTTTCTCTTTTTGGTTCTAATTCAATGCATTTACTTTTAATTTCAATTTATCATAATAAGGACATTTTAAGTTCAATAATTATGATAAAATCCCCAAATAAAGTGTGAAACTATAGTAACAAAATAAGGATTTGTCAACCTTATTGGTTGGTAATCTATAAGTACCTTTATAAACGTTTTTTGTGTTCGGAGCCATGCTTGGCCGTAGTGTGCCATCGGATTCAAGTCACTTAAACTTTTTTTTTTTTTAATAAAAATACAATTACAGGCTTGTGATTTAGGGGTAGAAGTAGGTCAGACAGCCTGTCAAGGGCCTGTGGCCTGGCTTGTTTTACAATAGTAGCAGGCTCAGCTCAGGCCTGTTAGAAGGTCTGTTTCCCTTAAGAGGCCTGAACAATAAGCCTGTTAAGCCTGTCAGGTCGGCCTGAGCCTATTATAGATATACAATATTATAAATATATTGTGTAAAAAATAATTATTAAATGTAGCATTCTAATTTTTATTTTTATATGATTTAATTATCATTATATAATAATTATTTCATGATGAAGAAATTTTATCATGTAATTAGTTGGGAAACAAGAATTTACCTGAAGTATGATTTATTAAAGTAAAAGAAACAATTAACAAGATATTAGAAATAAAATAATATTAAAAAAAAATTATAATAAAAATGCCGAAGATTTTAAAAAAAATAAAATGAGTTGAAAAATAAAAAGAAACGATATAGGAAAAAGGATTGAAAAATGAAAAAAAAATATAATAAAAAGTAAATATTAAAAATTTAAAAAAATGCAGGCCTGTTAGCAGGCTCAGGCTTGAAAAAAAAAGCCAATAGCAGGCCACAAGCTAGGCTCAGGCTTACTAGTTATAAAAGAGGCCTGGCTTATTAAGCATAAAGTGTAACCTAACTTGGCCTGTTTCCACTCCTACTTATGATGTGCGACGGACCTTTTTTTTTAGGGGTACATTGGTAGTGGAATAAAAAAGCGAAATTGGTCATATTACTAGGGGGTTTATCGAACTTTTTAAAATTTTTGGCCTGTGTTTTTTCTTTTCCTGGTTTAAAGGTTAGTTTATGAATGGAGATAATTCAATATAAATTGGGGAAATTTAAATTAAGGACCTATTGAAAATACTATTTATTGTAAAAATTTGAATGGAAACTCTAATTATTAAGAATGACCAAATATTAAAGTAAAAATTTGAAAATACTAAATTGCCCCTTAAATCACTTACCTCCTCACAACTTAAGGAAAACACCAAAAGCTCAGAGACGCCTTCTTCCCTCTCATTTTTAGAGACAACATGCCCAGAGTCCCCTATTGAACTTGCCACTGGCTAACCTTCTTTTATAGTTAACAAGTCTAAACAAAAAACAATTTTATCAATAGTCAATAGTTTGATAATTTTGAAAATGCAATAATACAAAACTTTCTTCCTAATTGATGTGATGAACGAAAAATAAAATGCTTTTCCATAGTCGTAATTTTTCAAAAAATTGATGCTTTTTAAAAGAAAAAAATGTTTATCATTAAAAGCCTTCCTTGTTCTATGTGCAAATGGCAATAATAGGGAGGGAGGTGGGGTTGCCAATTTGGTCACTAGGAGGGAAAGGAGGGTCTTGAGTTTTTGGTTTTTTGTGTTGGGTTTGCGAAGAAGCAACAATAAATTTGAGGGATAATTTAGTATTTTTGAACTTACATTTTGATATTCAGTCCTTTTAAATAATTATAATTTTTATGGTCCTTTTAAATAAATATTATTTTTTCTTGATCCTTTATTTTAATTTTCCCATATAAATTATATCACATTTATTTACTACTCCTCTTGTCTTTAATACAATATATATTTGAGGAGTTGATCTTAGTTCTTAATATAAGACATAGTTTTCATATTTGTTAATCTTTTCCTAATTTACCATTATGGATACTCCCTTAATTTAAGACATATTTGGGGAGTAATTACTACAAAGATTTTTTTATAGGATTTTCTATAGCAATACCAATTATATATATATATATATATATATTCTGGTCCAAGGGATAATATAATGCGCTTCACTTTTGCAATGCGAATCCAGAAGACCTCTCACCTGATTAGCATATATATATATATATATATAGAAGATAGTAAGAAATATACTGCCTTTAGTACATCAGAAGGATTATATGAATGGAATGTATTACCTATGGGATTCCATAATAGCCCTAGTATATTTCAAGAATATGTATAAAAAATGTTATTACCTATAAGAGATTTTGCAGTAATTTATATTGATGATATATTAATATTTTCAAAAGATGAAAAAGAACATGAAGATCATTTAGAACAGTTTGTAAAAATAATTGAAGATAAAGGTTTAAATATATCACCCTCTAAGATGGAACTAAGAAAAGAAAAAATAAACTTTTTAGGACAAGTATTAACAAAAGATGGAATAGAGTTACAAGACCATATAAGTCAGAAGATATTTCAATTTAAGAAAATAACAAATAAGAAAGAGTTACAATCATTTTTAGGATTAGTAAACCAAGATAGAAATTATATACCTAATTTATCTAAATTAACTTCGAAAATATCCAAATTACCAGGAGAAAAAACTATATGGAAATGGGATAGTAATATAGAGAAGATAATAGAAAATATAAAATTACTATGTAAAGATTTACCTAAATTAACTATACCTTTGAAAGAAAATATAAAATGGATAATATATACTGATGCCTCTGATAATTATTGGGGAGTTGCTTTATATCATGAAGATGAAAATGGAATTGAAAGAATAACTAGATATACAAGTGGAAAATTTAATGAATCTCAAAGTAGATATCATTCTAATTGGAAAGAACTATTAGCTGTTGTAAAAGTTGTAGAAAAATTGGAATTATTTATAGTAAATAATACATTTATAATAAGAACAGATAATACTCAAGTAAAGCATTGGTTATCTAGAGGAATTAAACAAAATAAATTGAGTAGTAAAATGTTGATTAAATGGCAATCTGATTTGGCTTATTATGATTATGAAGTTGAATATATAAAAGGAAAGAATAATCTAATAGCTGACTATTTGAGCAGATGGAATCAGTAAACAGGTTTTGAAGACAAAGTCCTATAAGCCAAACGAATAAAGAGGAAGATTCCTCTCAGATGATGAATCAACTTGTAATGAAGATGAATATCCTTGAGATGAATATGAGTCTATTAAGTAGTCAAGTTAGTACCAGTATACAAGGGATTACAAGCTCTATATCTGGTATTAATGACTCTCTTAATGATATCTATATTCAGCTTGAGAATCTGAAGCTCTGTAAGGCTGATGCCAATCCACTTATAAGTACAGATGTACAAACGAATAATGCTACGAATAAGGGCAAGCAAGTACTTGCTACTAATGCACAACTACCTTTAAAAGAGTCATATACTTTTGGTGAGTCATCCACTCACAATACTCAAAGTTTAATCGAGTCATTAGGACTTGAATCTCTCATGCCTATAACCCAATCATCAAGAACACTTTTTACCCAAACACCTGTAAGCCAACCAGAACCTGTATCTTTTTCTCAAATAATGGCCCAAGAAAAAGAAAAAGAAAGACCAAAAAAGAATAATCCAGCCCAAAAACCAAATACTAATAATATCTTTGATCTTCCAGGATAGTATAATTTCTATAAGATCCTCGTTAAGAAATTGAACCAATTGTCTTTATCCCATAAAACCATTAAGTATGTATCCTATTATGCCTTTAATAAAGCCATCATTTATCTTGGAACACCTCCTAGTATTATAAGAACCCTATACCAATATGGCCTTATCCAAAGTATATATCCATCTAGAGCCATGACAGAAATCTCAGAGTTACCACAGATTATAACCAAATCAGTTGAAGAATATTTTGATATTGTAACCAAAAATTAAGTTTTTATCAAGTGTTATTCAACTATTGCAGAGATCACTCCAGACAAATTCTATATGCCTATAAATCTTATAAGGCTTGGAACTACTAAGAGCCCTTTGGAGTACGAACCAGAGATTAAAGAAGAAATAACTGATGATGAAGACTTTCAGTTTCGTGTATCCAATATAAGAGCCCAAGATTACCATATAATCTATCAAGAAATAAATCGTGTAAAATTAGCTGGAGAAAAGGAACAACCATGGGTATATTTTTCTACAGACAAGACATGTATTTACTCCCTTGGACAGAAGCCTTGAAATGAAAAGCAGTTTGGATTATGGTATAACAAGATTAAGAAAAATGAAATGGAGAATACTGAAGATACTCAAAGAAAAATATGATAAATAGTAAATGATTACCCTAATCATGACTGTAAATTTTGCCATGAAATCAGAGGAAGCGACAAAAGTCCATCCATCACACTGGACCCAAGCCTACTCTGAAGTGTCGGCAGAAGAAGACAACTATAAGTGTCGGCAGAAGCAAACAAAAGAAGAAAAGAAGGTGGCCGACAAAGATGATGAAGCTGAGTCAGAAAGCAATCCATAAGGTAGGAAGTCATGTAAAAGTTTATGTAAAGTAACCTCAGTTAAGGTTACTCGAGTTAGTTTAACTTGAGTCATGTAATCAGGGTTGAATTCTCTCGACTCTATATAAACTCCTGTAAGTCCCTCAGTTGGACACACAACAATTCACGCTTGAATGCAAAACACTTTTGCAAACTCTCTCTTGTCTATAGCTGATCTTTGCGACCAGTTCTCTTCGGTGATAGCGTGCAACATTATATTTAATCAAAGATTATTGAAGAACAGTAAGGTATGATTGGCTAAACCTCTTTTAGGGATCTAGGGGGAAATTTTATTTAGGATTCATGGCAATGTTATTTTGAGAAGAGCTACTGGGCAGAATGTGAAAGAAAAAGAGTCCAGAGAAGATAGGTAAGGTTAGGATGATTACGCCTCCTGTAGGAAATAAAGGCAGGCTGTGCTGAGGTAATCTGAAGGAGGAAGGTTGAGATCCAAATGGGGGATTCTCTGTAAATGGTCCATGTATGAAAGAGGACATGGTTCCTTCCATAGCCTGGATTACTATTGGTCAAAGTTCATCCTATTCTTACATATTAACTATGAGTACATATTTTATCATTTTGCAAGTATGTTCGTGTCTTTGTTGTTTTATTTAATTCCGCATCAAGAAATTCGCATGCTGCCCAGGTCTGCACCCCCTCATGGTATATATATATATGTATAAGTGGGAGACTTGTGATATTACTGCATGCTATTTTGTAGTATATGATGAAACATTTGCCTCAGGAACGGATTTGAGTAACGTGTTAAATATTTCGGTGCTAAGCACAATAATAATGATAAGGGCCCATATAGAGCTCATCATTTTTAAAAAAATTATTCTACAGTGTACATAATCCAAAACAAAGATAATTTCTTAACGGTCAATTTTTAAAAAATATTTTTTTATTTTAAAATTATTAGTTAAAATTTTAAATCTGAATCATTAAAAATGTATTTGAATAGTGTAGATCTCACTAGGAAAGGAATATTAATGTTTCCAGTTAGCTTCCTCTTCACTTATTATCTCCATCATTAGATCAACATCTAATGGTTGAGATTTAATATATATTTTATAATAATATTATAAAATTAAATATGCAAATATATATAAATAAATTTAATCTCTTAAAATATATATCAAATGCTTAAACTTTGTAGATTTTTATTAAAACATTTTATAACTCAGTGCATGAAAATAACCTCATTCTTGTCGTCCAAGGCCTATAACCACCATCTTTAATCGCGGGTTAAAGCTTCTCTTGTCCCCTTCGACACTCCTTTCATGCATCCCACCGAAGACCAACTCCACCATATCGCCATGTAAATTGTGGAAAGAAGAACTAGCCACACTCTGCTGCTATAAAACCGTTGCACTCCGAAACTGTTTGAGTAATGCTTCAAAATATTTCAGATTATTTAGTTAATTATTCTTTTATTATTAGGTTTGATTTTATTATTTCTTAGGATTAGATATGGATATTTTGATTTGATATAATTATATTAAATTATATTCTAGGGTTAGCTTTAAATTTGCCTATATAAAGGCATATATGTAGCCTCTTTGATTTAAAGATTTTAGAGGCTCTTATTTTCCCTCTGCATCAATATAATCCTTCCAATTTCAACATAAATTCATTAATTCTTGATTGGGCTTGCTGCTAGCAATGAATTGAAATATCACACTGATGGTTTGAACTTTTAACCACCACTACAAATAGTTGATTCAACGACACAAATTAATCACCATTTTTAGAAAACAATAGTAATAGACAAAGCGGTGGCACTGTGGTAAATATGTGTTGAGTTTCAATGACTGGTTTAAGAAACAGTCGTTGAAACTAGCCACATTTTATTGTATGAACAATTAGCTTCCACTATTCTAGCTTCATTCACCAATTTCGCCTCTCCTTCATCAATCTCGTTTGCTTGGTGATATTTCTCACGGTTGTATTATTGTTAATGTTTGTTACATGATGAATTACAACGGCTAATCAGTCATCCCCTTGAGCAATGGGTATATTTTTGAGCTTTGCCATGCCATCGAAGTTTGTGAGGGCTAGATTTTCAACGACTGGTTAGAGAACTAGTCGTTGAAAATCATCATTTCAATGACTGGTTCTCAAACCAGTCGTTAAACATGCAATACAACGACTGGTTTCCAAACCAGTTGTTGAAATGCTGGTTTTCAATAACTGGTTAGGGAAACCAGTCATCTTAAATATGCTCAGAGACAAAGCTCTGTGCAGATGGTTACAGCCTTTTTCTCGTACGTTATGTCTTAGGGTCCACAATAAAAAATTAACCAAAGATTGTGTATAGGTAAACTTAGGATCGTTCTCTCTTCTCGAGGAGCCTTTTATTGAGTCCTAAGTAATCTATATGCCATGCAAATGCAATAAAACAAGGGGAAATGGTTTTGGATTTTTCAAATTTATAAACTAAAGACTAAAACAATTTAATTAAATGCTAGACTAATATTTTTTTTGGTATTTTTATAAAAGTGAAAATGGGACGGATATGAAGAAATAAATGAAGTAAACTCTCTTGAGAAATCAGTTTATTGGCTATCCTAGTTCACTAAATAATATGGGAGTTTGAAATCTATCCAGTCTTAATTAAAAACCTAAAGCAAACGCATTGAGTCCAATTTATCTAATCAATGATTAATCCTACGATCACATTCATAGTCATTTCTAGGATAAATTGTTGAAAACCACTTGATGTGTGAAATGGATTAAATTAATGCAATTATTTCCTTTAATATGAATGCACAAACGTGCCACTCAAATTAACTTAAATTAATTACACAAACTAATAAACACATAGCAAGCATAATCTCATTGAATTAATAGGAGATAGTTAACTAAAAATCATCCAATCACAATAATTCAAATCCAAACAAAAATAAGCAATCTTAGTTTTACAATACCGAGTTCAATTAGCTCAACAAAATCCTACTGAAACTACCTTAGAACATAGCTAGGAATTACAATGACAATAGGAAATTCATAAAGAAACTAAGAAAGAAAACTCCCCTTTGAAACTCTTGAACTCAAGCCAATCTTCCCAATATCCTCAAGAGTTGAAATTTTAGCCTCTCATTGCCTTGGAATAATCACAACTTAGAATTTGAGCACTCGCCGGAAAAATCATGATCTCGCCGGAATCTGGAATTAGCTCGCCAGAAAATTAATCAAATTCCAATCTGAATTCAGTGGTGAGAATGTGATTGTCTTCCTCCTCCTCTTATCTACTGTCAAAATAGTGTCCCCAGGTCTGAGCTTTCAAGGATATGGCTAAGTGGTGAAAATAGAGGAGGTGGCCGGCAGTGGGTTATGACAGAATGAGTGGCCGGAACTATGAAGACAGAGGCAGTGGCAGAGGGAAATGTTGTGGTGTTGTGAGAGAAGAACAAAATCTGTAATGGAGAAAATGAAAGAGAAAGGCGGTGGAGGTTCTGAACTTAACGGAGGTAGTGGCGGTGTGGTAAAACGATGGAGAGGGAGTAAAGAAAATGGCTGATGGTGAAGGAGTTGTTCACAGCACAATCACAGCGTTCAACTCCCCCTCCTTCTAAAACTCCTGTCCAAGCTCTCTCTCTCTTTAAAGCTCTGGTCTCACTAAGGTTGAAGTTCTCTGCTCTGGTTTGTCTTCAATCCACGGCGCTAATCAAGATCTCTCACTCTCAGCTTTCGGGTCTCTGTGTTCAGCTCCAGCCCTTGGTGTGAGTGGGTCGCCGGCGGCAATGGTGACGGAGGTGAATACTGCCGGCGACACAAGGAAGGAAGAAGGTGAAGGTGATGATGATTCGATGATCTCTGCTTGTGCGGCCCAAATCCTCCTCCCAAACTCTCAACTCGCCTCCTTTTTTATCTCCAATATCGGGTCTGTGGTGTCTCTATTTCAGATCTGGAGTCCGGCGGAAGAAGTTGACCTAGTACCTGGTCAAAACGCAAGTTTTGACCAAGGACTACTATGAAAGTTTTAAAAGTTCTGAAGGAGGTATCAAAGTGCACATTTTTGAAATGTTGGCAGGGCTAAAATGAAATTTCTCAAATATCTGGGAACTTAATGTGATTTGTTTGACCCCTTTTCCTTTAAAAATGTGTGATTTTCAGAAATTCTGGAGCCCTTTTTGTAATTTTCCCTAGTCCTCAAAATATTAATTTTGACTGTTCAAAATCTTCAATTTTCTTCCAAAACACCAAAAATACAAAATTAAGCAAAAAGTAGCATCAAAAGTCCAAGAAAACATTTATATGAATAATAACAATTTTATGACTATTTTGTCCTTAATCACAATTAATTCAATACAATTGTCTCTAACTAAAATTAGTGTTTAATAATGCAATAATACTCCAGAAAATACATTAAAAATCCAAATTAACCATGAAAAATCATGTTAAAATATGGTTTAATCAAAGCCTGTCAGAGAAGTGTAAACCAAAAGAGTAAAGCCGGTTTTGTACACTCAAAAGCTCTATTCTTCTCCGTTTCTCCATTCTCAGGCCTCCAAAGACAAGATAGAGTGTCTGAGTAAACCAGATGTGGGTTCTTCCTTATTACATTGCTTTCGGTTGTCTTTGTTCTCCCTCCTCTTCTCAATCCTCCATTATTGCTGTGGATTTTGTAGCTGGGTCAATCCTCCCTATTTTCCCTTTTCTCTGTCTCGACAAGGTAAGGCACGGAACTTATATTTTATTTGATTGAGTGCTTTGTTTCATCCTCTGAACTTGCAATCCTGGTTTTTTCTTTCTCAAAGCTGCATTATTCGACTTTAAGTGTGTGTTCTGTAGTTGGGTCAATCCTCCTGGCTTGTCGATTGTTTGATTTTTTTTTTTTCATCCCTCTTTGTTGATTTTTGTCACTCTCAACTGGTAAGTTGTGAGATTGGCATTGCTCATTTGGACTTTCACATGTGTGGACCTTCACTCATTGTTTGAAAACAAAAAGTGTGAAGCTTAAAACTGAGTTGAACTTATGAGTTTGAAATTGAAGCTGGAAAAATTGAGTTTTAAGTGCTAAATGGCTTATGATTGACTTATGATTTGGACTTATATTTGTAAGTGCTGAGTCGTTGTTGTAAGTCATGAAACTATCTGTTTTAAGACTTATGAGTTTGAAATTGAAGGTGGAAAAATTGATTTGTAATTGCTGTTAGATACTTGCCATACTTAATAGTTATCTTAAATGCATAAATCATGTTTGAAGTATTAAAATGGTGATTTAAGCATTGCTCTTTATTTACAAGTTTCAACTAAACCAGTCCATTGTAATTAATTCTACAGGAAAAAGAAAGAAAAAACATATATTCAAAAACATATATTTACAAGCACCTTCGGACAATAAATTTTGCAATAGAGGATTATTCAAACAATTTTCCCTTAGAAAAATATTTTGTACCAAGTACTTATAAAAATAAAACATATATTCAACTTACATATAGATATAAACATTATGTGAGACTAATGGGAAATATATGGTACTCCCTCATGTCATACACTTAGTAGCTAGATAACTAATTTGCATGTATTGAAAAAGTTGATTAAGTTGGTTATTTGTAAGAAAATTTGTGCTATTTTTTCTTAAATACTACTATCACTAACAATTTGTATTGAAAGCTTCTGCATTTAGTGTCATGCAATTGCAAGTCTGCAATGTTGACTAGGATTTTCTAAAACTCCTACTTTGGTAACCTAAGGTGTTTGTTTCTCAATTTAATCTTTTACTATATTAATAGTAGAATAAAGTCTGAAAATAAGTAAATATCATTCATATGTACTTATGAAAAGTGAAACTGACTTATTAGATTTCATCCAATGCATGATAAAAATACATTAAATTGTTGAAGAAACAGCTCAGAATATATTTCTTACTGGTAATAAATAAGAGAAGCGTGAGAACAACAAAGGTCTTGCTGCTCTCAGTACTATAGAAGGAACTTTTAACGACCGTTTTCAGAAGGACGCGTATGTGAGTATCGTGAAAAATTTCAAAATAGACGACCGTTTTCAAACGGTCGTAGTAAGAGATTTACAACGACTCGTTGTAAGTCCAACATTTATTCTATCAAGCTTGTGGGCCAATTGCCCCTACAAGCCTAGCGTAATACCATGCATGATGACCCCCCAAAAGTTTTAGTTGTCCCTGTAAAATATTTTAACTGTCCCCACCACCCCATAAAGAAATTTACTTACTTAAAAAAAGTTACTTACTTTAATTATTTATTCAATAGGTTGCCTAAAGATGAAAATTTATTTTTAAGTGTTTGTTCTAAAGGAATTGTATTGTGAAATGATGTTCAGTTTTTGCAAATTATTTTTATTAATGTTTTTATTGGAAATATTTAGCAATAACTGAAGTTATGAAAAAAAATATACTCGTATATTCGTTATAACCTTTACAAAATGTAGAGAGAGCTGAGTTTTGTGAATAATTGACTTCTAGCTCATTCTTTACAACAGTTAAGGTGCATTATTATGAATTAGAGGTACTATAAATTTAATTATTTACCCCACGTCATTAATTTTTATTTCTGGGACCTTCATATTTTTCTCCTTTTGCTCTTTGTGGGCCAAAAGTCTTTCCACTTCAGCCACAGGCTCCATCATTTTCATTTCTGCTTTAATTTTTTAATGCTTCGGAACTAATTAAATTCAGCTTAACGTTGAAGATGCGAAATTTCCAACAACACAAAACTTCCAGAATTTACTTTTCTCGCACTTTTCGGCGGGTTTAATAATATTGTCTTGCCTTCATCGATCTATATATGCTCTTTCTTCCTCCTTTATTTTCCCATTTTGAGATTTGGTCGCACACACAAAGATCTTATTCGGTACGTGGTATCACAAACTTCATAGCTAATAGTTTAATCATGTGTGGGTGTGTGAGAGAGAAAGAGACAAGAAGCAACCCAGAATTTACATGTAAATTAATATCGCAGCTTGTGATGAAGGATATGGCATTTAATTCTTTATGTACGTGGTAGGCACAATGATCACTTTAATTTGTGGCTCATGCTGTGTATGACTAAGAATATTTGTTAACACCTTCTTCTTTGATTTTAATTTCTTGCATGATTCTATCTTAATTCTCAAAAAATTTCAAGGCTACTTTTTATATTCAATCATGTTTTATATGAATTACACTTGGATATATATATATATATATATATATATATATATATATATATATATATATATATATATATATATATATATATATATATATATATATATATATATATATATAAAGAGTCTTTTTTAATGTTAGGATCAGATAAATAAAAAAAGGATGATTACGCCTCTGGTAGGAAACGAAGGAAGGCTGTGCTGCTATGGTCTGAAGGGAGAAGGTTGAGATTCCAAATGAATGAATACTCTGTGTGAGATTCGAAAGGAATTCTCTATAAATGGTCTATGTATGAAAGAGGACATGGTTCCTTCTATAACCTGGATCATTGTCGGTCAAAATTTATCCTGATTTTATTTATTAGATCCTCTTAGTAAATATCTGTACAGACTTTGATTTTGCAAGTGTGTCCTTGTTTATATCTTTATTTTAAATTCAGCATAAAAATTGCATGTTGCCCAGGTCTGCATAAGCTATGGTATCAGAGCTTATGGTTTGATAAAATGGAACTTTTAGATCCTTGTTAATTCTCATACTACTTCCATTAGCTTCTCTGAGGTGATAGGAGTTTTTAAATTTTGTGATAAATTGGTGATTAATTAGTTTAATTGCTTGTTTGAAATCTTAAAGTTGATAAATTCAGAAATATAAAATGAATATTATAAAGAAAATAGAACCTCGAATGTATGAAGTAGAAATAAATAATTTACCTATAAGCTCTCATTTATGTTTAATAGGAAATCAGGAAGAAACATGTATATTTACACCTTTTATGCCAGGAGGAAATGGAAATAATACATGGAATTTAATGAATTGGAATAATATGTATATGATGAAACAATTAGGAACATATATAAATCCGAATATTTATGATTTAATGGAAATATATAATTTAGAAGAAATATTAGACATGATCCCCAAAGATATAAAAGAAAAAGTAAAATTAGAAAAACCTAGTAATAGGAAAGAGAGATTAGAATTTTTAAGTCAATCTTTAGAAGAAAAAATATATAATATAAAAAAGAAAGTAGATGGTAACACTGAAGATCTAAGAATAATAAAATCAAATGTAAAAACCATAATGAATTCACTAGGTGTAACAGATATGGAAATAGAAGAACCTGAATTAAAACCTGAATATGATTTATTAGAACCTATAACACATAAACACAGAAAATTAAACATGATGAAAGCTTTAGAAGAAATGGAGAAATTAGAAAACACTAAAGAAAAGATATATAAACAAAATATGGATGAAAATGTAAGGCAAACAAGACTAATAGTAGAACAAGTAATGAAAGGACAACAAATAATGAATAGTAATCTATGGACTATTAATGATAAACTTAATAACTTAGGAATTATAGAAGAAGAGAAAAAACAATTAATAGAAATAACAAAAGGAAAAACAAAAAGAGAAAATTATGAGAAGAATGAAGAAATTGAAGAAGGAAGTAAAATAGCAGAAATAATATATTCAAAAGATATAATAGATATTTTTAATATATATAACCCACAAATAAAAATGATGAATGTAATAGAAGACGAAGATGATGAAATTGAAACATTAATGGGATTAGAAGAACAAGAATTAGAACAAATTCAAAAAGATTTTAAGAATGCTACAATAATAAAAGGAAATATAGAAGAATATAAAGAATTAAATACAGGAATAAAAATAAATGAACCAGGAAATTCGAGTAAAAGAGAAGAAACAGAATCCTCTAAAATAAGGACAGAGACTGATTATAATAAACATAAAGAACAAAGAGAAAATGAAATAGGAAATGATGAGTTACCACATGATAAGAAAACAGAAAACCAAGAATTTGATATAAGATTTGAAATACCAAGAGGAAAAGAATTTACACCAACACCTATAGATCAATATGAAAGTAAAAGTATACCTGTGTCTGGAATATGGTTAAATTTAGATTGTGTATTAGACCCTGAAAAAATAATTGAAGAATGGTCTAGAGCAACTATAATTGCATTAATAGGAAGAAATAATTTAGACTTTCAATCAACTAATTTACTTATAGAATCAAGCTTTTTAGGAAATGTATATTATTGGTGGAGAAGTCAAGAAGAAAGTTGGAGAAATCAAATAAGGCAAATGCAAAGGAAGAATATAATAGTAGAAAAGAATATTATGTTAAATTAGTAAAAAGATATGAATATGTGCTTAGAACGGAATTTGTTGGACAAAGTAATACATTAGAAGAACATATAACTAGTAATGAAGCAATAAAAAGATTATATCAAATAGAAATATGCTCATTAGAACCAAAATACTTAAATCCTTATATATGTGAATTTCAGAAATATTATTATGAAATAAAGGAAAATCCAGAAATGAAAAGAATAAAATATTTAGATCTTTTTTATAGAAAACTACCAAAATTAATAAGAGATGAAATAATAGATGATTATATGAAAACATTTAAAGAAACTCCAGAATTAATACCATATATAGATTCTTTAGGAAGAAGAATAGATTATTTAAGGAATTATTTGGAGGAATATGAAATATTATAAACAAAATAAATTAATATTAAGATGTGCAGAATATGAAAGACCACATAGATGGGGATGTAAAGATGAAAATAAAAAGATGAGAAGAAAATATAGTAAAGGAAAATATAAGAATAAAAAATGGAAACCAATGAAGAGATATAATAAATATAGGTATAAATTTAAAAAATATCCAAAAGAGAAGTTTTATAAGAAATATAAGCCTAAGAAATATTTTAGAAAATATTTTAAGAAAGGAAATAAAATAGATTATAGTAAAAAACCTAGAAAATGTAGATGTTATAATTGTGGAAAAATAGGTCATATATCAACAGAATGTAAAGAACCAAAAGATAAGAAGTTTATGAATATATTAGAGCAAGCTCAAGAATATGAATTAGAACCTTTAGAATTTGATGAAGAAATATATAGTGATATAGAAAACCCTGATATAGAAATATATAAAATAAAAGTATTAAGTGAGTTAAGTGAAACAGAAGAAGAATCAGAATCAGAAATAGAATATTTAGAAAGCTCAGAAGAAGAATTTAAATTATATATGATGAAAGGTAAAGAAATAGAAGAAGTAAAAGAAGGAGACAAATATGAAACTTATGAAGAATATAGAAATACATCAGAAGGAAGTGTAGAAAAAAGATTAACATTTAATGCAAAACAATATGAAAAAAATAAAAGATATGAAATTAAATTTAAAACCCGACCAAATAGTTAATGAAAATTTTATGAGTAGAGTTAATAGAATATTAAAATCAAAAAAGGATATTAAAAGCCAATGTGTAATATTACAAAAGAAACATCCTATGGAATCAACTTTAATAGAAGGAATATTAAGAATACCATTAATAAGTAAGGGACTAATAGAAAATGAAATATCTAAATTACCTTTTAAAGAAGAAGTCACTGAAATTTATATTGCAGGAGTACAATTATTAGTTAAAGCTTATTTTAAAGAAGAAATAGATTCACCTATAGAATTATTAATAACAGATGGAAGAATAATAAGTAGTGTACAAGATAGTGTATTAGGAATGTTAACAGGAAATTTAATATATCAAAAATTAAAATTCACTTTAAATACTAATTTTGCGATATCTAGAAATGATGAACATATAGATCAATCAATAATGATATATCATAAGTTAAAAGGAATTAAATTATTAAAAGGTGCTAAAACTATAAGTATAACAGCAATGGTAGGATTAGTATTTACAAATGAACATAAAATATATAATAAATTAGTAGGAAGGGTAAGTATAGAAAAACAATTTATGCCTATATTAAAAGAAGTAAAAACAAATCCTATAAATATAACCTTACCAGAAATATTAGAAATAGAATTAGACAAGACTGTAAGTATTCATGATAATAAAGGAAAAAGACTAATAGCAAACAATAATTTAGGCAATAGGTCACTAAGAATAAACACATTAAATGAACCTTTACAAATAAATATAATGAATCCAAGGAAAAGTATTGATATAGCAAGTAGTAGCCGATTAGCTGAAATGTCCCTAATAAACCCTATAAATACAGAACTAGTTGAAATAAACCAAAAAATAACAAGTCTAGATATAACTAAAGAGAATGAACAAAATAAAATTATAATGGAAATAAAAAAGAATGGAATATGGCAAGAAATAATAACATTAGTAGATGAATATGAAGAAAAGAGTAAGATAGAAATAGGATATATAGAAAACGAGTATGAAGAAATAAATGAAGGTATAAAAACAAATATAATATTAAGATTCAATAAAAGAGATGTAATACAATTAACTTTATGGGTAGAATAAAATTCGGATAAGTCATATAAAGTAACCCTAGGTAAATACTTTCTTAAAAGAGTAAGGCCTTATAGGAATCAAAAGGATAGGATAATCTTTAACATAAACCATCAGACAATTATAATCCAAAAGGTAAAATGATGATAAATGTACACCAAACAGCAAGAATAATGCGAGTAATATTATCAGAAGAAAATAAAGACTATTATTACATAGATGATGAAAAAATAATAATACCAAAAGCTGATAAAGCAATGATAAATCATATAGTACATAAAATAGATAAATGTAATGAAAAAGAGAAAAGACAATTAAGATTAGTATATCATACCCAACCACAAGATTTTGTAGAAGCTTATAATACAGTAGTAAATAATATGATGAATAGGAATGATATTAAAAAAGTATTAAAAGAAAGATTAAAAGTATTATCAAGGGCTTAATGGATAGGAAAGTTACACTTTACAATGAGAATAATTGGTATTATAATAAAGATGAAATAGATATAAGGATTCCTAAAGCAGACATAGGATTATTAAGAAGTTTAAGTAAAAGAGTAACAAACACTACTAGAAAAATGACTTTTAAGACCGGTTAAAAATGACTTTTTAGACCGGTTCTGTATTAGGTCTTGATACAGCCGGTCTAAAAAGTCTGTTATTTTTAAGACCGGTTCTTAGAACCGGTCTAAAAACTCCACATTTAAGACCGGTTGTGGGTACAACCGGTCTTAAAAGCTTAGACATTTAAGACCGGTTGTGGCACAACCGGTCTTAAATGTCTAAGCTTTTAAGACCGGTTGTACCCACAACCGGTCTAAAAACTCCACATTTAAGACCGGTTGTGCCAACACCGGTCTTAAATGTCTCACATTTAAGACCGGTGTTGGCACAACCGGTCTTAAATGTGGAGTTTTTAGACCGGTTGTGGGTACAACCGGTCTTAAAAGCTTAGACATTTAAGACCGGTTGTGCCACAACCGGTCTTAAAGTAATTTTTAAGACCGGTTGTGACTACAACCGGTCTTAAAGCTTAATTTTTTTTTTTAAAAAACACCCTTTTATTATGTACACGCACAGAACAAGGTGTTATTATACATCAGGGTCAATCTCCATATGTCATGAATTCACTCTTTCAAACCAAATAGCAAATATCAACATGATCTTTTACTAATTAACCTTCAATCAATGACAACACAGATGCATGTCCAAGCTCAGCAACAATATATTCAATATTAGGACAGCAAAAGTTTTCTCAAATGACTAAGCTTTCACGCCTATTACACCAATCCAAATTTAGCAACAAGAGACAAAATTTAGCAATTCAAAATTTAGCAACAAGAGACCAATCCAAATCCACCAACAACTTCACGTACACAATCCAATTTTACCTTTCAGCAGCTAATGACTAAGCTTTCACGCCTATTACAGACAAAATCCAATTAACAGCAATAAACCCCAAGATCACAACCCACAATTCAATGTTTCTAAGATAAGACGCAAGTGCTAGCGAGAACGCACAAAATTAATAGGAATTATGTGTAACTCAATCTCAGTTTTCAGCAGCAAAAAATGAATCCAATTTGCTAACAATTTCAAATTTTCAATCTCTATTTTTTCAAAGCTGAATGCAAATTACAGCAGCAATTTCCAACACCAGCCAACAATCTGAAGTCTTCCAAAAATTTAAAATTGGCAAAACAGAAGCAATTAATTTCACAGGTTCAGCAGTTCACAAGAGTCACTATTTCACCTTTCTAATTGCCAAATCCCTTTCCAACACACAGTCCAAATGCAACCATTGATTCGGCACATTCAAAGTTCAGTATAGCAGCAACAACAGTTCAAGGCAGCATCAAGCTTCACAAAGGACATAATAATCTAACCTAATATGGGTACATTTTTACAATGAACTTTGGATTCAAAAACTCACTAATTTTGTAATAGCTCATGGATGAATTCAGCACAAGATGTGCGAATGAAATCAATATCTTCTTCAGGAAAGGGATCAGCAAGATCAAACATCTGTAACACCAAAACCAGACGAAACATTGACTTAGTAACTTAAAAACAATAAAGTAAAACAAAAGTTCTGAAATATAAATTTACCTCTTGAGTAAAATCAGTCGTGCCTAGAGTGATAATATTGTAAATGTGTCTCAAAACATAAAAACCACATAAGTTGGACCCCTTTGGTTGCCGACGGCTCTGAGAAAAAACATGATATCATTAAAACAAATATAAAGGCATGTCTTATTACATTCTGTAAACAAATCCATATGTACTAACCTTTGGCATGATCCATGTAGGGTCCTTTAAGTCACGAACATGCTTACCACAAGCAGTGTGTAGGAATGTCCGCATAGCCCTATGATCATCACAATGACAAAGGTTATTGGTTTTACACAAATTCCATAAACTTTGCATACAAAAGGTAAGAATGCAAGAAAACTAACGAATTAATGGTCTTTTTCAAATCATTCCCTGGTTTGAAGTGGAGGGAACATAAGAGGATGACAGTGTAACTACTCTTGCATAGAAGAAGCAACTGCCAATGATCACTGAAAAAACAGAAGAATATTAATAAGCAAACATAAAACATTATATAAATTATAAAATATCAATTTGTTTCTTACCTATGCACATATGGAGCCAAGAAACACTCGGTTCCAGTTTCACTAAGCCTCTTTGACAAGTATGTATGTCTAGTAGCAGCAGTGGTCCCTTTCTCTTGGATGTGATGGGGGCATATGAATCCAAATTTTTCGCTTTTGCCAGAGGAGACCAACCTACGATGCATGTACCTACAATAACGCAAGCACATAAATAAAAGGTAAACGGTGAAACTTTTAAAATATTTACTTTGAATTGCAGAAGCTACTTACATTAAGAACAGTTGGACAATTGCAATCGTAAGATTTTGTCCAGGAGCTACCAGGGACATCAAATCATCCCTCTCAAGATAGCATGTCACTCCTGACTGTCCAACAACTGAATCCGTAGGCCACTCTCTTGTTTTGAATGATGTATCAAAAGCCATCAGAATCACTTGCTGCATGATATTCAATGGAGGCTGTGAAACTTCTTGCTGATCAGTGAAGGGAGCTGGACTTGGTGGGGCTTTGATCGGACTTGGGGGGGCTTTGATCGGACTATCAAGATGCTCGGCTCGACCAGAAACAAGGTTCGTTGGCCACAAGATGAATGTGCCCAAGACATCGCTAACGACCTTGAATTCATCAGAAGGGATAGGGACAGGTGCATCCGCAATAATCACCTCGTCAACTGACACCCGGACTTGATCACCTTCCATTTGTCGGTGGTGGACAGTTGATCCCAGGTTATGCACACTACCCCGTGCAACTAACCGTCTCAGAGGATCCTCGACAAAAAGATCACAAAGCCCAGTAATTTGCGGGTTAGGACCCTCTGATGACTGCCCGATGTTGCAACAACTACCTTTAGTGCTCTGCTTATTAGGATCAATCGATTGTGGCTGGGGAGCACTGGTATCTTGTCTTGAGCTCATAAACACTATCATTTCCTCTTTCATCTTGCTCAACCGGGTCTCTAAAAGTGCATCAAAAGATGCTTCAGCCTCGGCCTTTGCTTCTGCTCTTGCAATGGCCAACATAGTCTCCAATTCCTCCCTAGTCACGACGTTTGAGGAATAGTACTGTACGGGGGCTCCAAAGTAATCCCGTATCCCTACCCCTCCTCCAACTCCCCTGACACGGCCTGGATGCTCTTGTTTGCCAGTAGCAACTGTGAGGATGTCATTCCTGCCCTCCGACTTAAAAGATCCCTCAGCTTGTTGTTTTCTAAGTTCATCCTGTAACATAATACAAAATAACAAACGTAAGTAATAATGTACTTTTCTTATGTAATTAATTACAATAACGTTATATACTTACAATTCTTTCACCAACTATACGAGATTGTTCACTCGTATAAGTCCCACTCCTCTTTTGGTGGGCAAATTGCCATTTTTCTTCTCGACGAATCGGAGATGGCGGAGAAAGAAGAACAGAAGGATCGGATTGAGATGCTTCTTCCAATCTCTTCCGTTTGGCCGCCAACAAGTCTCTTTCAGCCTTTGCATAACCCCCACGAGACATTGTATGAGGGCAATCATTCTTTCTACCACTCTCTTGTGCTTTTTGCCTTTTTGCCTGCGAATAAGAAATGATACAAAAGGAAAGTGTTATAATCAATTAAGATAATTGCTAAGTAAATAAAAATAAAAAATAAGTCAACTAACCAAAGATTCAGGAGTAGTCCGAAGCCTAACAAATGCTTCCCAAGTCGCTTGATCAAGAAATGTATACGTGCTGCACGGATTAGGACGAGGCTGACCATCTTGCACCTCAATATGAATGTAATTGTTGGTCAGACTTGTCTTAAACTTGCTCCAGCGCTCATAGCAATACGTCATCGTCTTGTTGTACAAGATCTCACTCTGAGGAACGTCGTAGGTGAGCTGAAATGCATGCATTGAAGGAGTAAGTGACAAATGAAGTGACATTTGATAATGATTAATTACATACAGATGAGAATTGTATACCTGAATAGTGTCCCAAATATGCTGCTTCACCTTTGCATCGACATTTCCCCACTCCTCTATCAAGATGCTCGGCTTGTTACGTGCAAGGAGGCCGACGAAACTCCTATATCGTTGTGCATTAGGCCCGATTGGTTTCCAATGTCTATCAAACTCAATCGGTATCTTTTGGCCTGCACTCCGACTGAGGGAAACATCTGTCAACCGTGTGGCACGTCTACCCCTCCGTACAGACTGGCTACTGCGCTCACTACGACCCTGGCTCGGAGCATTGCTAGGCTCGCCCTGGTTAACACTATCTGGCTGACTCTGCTGAGCACTAGGTGACTGACCCAGAGGTGGAGGAGGTGGCTGATCCTCTGCACTAGGACGCTGGGGATCCGTCATTTTCCTGTAACGACAACAAAGAAAGATAAATCCTAAGCTATGACATGTGAAGACTATATCGATAAAATAACTAAACATATTCTTCAGATAATAATCATAATCATAATTACTTTAGTTAGTTAAGGTCAAAGTAGTATCATAAAGAGATATCCTCCCATATTCCCTCGTGATGATCATTTCTTGTGCCGTGCGCATTATCTGCTTCATCTTCTTCGTTCAGTTCTGGTAGACCCCTGGAAAAAGAAGGAGTCTCAAGAAGATCATAATTTGAGTGACTTTTCTCGTCAATATCAACGACCCTTTTTCCTTGGAGAGCTACAGACCACATTTTATTTGCCTGATCAGTGATATAGAACACTTGTTGCGCCTGATCTGCCATAATGAAAGGTTCATCTCCAAAACTTCTACTATTCAGATCTACTAATGTCAATCCTAACCTATCGATCTTCACACCATTATTGACATCAACCCACTTGCATTTGAAAATGGGAAATCTAATTTTAACATAGTCAACCACCCAAATCTCTTCAATCACCCCATAATAAGGTATGGCAGCCAACGTAGGGTTCTTATCTTTCGAACTAGAGAAGTGCATAGATTCAGCCACTAATACAACACCACTGTTCTGGACGGTGCTCTTATCATCTAGGGACTTCGTGTAAAAGGTATAACCATTGATCACAAATGAAGTCCAACTTATGACATCAACTTCAGGACCACGTGCTAACCAATTTATTGTATCAGAAACACATTCTTCTCCGTCAACCTTTTGTTTGAACCAATGTGCGAAAGTTCTGTTATGCTCCCTAATTAACCTTTGTTCGCTCATTCGACTATTTTGTTTCCGTACAATTTCTTTATGGGCATTCATGTAATATTGAACTTTATCAACATTGTTCAAGATGTACAGGTGGACTTGTTGCAATTCATCAGCATCTATGCTCTTTACTGTTGCCCCGCGTCTACCCCCTTCTTGATCATGACGCTTAGGAAGGCCAATATGTCGTACATTTGACAAATACTGTTGACAAAATTCCATAGCTTCTTCAGAAACATATTTTTGAACAATAGATGCTTCAGGCCGATTGGGGTTCTTCACATACCCTTTTAGTATTTTCATAGTTCTTTCGATCGGGTACATCCACCGGAAATAGATAGGGCCACACAACTTTATCTCCCTCACTAGATGAACAACCAAGTGTGTCATGATATCAAAAAAGGACGGAAGAAAAAGCTTCTCAAGCTGGCATAAGATAATGTATCCTTCATTTTCCAATTCCTCCAATCTTTCCGTGTCAATGACTTTACAACAAATGGCATTGAAGAAGAAACAAAGTCTAGTCAATATGTGTTGAAGATCATATTCGGCAATGCCTCGAATAGCTACTGGGAGTAGTTGTTGCATTAAGACATGACAATCATGAGACTTTAGCCCTATTAACTTCAAGTCTTTCATCGATACAAGCTTTTTAAAATTTGAACAATACCCTGAGGGAACTTTAGCGCCATGTAAACACTCACAAAAGCTTCTTTTCTCAACCTTAGACAAAGTATGAGCAGCTGGAGGACAAAATGTTCTATTACCGTATGGCCTTGGATGTAAATCTTCTCGTATTCCCATTTCTTGCAAGTCTAATCTTGCCTTCACGCCATCCTTAGAACTTCCCTGTATGTTGAGCAGTGTCCCAACGATACTATCACATACGTTCTTCTCCACATGCATGAAATCAATACAGTGTCTGACGTCAAGATTGCGCCAATATGGAAGATCGAAGAAGACGGACCTTTTTTTCCATATATTTTTCTCATTTCTACTCTTTGATGACTTACCAAACATAGTATTGATATTTTTCACCTTTTCATAAATTTGCTCCCCAGTCAATGCCTCTGGAGCATCTTCAAACTCTTGGCCACCGAAAAAAGCTTTTTTTAATCTACGATAAGGGTGGCTTCGTCTTAGAAATCGCCTATGCCCAAGGTAAACCGTCTTTCTTCCATGTTGAAGTTGATGGTAGCATGTGCCTTCTTCACATATCGGACAAGCTTTGTGGCCTTTAACGCTATATCCTGACAAGTTCCCATATGCAGGGAAGTCATTTATAGTACAAAAGATCATTGCTCGCATATTAAAAGTCTCCTTCTTGTTCGCATCAAAAACATCGACACCTTTATCCCACAACTCTTTCAAGTCTTCGATCAAGGGTTGTAGGTAAACATCTATGTCATTTCCGGGTTGCTTTGGTCCCGAAATCAACATAGACAACATTATGTACTTTCGTTTCATACATAACAAAGGAGATAAGTTGTAAATTACCAACAGAACAGGCCATGAACTATGTATACTGCTTAGGCTACCATAAGGATTCATACCGTCTGTGCTAAGCCCAAGCCTGAGATTCCTAGGTTCTTCACCGAAGCTAGGAAATAATTGATCGATTTTCTGCCATTGAGAAGAATCAGCTGGATGCCGAAGCTTTCCATCAGAAATCCGCTCATCTGCGTGCCATCTCAAATTTTTGGCATCAATTTCATTAGCAAACAGGCGTTTGAACCTTGGAATGATTGGAAGATACCACAACACTTTTGCAGGGCCCTTATTTGATTTATACCTCGGAGTTTCACATATCGGACATTGCTCCTTATCTTCATGATCTTTTCTATACAATATGCAATCATTAGGGCAAGCATGGATCTTTTTATACTGCATCCCTAGTGGACACAGTATTTTCTTAGCATCATAGTATCGACAAGGCAACACATTATCATCAGGAAGCATATCTTTAAAGGCCTCAAGCGTTTCTGAAAAACTCTTGTCGCTCCATCCATGCCGTGCTTTCAAGCTTACCAATTTCAATACAGCATTCAGCAATTGGTATTTTTTACACCCCGGGTACAACGGCTTCTCAGCATCACTGCACATATTACCATATGCATGTGATTGTTCAAAAGCCTCTTCTCCTACATCACGAATAATGTCCTCTATCCGATCCTCCATATCCGTGTCATTATCATCACAAGTCACTTCCCCCTGTTGAGATGCACTTGGCATTTCTAATTGTTCACCATGCCATACCCATACTACATATGTCTTACAAAACCCTTCACAAATTAAATGTGTATATATATCTGCAGCACTTAATCGCTTCTCATTCAAACATTTTACACAAGGGCAATAAAACATCCCACTATCATCATCGGCATTTATTTTTGCAAAGTCTAAAAAACCCTTGACCCCAACATCATATTCAACACTCGTCCGTTTAGCTTGTATCCAACTACGATCCATATATTCTAACACCTTTTTTTTTTGGTACCTTTTCCCTGGAAAAGGTAGGATAATGATGAGAGCATGCAATCATTACACCCAAGTACATAGTGTAACTAGAAGTAAACAAAGAATATCTTGATTTAGAGTAGCGTGTGAGGAAAAAATGGAATGAGGGAAAGTGGAATGGAGAAGGAGTGAGGGAATGATAAATGGAGGTGGAAAAGGAACTATAAGTAGAGGGATTTATGTTGAGGCTCAGTACTGGTGATGCTCTGAGTACTGAAATTTGGGGTTGCCTTATGGGCATGAAAAGAGTTTGGGATGGGGGGTTCAGAGAAGTGTTGATTAGGTGCGACTCCTACGAGGTTATCGACCTACTTCAAAATGAGATCCCAGATATGCATGAAAAATGGCAGCTGCTTACAGAGATTGAAGTGATCTCGGGGCCTTCATTTTTTAATGAAGATGGAGATGGTATCATCATGGAATAATTTAAAATGCAATCTCCTTCCATCCCTCTTAGTTGGCTAATCGGCAGTACAAAGGTCCTCTCGAACTCTAACGAATAATATTCCAGCCCTTATATGGATAAATATCCGGGATGGTCACACCCACACCCTCACAAAATCAAGTTAATTGCTTATAAGCAATATGAATAAATGACTACATTCCTATAGACTCTATTTCAACATAGATGAAGATCTAAGTTAAAGGCTTACTATATTAGAGAATATTAAAAAACCATCTATTAATTTGAAAACACCTTAAATGACAGATAAAAATAAACGGATGGAGTTGAACCAATGAGGTAATTTATTAATTATTACTAATTGCAAATCAATGGAATTAGTGCACGATCATCAAAATTCAAAAGTTCAAAACCACATACATGTTTGATGGTTTGCTTCCGCCACTACAATCCAGCTACTCTGTCACAACTTATTACTTACGTGTCCTATCTTAATGTCTTTATTTGATTCTTCTCAATCACAACATATAACCCCACAAACTTCATATTTAAATCAATCAATAAGTACAAGCTAAAACCCAAATCACAAATCCTGTGTTCTATAAAAATGATGCGCTTTCTAATTCACCGTTCACACATATTGAATACCCCACATCACAAAATTCTTTACTGTGCATAATATGTGTACCCAGAACAACCCGGTTAATTAACAAACTATAATACAAACTATAAACCCAAGCTCAGTCTATCTAACCACAGAGTCACGCACAAGAGATAATTGCAATTCCATTATAATGTGATATTTCTTGAGAGTTGAAAAATTATAAAAATAAACAACAGTGGCAAGTATTTTTGAGGGGAAGCATACCTCAAACAAGCGATGAAGACGAAGACCAGCTCCTTCAGTCGCAGTAGTGAATGACGGACGGAGCTTGAAAACCAGGACCAAACGAGGACGGCGACCCAACAGCGACAACAGCAGAGACCCGCCGGATTCGATCGTTCCGATTAGATCAGGTAAGGGGGGGAGTTGAGCACTGAGAAGAGAGGGCGCGCGGCAGGAGTTGAGAACCGATTGGGATGAAAAATTTCAGATTGGAGTGGGCGCGAGACAGGGGTTGGGGGGAAATATTTGGGGATTCGATAGATAGTTCCGATTAGATCAGGTAAGGGGTGGAGTTGAGCACTGCGGCAGGAGTTGAGCACCGATTGGGATGAAAAATTTGAGATTGGAGATGGCGCGCGGCAGGGGAAAACATTTGGGGAACTTTTTAAGACCGGTTAAGTGGACTAACCGGTCTTAAAAATGAGCTTTTTAAGACCGGTTGTCTAACAACCGGTCTTAAAATCACCCTTTAAGACCGGTTGTTCGAGAACCGGTCTTAAAAAGCTTCATTTAAGACCGGTTCTCTAATAACCGGTCTTAAAAAGCTGATTTTTAAGACCGGTTGTTGGACAACCGGTCTTAAAAAGCTCATTTTTAAGACCGGTTGTGGGACAACCGGTCTTAAAAATCTTCATTTAAGACCGGTTTTCTTGAAACCGGTCTAAATTGTATTTTTTAGACCGGTTAAACTGAATAACCGGTCTCCCAAGTTCTTTATAATTACGTAAATGCCACCGCGCATTTCTTTTAAACCTCATTTACTACAACCGGTTTAAATGTGCCGGTCTAAATCACCTTTTTTGTACTAGTGAAAAACAGACAGAATTGAACATGTAGTAATAAAACAAATATTAGAAGAAACTCAATATGATACATTATTATATATGCAAATCATAAATCAAGTAATAACAAGAAAAAAAGGAAGAAGAGAAGTTAAAAAAGAATTAAAGAAACAATTAGATTTATTATCTAGAGTTTAATATGGGAGACATTCATATGTTAAATGAAGAATTAAGAAACAAAAGTAGACTAATAATAGATGGAGAATTTTGGGCATATAAAAAAAGAGAATATATAACTAAAATACCAAAAAATAATAAAAGTTTTTTGAGAATGATAATTAAGAGACTAAGTAAAACCTATAAATGGGAAAATAGAAGATTAAATTTTATTTATAATAATCATCCTTTAATATATGAAGAAGAATATGCTAGAGTAATGAGAGAAAGAAAAGATAGAAAAGAAATTAAACAAACATTGAAAGGACGTCTAGAAGTTTTGTCTAGGATATGAGTAGACCATTATACTACATACTTATTAAGTTCATATATGCAAAATATAGATCTAGAAAATACCATGCTTTGGTTGACACTGGAGCTAATCTAACTGTAGCAAAATATAATGTATTACCACCAGAATTATGGAAAAGAAAAAATAAAATGTTAAGAATGGAAAGTGCAGGAAAGGAAATCCACATGTTAGAATTAGAAGCAAAAGATGTAAAAGTTCAAATAGGAAATTATGAATTAATAATAAAAGAATTAAATCAATATAATGAACCTTCTTGTGATGTAATTTTAGGATTAGATTTTCTAGAACAATATTTCCCTATACATATGATTAGTAAAACCTTAATATTAACAACACCATGAAAACATGAAGCTTGGGGCATAAGAATAACTAGACCATATAGAAGAAAAGATGAAAGATTTCAGAAAAAGAATAATGAACATGAGGTCCAATTCTTACAAAATAATAATCCAGTAGAAATTTAACATATGTTAGCAACTTTGAATATTATAGAAATAAAAGCTATAGAACAAAGAATTATAGAAAATTATAGTGAAAATCCTCTAGTACATTGGGAAAAATCTAAGCCTATGGCTAAAATAGAATTAAAAGATTATAGTAAAGAGATAAATTGTAAACCTTATGCATGGACAAAAGAAGATAGAAAATAGTTTATAATGCATATAGAAGAAATGAAAAAATATAATCTTATAAGGGAAAGTAGATCAGAATATTCATCACCAGCTACAATCGTGTCTAAACATAGTGAAGAAAAAAGAGGAAAAACTAGAATGGTTATAAATTATCAAAAATTAAATGAATCAGCCATAAGAAATAGATATCCTATACCTAAGATGGATTTGTTGTTTAACTTAATAAGAGGAAAAACTATATTTAGTAAATTTGACTGTAAATCAGGATTCTTCCAAATAAAACTTGAAGAAGATAGTAAGAAGTATACTGCCTTTAGTACTTCAGAAGGATTATATGAATGGAATGTATTACCAATGGGATTTCACAATAGTCCTAGTATATTTCAAGAATACGTGTCAAAAATGTTATTACCTATAAGAGATTTTGCTGTAATTTATATAGATGATATATTAATATTTTCAAAAGATGAAAAAGAACATGAAAACCATTTAGAACAATTTGTAAAAATTATAGAAGAAAAAGGATTGAATATATCACCCTCGAAAATGGAATTAAGAAAAGAGAAAGTAAATTTTTTAGGACAAATTTTAACAAAAAATGGAATAGAACTTCAAGATCATATAAGTCAGAAAATATTACAATTTAAAAAGATAAACAATAAAAAGGATTTACAATCCTTCCTAGGATTAGTGAATCAAGCAAGAAATTATATACCTAACTTATCAAAATTAACCTCTAAAATATCTAAGTTAACAGGTGAAAAGACTATATGGAAATGGGATAATAATATAGAAAAAATTGTGGAAAATATAAAAACTTTGTGTAAAGATTTGCCAAAATTAACTATACCTTTAAAAGAAAATATAAAATGGATTATATACACTGATGCCTCTGATAATTATTGGGGTCCAGCTTTGTATTATGAAGATGAAGATGGAACTGAAAAAATAACTAGATATACTAGTGGAAAGTTTAATGATTCTCAGAGTAGATATCATTCGAACTGGAAAGAATTATTAGCTGTTGTAAAAGCTATAAAGCAATTGGAATTATTTATTGTGAATAATAGATTTATAATAAGAACAGATAATACACAAGTAAAACATTGGTTGTCTAGAGGAATAAGACAAAATAAGTTAAGTAGTAAAATGTTGATTAAATGGCAAGCCGATTTATCTTATTACGATTATGATGTTGAATATATAAAAGGAAAGAATAATTTGATTGTTGATTATCTAAGCAGATGGAGCCAGTAAGCAGGTTTGGAAGAAAAAGTCCTGTAAGTCAGACGAATAAGGAAGATGATTCTTTCCCAATGATGAACCAACTTATAATGAAGATGAACATTCTTGAAATGAATATGAGTTTATTAAGTAATCAAGTTAGTACCAGTATACAAGGGATTACAAGCTCTATATCTGGTATTAATGATTCACTTAATGAAATGTATATTCAAATTGAGAATCTGAAGCTCTGTAAGGCTAATGCCAATTCACTTATAAGGACAGAAGTCCAAAATGAGAACTATAATGCTGATGCCAGCGCACTTATAAGGGCGGATGTCCAACAGATGATTAGTAATAACTGTAAAGGAAAAGAAGTTAATACTTCTCCTCCAAAACTATCTATAATGGAGTCTTTCACTCCAGGCGAGTCATCTACTCGCAATACCCAAAGTTTAATCAAGTCATTTGGACTTGAATCACTTTTAACCTCAAATTCATTTGTAACCTCAACTCCTATAAGCCAACCTGTACCAGAACCTGAACCAGAAACTTTATCTTTTTCCCAAATAATGTCTTTTCAAGAAAAAGAAAAAGAACAGTCCAAGAAAAATAACCATCCACAAAAAGAATCCAATAATGATCTCTTTGAAATACCCAAACAGTATAATTTCTATAAAGTCATCATCAAAAAGCTGAACCATCTTTCTTTGTCTCATAAAACCATGGTTCCCGGACCCGGACCGGACCGGCCGGTCTGGACCGGAAACCGCCGAACCGGTCACTAGACCGGTCCGGTTCCCGGTCCGGTCCGGGTCCCAATTTAAAATTTTTTTTAACCTTTTCCTTTAGAATTTCATACTATAAGCCTAAAATTTTCAATTACTCACCGGTTTAGTCCCGATTTAGCTCCGGTTTGGCCCCGGTTTGACCCACTGACCCTTAACCCAGTACCCCGACCGGTTCAATACCCGGTTCGGGTTTTAATACCTTGCATAAAACCATTAAGTACGTATCCCATTATGCCTTCAATAAAGCCATCATATATCTAGGAACTCCTTCAGGAATTGTAAAGACCTTGTACCAATATGGTCTAATCCAAAGTACATACCCATCTAGATCTTTAATAGAAATTTCAGAATTACCCTAGAAATTAGTAAAAGCTGTAGGAGAATATTTCAATATAGTAACCCAAAATCAAGTATTCATTAGATGTTATTCAATTGTAGTTGAGATCACTTCAGAAAAATTTTATATGCCTATAAATCTTATTAGGCTTGGAACAACAAAAAAGCCATTGGAGTATGAACCAGAGATTAAAGAAGATATAACAGATGATGAAGACTTCCAATTTAGAGTATCCAATATAAGAGCACAAGACTTCCATATAATCTTCCAAGAGATGAACCGTATAAAAGTGGCAAATATGACACCTGGAAGAGAAGAATATCCTTGGGTGTATTATTCTACTGATAAAACATGTGTATATTCCTTGGGAAAGAAAAAGCCGACTAATGAAAAGCAATTTGGCCTCTGGTATGACAATATAAAAAAGAATAAGATGGAGAATACCCCAGATACTAAGAGAAAAATATGTCAAATAATCAGTGATTATCCGAACCATGAATGCGAATATTGCCATGAAATCCGAGGAAATGATAAGAGTCCTTCTATCACCTTGGATCCAAGTTTACTGTAAAGAAGTGTCGGCATAAGAAGACAAGTATAAGTGTCGGCAGGAGTGGACAAGAAGCAAAAGTAGATGATGGCCGACAGAGTTGAGTCATGTAATTTTTATCTGTAATCGTCCTTTGTTAGAACAGATGTCTTGTAATATTTTGTAAAAGTAACTAGAGTTGTAGTTACTTGAGTCAATTATAACCAGAGTTATGTAACTCGAGTCAAGTTCTCAGTCCTATATAAACCCCTGTAAACTCATTTGTAAACCACCACTCATGTAAGCAATCTTTGAATGCAATATACAGAATTACTAAATTCTCTCTCTTGTCTCTCCGATCTTTGCGAGCAGTTCTCCTCAGTTGTTGCTACCAACATTATATTTAACCAACTATTGCTAAAGCATAACCAGGTATGAGGGGCTAAACTCCTTTTAGGGATCTAAGAGGGAAATTTTATTCGATCATAAGGGAAGTATTATAGATTATGTTACTGGGCAATATGTAAAAAAAAAAAGAGTATTTTTTAATGTTAGGATCAGATAAATAAAAAAAGGATGATTACGCCTCTGGTAGGAAACGAAGGAAGGCTGTGCTGTTATGGTCTGAAGGGAGAAGGTTGAGATTCCAAATGAATGAATACTCTGTGTGAGATTCGAAAGGAATTCTCTGTAAATGGTCCATGTATGAAAGAGGACATGGTTCCTTCTATAACCCGGATCATTGTCGGTCAAAATTTATCCTGATTTTATTTATTAGATCCTCTTAGTAAATATCTGTACAGACTTTGATTTTGCAAGTGTGTCCTTGTTTATATCTTTATTTTAAATTCCGCATGAAAATTGCATATTGCCCAGGTCTGCATAAGCTATGGTATATATATATATATTATAACTTAAAGTATGATGGTAATTACCTTATGTCTCAGTGTTTGTTTTCTGTTACACATATTCTGATAATATTTATAACATAAAGAGAGAAGTTTTTTGTCATATTTTAAAATCACATTATTAATTTTTTTTTTTCATATGAATTTACAATTTTATCCTTCATTTATTATTTGTAGACTTTGTCCTCATGGCATAGAGTGTATCACTGATCTGATCCTTATTATAAGTCCAATTTTTTTTAAAGAAAAATCATAAATATACACCCACCTTAAGAATCATTAATAATTGTTTTTGAATTTTATCCCTATGAATACGTGGAAAAATGTACCAGTAGCATCTTTTTTAAATGCCCATTATTGAATAAGGGCAAATTTGAAAAAGATAATCAATCTTAGACATTTAATAAGTCTATTTCTTAGTATGTGAAAATTGTTCAAACTAAACTTATAATAAGGATTAGAGTGATATACTCCCTTCGCTCCTTTTATAAGAACAACTGTCACACATACCCCATTCCTTTTTATAAGAAACATTCAGAAAATGTCTTATTTTTTACTTCTTACTTTTCCATTTTGCCCTTGTTTAATTACCCTATTTAATGTTAATATAATAAATTTTCATAGTCCCTAAAGACATATTGCTTCTACCATACTTATTTTCTTATTATCTCTCTTCTACAATCCTTTTTATTATAATAATTTCTTTATTCTCTGTCTTTTTCCATATATCCTCATAAAATAAGGGTATTTTGGTAAAAAAATTGTTACAATTTTGATACACTTATTATTCTTAACCAACATTTTGAACATCGGTTGAACGTTTCTTATAAAAAGAAACAGAGGGAGTATTAAATAGGGGTATAAGTAGGATAGTTATTAAATTTTAAGACAGAGTTAATGGAATTTAAGGTTTTTCTTACTTACGGAGAAACATATTGAAAGTGACTTCTAAATAAGATCAGAAGAGTATAATCTATAAAATAAGTGCTAATCTTGGCTGTTAAATTAAAGTGATTACATATATGAGTGAATTAATTTTGTTTTTGTTTGCTGTAGAGAGAAATGAACCTCACAATTTAGAATTTCAAATTTAATATCAATATGCTTTAATTTGCGGCCAAAAGATTTGATTTCAATATTAGGCATGCTTCATAACTATAATCAACACTTGAATTAGTTGCAGAACGAAGTCACTAATTCATCAAAAGTATAGATTTACATAATGCATGTAAAATGATGAATGTGAGGCTAATTGATGAATATAAGAATAGCAAAATCTGTAGTCTGAATTTAATAAAGAAGAGACAAAATATAAACTGAATAAAAAATGAAACGTAAATGAAACCAAAATTCATCAAACAATTTGAATGTGGTACATATAACGTACATTCCCCAGTATACAACTGAACAAGGAGAAAGGGGGAAAAAGAGTACAACAATGTAACATTATGTGCTGAGATTTTTCTACGAAAATTTGATCAATAGAAAGTCTAACTGTAAACAACAAATTGAATAATTAATTATTAGCGGCCTAAAATAATAAATTAAGCTAATTTAGGCCAAAAATAATGAGTAAGTAATTAATGAATGTTACGTACAGAGAAATACAAGGGATATCCTCTGTGCTTTCGTCAATCCCATATATTCCCAAAGAATAACGAATTTGATTAATTTATGTAATTAATGAATTAATTAATTTGTCACTCCTCGTATGTGTTCTCTGTTATGTTTGAATACAGTTACAGTTGCCTAACGGCGTCGTTTCCGTTCTTCTTCAACCTCGATCAAGTTAGTAATCACCGCTTCTGAAGCATCCTTCAGTAATTCCGACCAGTCCCTAAAAAACCATCAAAACACAAACCCGAGTCAACACAATAACTCTCATTTAATGTAAATTAGACTTTTAAATTAATCTCAGAAAATGAAAAGAGAAACAATGAAAAAAGAACTCATACCCTGTGACAGGGTCAAAGGTTAATCCGACTGTGTATTTGTCTTCTTCAAGTGCGTATCGAAACCGCTGAAGCTCCTTCGCCGGACACGTACCATTGTCTCTGACCTGAAGCTGAGAGGGCTTAACGTAGAAGAAGATCGGAACCACTATTTTCTTTGATTCCATTAGAAGAGCTAGCTCGTGGAGGCAGAAGTAAGAGTCGCAATACCGAGGGCTGAACACGGCGACGCCGACCTTACAGCCTAGAATGGCCTTGTCAATGTGATCAAAAAGCCGGTCGCCGGGCTTCATGTTCATACTATCAAGGAAGGACGGGACACCCATGCCGGAGAGGTGGTGGTAGATCAATCCGGCGACGTTTTTCTTGGTTTCAATTCCACGGTGGTTAATAAAAACGTCAATCGCCGGACGTACGACGTTGCGGCAGAGCTTGGCGGGTAAACACTGCATGGCTTTAGGCACAAGGGACTTGTATGAAGACGACGATGAAGTAACGTTGTAGGTAGGAGAATGAAGAGAGAGAGATGATGATCTGTTGTCTGTTGTTGTTGTGAGAGGTGTTGTGAGGTTAGAGGGGGAAGGTAGAGAAGTATGGGAGGGAGAGAGAGAATATATAGAGGGAAAGGTTTGAAATTTGAAGAAAGGAAATTACAAGGCAAAGTTGAAACAGAAAGAGTAAAAAGGTTTGAATTAGTTGACTACTTTTGTTTTTTTTTTGCCCCCCTTCGTTCCTTCGTTTTCTCTTTACATGCCAGTTAGAACTGTTCGTACTTGTCCCTCCTTCAAACACGTCTTCATTCGTCTGGCGCTCTGTTTTTTTTTTTTTTTTGGTCCTTTTTTAATTTTTTGGGGTTTATAATTTTCATACGTATCTATATATATAGCCGCTTCTTTATGTTTTTGCTTCACGTTTTTCTGAAAATTTCAGAGGCTGCTTCCTGATCTATACCAACACCACAATCTCTCTCTCTCTCTCTCTCTACACACACATCTTTTTTTTATGAACTTAAATTATATAGGTCTTCATCACTAACTTTCCATTTTTTTTTCTGTTTTAGTTATGAGTTTTAGGGTTATACATTCATAAGTCTAAATTGACATCTATAAATTGAAAGGTCTTTTGAACAAAAAAAAAAAAATTGAAAGGTCTATATGTATAGACACACAAGCACACACAACGTCCTAGAAATACAAATAATTAAAAATGGTTATAAGTGCATCAATAAGACTTGGATATACATACATATATACATACACAGTGATATTATTTTGTATATTACTAGATATATATATATATATATATATAAATATATATATATATATATCTTTTTATTAAATATAGATATATGACATCTATTATGTACAAGTGGCAGAACTTCTCTCCACCCAAACAAGTTGCTGGGATGTGAATATTAACATTTGTGTATGTAGAAGGGGTCTATTCTTTGCCATCAGAATTGTAGGAGATAATAGTTTTTGCTATCAATGCCTCTTGTGCCTTGCCAAAAACAATACTATCTCCGAACCTTAATATAAAATCTCATTTGTTAATCTATACTAGAAATGAAATTTTATATTAAGTACTGGACGTAGTATATGAGAATCAATTTTGTGGTTATATAACTTCAAAATAAAAGATAAGATGAGTATAGTAATAAGATGTATTGATGCTGTATAGCATAAACCTTGCTTTGTATATCATCTCTCTTTACCAAATGGATGTATAAGTAAAGGAGATCTAATTATGTGTGAGTATATTTGTCTAAATGTATTATTTATGCATATATTGTAAAGTATATTTTTTATTAAAAAAAAGAAAAAGAAAACATCTTCAACAGTTTCATTTTTTTTCATATAATTTTTGTTTATTTTGAAAATTTTCAAGAACTTCATACTAAAGGATTCTAGAGAAACATATTTGGTCATGTGTGGCAGCCAGATGCATTCCTGGGTAAGTCATCATAAGTGACTAATCTTTTTTTTGTAAAAAAAATTATTATTTCGAGTATCCATTATAAGTAAAAAATTTACGTCAATATTAACTGAAAGGTCTATATGTTATAGAAACAAACAAGATGATCTATGCATGTTAGTATGCATATATATCAAATAAAAAAAAAAAAAAATAAAAGGCAGGCAATTAAAAAATACTAATAAAAGATGGTCCAAATAATAAGAATTTAACCTGTAATCTGTAATATGGTGGACTCAAATCTCATTACCCATATAAATACACTTTTAATGGGTAATCTGTAAATACGTTTGTAACACTACTACAGAATTGAGATATAACCACCCCCAAAGACGTCCCAAATTAAAAATTGGGTGGTTAAAAAGGGAGGTGGTGGCATTTTCGTAATTATATATATGTAGGTAAACCTTTAGGCGTCCCAAATTTGAATTTGGGACATCTAAAGTGCTTCCTGGCGCGAAATATAAACTTCATAAATTTTTTTTAGCGCCAGGATTTGGGTTTAGGCGTCCCAAATGGCATTTGGGACGCCTAAAGGCGTCTCCTGCGCATGTCAGACAAGTGTCTGACATGCGTCTTCTTCTATCACATCTCCTCTATTTTTTTCTTCAACTTTGCTCTTCTTCCTCCTCTCCTCCCACGCACCCACCGTCGGCCCTTCTCTATTTTTTTCTTCAACTCCTCCCTCCTCCCTTGTTCAAGCACTTCTTCTCCCCACGCACCCACCGTCTCCTTCCTTCTTCTTCCTCTTTGTTTCTTCAACGCACGCAACCGTCACTGCTGCAACTTCACCTCCTCCACAGTGGGTAAATTTTTGCTCTCTCCTCCACCTCCGTCCTTCCATTGTTGTGCACACCACCGTGGATCTCCAACGTCTCCAAGTGTGGCTCTCTCCAACGTCTTCTCTACCGTGGATCTCCAACGTCTTCTCTACTAGCTAGTGGGCGCCCTCCCTGATCAGGTAAGGTTGGTTTATTTTCTTTATTTTTTTTGTTTATATATTGATATTAGGCTGGTTGGTTTATTATATATTGCTTATATTGAGATGGTTGGTTTATTATATATTGCTTATATTGAGATAGTTGATATTAGCCTGATGTGTTTGGTGTGGTTATATTGCTTAAATTGCATTTATTCGGGAATGGTTTATTTTGTTGTTTAAATATAAATTTACTTGTGTATAATAGAAATCCCTGTTGTTCAGTTTTAGGGAAATCTAGCTTTTATAAGCCAATGGAGATTTATCCATACACACATATAGTGGCACCACCCCATTTCATTAGTCTTGTTCCTGCACCATTAATTAGTATATATAATAAAATAAAATATGATTTATTTAAATTAAAGAAATTCTTGTATTAATTCTAAACGAATTATGAAGAATAATTCAATCCAAAACTTAAAAAGAAAACCATAACCCCAATATTCATTAAATGATTTTTATCTAAATATTTTTAATAAAACAATTTTATTTTTGGAAGAACTCAACTTAAAATTATTTTGTTAATATTGAACTCGTTTTGTTTTTAATTCTTCCAAACCTCAAAAAAATTCTTTAATTTAATCTTATTGTATTTATTTTATTATACATTAATTATATATATATATATACTTATTAAAAAAATAAGTTACATAGCACTGAAACATTTTTAAGAGGAGAGATGAGGCTAGGAGGGGGCAATAAAGTTATTAAGCTCATATTTTAAAATCCTAAATTGGGTTGATAACTTAATTAGGCAATCCCATCATATGTCGTTGAGAATTGTACTAAACGTGTGAATGTTATTGGTAATGCCTTAGGTGGTAACAAAATGGATCATAGTTGGATGAATGCTTTGAGAATTAGTGAAGAATATGAGAAAGGGGTGGACGAATTTATTGAATTCGCTAAAAAGAATGCTCCTGCAAGAAATGGGAAGTATTTTTGTCCTTGTGTCAATTGTTTGAATGAGAGTAGACAGGATGTTGATGTCATACAGGATCACCTTCTTTGTGATGGAATAAATCTGTGATACACAAGGTGGATATGGCATGGTGAGGAAGTAACTGATTGTCCGTCACACAAGAAGGAAGCTGTGGATGTCATAGATGAAGATAGAATGGAGAGAATGATTAACGATGTTGAGGCAGAATCCTTTGCGCAGTCGCAGGAGTATGACAGCCTGTGGAGTAATGCAGAGACACCATTGTATAGTGGTAGTAAGTACACATGGCTGACAGGAACATTACATTTGGTTAACTTAAAGGCAACTTGTGGGTGGACCGATAGTAGTTTCACATTGCTACTTGAACTATTGTGTGATATGTTTCCGGAGGATAATGTACTTCCAAATCGTATGTATGAGGCCAAGAAAATCCTGTCTACAATGGGTATGGAGTATAAGAAGATACATGCTTGCCCTAATGACTGCGTACTGTACAGAAATGAGTACGGAGGTCTTAGTGAGTGTCCTAAGTGTAAAACTGCATGATACAAAGTGAAAAAAGAAGGTGGTTGTGGTGATGTGACAAGTAAAAGGCAACCTTTAAAGGTTATGTGGTATCTTCCAATAATACCACGTTTTAAACGTTTGTTTGCGAGTGCAACAAAAGCGAAGAAGTTGAGATGGCACTCTGATGAGAGAATATTTGATGGGAAATATCTTCGGCACCCAGCTGACTCTCCACAATGGCAAAAAATAGATGAAATGTTCCCTCAATTTGGCAGCGAGCCAAGAAACCTACGGCTTGGGCTTTGTACAGACGGCATCAATCCGTATAGAACTCTTACTAGCACACATAGTGCGTGGCCGGTTCTCCTTGTAATATAGAACTTGTCTCCCTGGCTATGTATGAAACGTAAGTATATGATGCTATCTATGATGATTTCTGGACCAAAACAGCCAGGGAACGATATTGATGTCTATTTGGCGCCTTTGATTGAGGACTTAAAGAAGTTGTGGGAGGAAGGCGTAGATGTGTTTGATGCTTATAAGAAGGAGTCTTTCAAGCTACGTGCAATGATTTTCACAACGATAAACGACTTCCCTACGTACGGAAACTTGTCAGGGTACAGCGTGAAGGGTCACAAAGCATGCCCAATATGTGAAGCAGACACACACTTCCAACAACTAAAGCATGGAAGAAAAACTGTCTACCTTGGCCACAGGAGGTTTCTTCATCGGTTCCACCCGTATCGTAGGCTAAGAAAGCGGTTTAACGGCTTACCGGAGCATGGAATGGCTCCAAAGTCACTAACCGAAGAGGAAGTCTACAGTCGGGTGGAACGTATCCATGTCACTTTTGGTAAGAATCAGAGGGTTGCGGGTGAGAAGAACATATGGAAGAAGAGATCCATTTTCTTTGATCTTCCATATTGGCGTTCGCTTGACGTGAGACACAGTATTGATGTGATGCATGTGGAGAAGAATGTTTGTGATAGCCTTATCAGTACGCTTTTGCACATACCAGGGAAGACTAAGGATGAGATTAATGCGAGATTAGACCTTGTCGATATGGGAATAAGAGAACGGTTACATCCACAACTAAGAGATGATGGTAGGAGGGCATACATGGAGCCAGCAGCGCATACACTATCAAAAGCAGAGAAAAGAAGTTTGTGTGGGTGTTTGCATGAAATGAAGGTGCCGCAAGGGTATTCCTCGAATGTGAGAAGATGTGTCTCAATGGACGATTTGAAGTTAGTGGGAATGAAGTCCCATGATTATCATGTGTTGATGCAACAACTATTACCAGTAGCTATTAGAGGCATAATGAAAGATGAAGTATGAAACACAGTGACAAGATTCTGCATTTTCTTCAATGCTATCTGTAACAAAGTCATTGACACTGAAAAGTTGGATGAACTAGAAAATGAGGGTTACATTATTTTGTCACAACTAGAGATGCACTTTCCACCTTCATTTTTTTGATATAATGGTGCATTTGGTAGTTCATTTGGTGAGGGAGGTAAGGCTATGCGGTCCAGTTTACCTGAGGTGGATGTACCCTTTCGAGCGATACATGAAGATCTTAAAAGGGTATTCTAAAAATCCTTATCGACCAGAAGCCTCAATAGTAGAAAGATATGTAGTTGAGGAGGCTATGGAGTTTTGCAAAGATTATATGTCAGGGAAGAAGGAACAATCTCGGCATGAAGAAGGGAGAAGCAAGGGAACACGAGGACTGAAAGTGAAGAATGTTCCTCGTGAAGAGGTGTTGCAAGCCCACTTGTATATCCTGAATAATACGGAAGAAGTTCAACCTTACATAAATGAACACAGAAACACTTTGAAGAACAAGAATCCAAGGAAGAATGACATGCAGATTGCTATTAAGCAAAACAAGACATTCATGCAGTGGTTCGAGGAAAAGGTTTTGCACGAGATCGGTATGTCTGAGACAATCGAGTGGCTAGCTTGGGGGCCTTCGTTTCAGGTCATTACTTGGACCGGTTATGATATAAATGGCTATTCTTTCTATACCAAAGAGCAAGATGATAAAAGTACCATGCAAAATAGTTGGGTCATGGTAGAAGCTGAATCTATGCACTTTTCCAGTGCGAGAGACAAAAACCCCATATTAGCGTCTATGGCCTATTATGGAGTTATAGAAGAAATATGGGAGATGACGTACAACAAGTTCAAAGTTGCTTTATTTAAATGTAAGTGGGTTAGCAACAATGCCGTGGTAATAGATAAACAATTTGGATTTGTCTCAGTCGATCTTCGAAGAGTTGGCTATAGAGACGAGCCCTTCATTTTAGCAAGCCAGGCGAAACAAGTGTTTTATGTCACCGATCCTGCCAGCAAAAACATGTCCATTGTCCTTAAAAGTAAAAAATAGAAGTATGGTAATCCGACCTTCAACCTTGATGACACACCACCTTTCACAACAACTACACCTCGAACAAATGAAGTAGAATTGGTAGATGATGACGAATATGCTGTAAGAAATGACTATGGTGAAGGACTATGGGAAACAATATAGAGTAAGACCTTAATTTATAAACGAGAACTGTGTTTTTTCTGTTTTACTTCCCGCTTAGTATATTTCATTTTCATTGCAATTCACTTACGTTTCTGATGATGCTTTTTGTGTTAACAGGAATATGGACAACGTTAGTGATGACGAGAGGCGTAGAGATGACGAAAGCTCTAGCAATGACGAAATGCCTAGAGTTGAACCCCCTGCAAGAAGGAGGGTTAGAGGCTGTACAAAGATGGGAGCATTGGTTGCACGTCATGAACATCAACAGGAGAGGCTGCATATAGACTTCGATGACAATCTGAATCCAGTTGGTCCTGAGGAAGACCACTTCATTAGCTACTTAGGGCTTTTAGCTCGAAGCAAAGTGCGCATTACCTACGATAATTGGAGATTGGTTCCCCCAAAAATGAAAGACATGATTTGGTAGCAACTTTTGGTATGTAAGTTTTGATACATTGTAGCTTTGTTCTTATTGTTTCAAATATAATAATCTTATGTTTTACCTTGCAGCAAACATACGATGTCCCAGACACCACGGAGATGTATAGGCACTGGATGGATGAGGTTCGTGTACGATGGAAAGGTTTCAAGAACAAGCTAACAAAACATTACATTCGAGGGGTCCATAGGGGTAAGGATCCATGTGCGGAGTATACATATTTATCTCCAGAGGACTGGAGGTTGTTTGCGGCATCACGAGCAGATCCTGAGTTTTTGGTAAGATTTCTGTCATCATGATATAGAACTTGTAATTTTCATATACTTTATATCGTTGATTCATTTTTTTGTTGTTTTTCATTCATAGAAATTAAGTGCAGCAAATGCCCAGAGGCAAGCAGAAAATAAATATCAACATTTCATGTCTCACGGTGGATATCGGAAGCTTGAGCGGCAAATGATGGCAGAAGAGTTACAGAAAATGAAGGAAGCAGCGGAATCTGATCCTAGCGTTGTTATCCAGCCACCGGCACCTCCTCCACGTCACAAAAAATGGAAAGCAGGGAGGATTAAGGCTGGGAAGTACATAAATCCGACTGTTGCTGAGGTTGCTGCGAGGATTGTAAGTAGTTATACCATAAGTACCTAATTTTTTACATGTTGCGAGTGGTTTCGATACATTTACGATAAACTGCATGCTACAGGATGACCTGGACGAGCAGAGTAGCCAAGGTTCATTCAATCCAAGTAGACGGATGGACATCTTGTCAACGGCTATTGGGAAGGTAGATGACCTTGGTCGTGTTCGAGGAGAGACACGGGGAGTTAGTGCCGCGAGGTATTTTGGACGAGAGCCACGTTATTCGTCACAAGTTGGACCTAGTAAGGACGTTGTGGCCAAGATTCGAGAGGAGCTCGAACGAGAGATCGAGGCCAACCTTCGCGACAAGCTCCGACAAGAGCTGTTGCCAGAGCTTCAACTTGAAATGGCAAAGATGTTTGAAGCACAAAGGGCAAGGGACGAGCATAGAACTCAGGAATCCCCGGCCTTCAATAGCACCAGAGGAAGTTACAACCCTCTGGAGCAACCACTTGGCGCCCCTTCTCCCACTCCAGTGTCGGGACCACTTGGCGACCCTTCTCCCACTCCAGTGTCGGGAGACCCTTACACCCTCTATTTGGATGATCCACTGTTGCGTGTTGTTGCTGATGCTCTCGTTCACACATATGCTACCACCCACCATAATCAGCAAATTCCGGAGGATTTTCGTAGGGTGAATGTGACGAGTGTTAGAAAGGGGGAAGAAGGTACAGCCATCCCTGTTCCTGATCCAGAGGTTGGCACGTTAGGTCAAGCGATAGGATCTTTCATCCTTTGGCCTCGCAATCTTATTGGTTCAGACGCAACACCTCCAATGGTAGGAATTACATTACTGTTACTGAAAATCTGTTGGCATCCTAATAACAATTTGTTTTTTGATGTTCTAAAAGGATGACGAAGCTGCGAGCAAATGGCCCTTCTTAGCACGGCTGCAACAGATCTACAAGCGCATTAAACAGATTGACTTGAAGATGCCTCCAGGGATTGTGGGCCAAGAGGAGTATCCCTACATGATTGACAATAAAGATCTCAAGCAGTTTATCAGGTTGGAGGAGATAGATGCAGGCTGGGTCACATTTGCAGTCCGGTAAGTTTTTTTTTTCAATTTTCCCATAGAATTCATTTAGTGGTTTTTTGTTTTCATACATTCAAGAATTGATTCCTTATTTTAATTCTATTATAGCACCTTCCACGATCTCTGCACAAACATGGAAAGAAGTAATTGGTATGGATTCTTATGTCCTGCGAATACGACAGGGGATACTTGTACTGTGGCGCATAGGACTCACTATGTCGGCTACCAAATGGCAAATACCAAACTTCGTTGTTATCTAACACCCATTGTCCAACGGTTCGTATTTACATTTTGTCAATTTAAGAAGTTTAATAAATAATTGTCTTCTCACTCATCTAACTTCATTTTAATGTGTACATGTTGTTAAAGTTTCCACTGGACTTTGTGTGTTATATGTCCCCGCCGCAACGTAGTCTATTGGTTTGATCCCTTGAGTAAAAAGCCAGACAGAGATACAAAATCCGTCTTCGACACGTAAGTTATTCTGTTTGTATTTCATTGACAACAAAAATAAATGAATGGTTCTAATTTCTGTTCATTTTGCTTTTCATGATAGTGCTTGTCAAACATATAGAATCCTAGGTGGGTCACGCGAGGGTGCAGTTGTTAAAAAGCCAAAGTGGTTTTATCCCATAGTAAGTACATTCGATCCTACATAATTGTTTCATTGACGGTCCTTTTAGACATACCTTTATTGATTTTAACAACCAATTGCATCCCTTTGATTAAAAGTGCCCTCGGCAACCTGGCAACACTGAATGCGGATATTATGTTATACTTTATATGTATAACATATCTCAAAGTGGAATTACTAGTGATTTTGAAAAGGTAATCGCTTCTTCATTCTCAAATGATAATATTTTTGGTGTTCTAATCGAAATGCTAATTAATTCATTTGCTTGAGATTCATTTCATCAAAGCTTATTACTTTCTAATTTTCAGATTTTTGATAATGAAGATGCCTACCTACGTGAAGACCTTGATTTGATCAGAGATCTTTTGGCTGGACATCTTCTTCAACATATAGAGCAGTAAACTTGTTATTTTATATCAGTTTGTACTTGTGTGATGACAGCGTTTTGACACTTTCTGGTTGTTTTTTGTTGATATATATAGTAGTAGGTTGCATGAAAGGTTATTGTATGTATATATAGTAAAGATTGTAGTGCTGGATGTCCTTACCAGTTTGTAACGGATAGTGTGGTTTATGAATCCATCTTCTATTCTATTTCTGCAGTTTCAATTCGTTGGGTAATACAGAATGTAAATTATGGTATAAAAAAAAAACCTAACTTTTAGACGTCCCAAATTAAGAATTGGGAGGTCTAAAGTCCCCCAGGGTGGGACTTTAGGCGTCCCAAATTACAATTTGGGACGCCTAAAGTCAGACTTTGGGCGTCCCTATCATTTGGGACGTCTTTTGTTTCAACTTACTACCAAGGTACTGAAAACCGGACCGGTCACTGAACCGGTCAAGGCACTGGGTTAAGGGACAGTGGGTCAGATAGGTAGTCAAACCGGAGCTAAACCGGGACTAAACCGGTGAGGAAGTAAACATTTTAGGCTTATTTATATGAAATTCTCTGTAAAAATAATAAAAAATGAATTTTTTCAAAAAAAAAAATTGGGTGAACCGGTCTGTACGGTTCACCCCCCGGACCGGACCGGTTGGACCACCGGTTCGCCGGTTCACGGGCTGAATCGGCCGGTCCGGTCCGGTTTTCAATTCCTGGCTTACTACGCCCCCAGCATATACGTCCCCCCGTTTTGGGACGTTAAAAGTGCCAAATTTGGGAGGTTAAAACCCCTTTTTGTAGTAGTGTAAACACTGCCCATACATCTAGAGATATCTATTTTTTAACGAGTGTTGTGACTGACTCCCAAATTTTGGTATTTTGGTTTGTTCAACAAAATGGGAGCGAAGATAAGACATCTTCTTTGCACATGCTTTTCTTTTTTGCCTAACCACATGCCATTTTGATTTTGACCGTGTCTTTACGCCTTGGGGTCAAATGCAAAATATTTATAACCAAGAATTGCAGTACAATGCAACACTCGGGTCGTCTCACTTGAGGAGCTTTTTATTGAACTACCTAAGTAAACTAATTATCATACAAATGCAATTAAAACAAGGGGAAAACAATTTTTTGATTTTTCAAATTAATAGTTAAAAGAAAATGCAATTTTTAATCAAATGCTAATCTAATATTTTTGGTATTTTCTTTATAAAAATGGAGAATGATTGAGAGTGAATGGAATGGTAAGGGATGGAAAATATGAATGAAGAATGCTCTTGGTAATGAGGAAATGACAATCATTGCTAAAAAAAATTATGGGAGTTAAGAATTCATTAAGTCTTAAAAACAACCTCAAGATAACACTTGAGTCCAATATTCTGAATTAATAGTAGCTCCTACAAACATAGCAAACTACTACCTCTTGAGATATTATTTAAAACCACTTAATGTGCAATTGAAATTTGAATAATGCAACATGAATCTTCTTGGATTTGAGTGCTAAACAACCCCTCAAGGATACAAATCAACCACATTAACTAGACAATAACACGCTAATTAACATAATCTCATTGCAACCATAAAGAAATTCAAACATATTCAAACATATATAATCTTCACATTGTAAATTCAATCTCAACTACAATTATTAAACCAAAAGAGACAATTAACATTAATCCCAATTCCAAAATTATATACAATAATTCCTAAAACTATGCAATTAAATATATAATTCTAGACTAGTGAAATGATAGAAAAACTCCCTTTTATAGTCCATTAAGCTCAAGCACAAATCATCATCACCAAGAAGCAAAGAATCAGCCACGCATGATGTTAACTGCAACCATAGTTTGATCCAAACATGAAAAAACCATGGAAATTGAGGGGACTGAATTTAGTGAAAGCTGCTAATGGGTTTGTCAGCCAAGTTGAAAAAAAAACAGAGGAATGAATCTGTGTGGGTGAAGAAGAAAATAAGAATGTTGAAAGCAATGATGATGACAGACTGAGAGAAGGTTGATGGTGTAGTAATGGAGAGAAGGAGGAAGCTACGGTGAAGTTAGAACAGAGGAAGGGTGGACGCTGTGATAGTGTTAGACGGTGGAGGAAGGTATTGAAGACAGAGAAGGAAATGACGCTGGTGGAAGAAGCGGTGGTCGGTGGTTAGAGAGACAATGTGGTGGTGATGACACGACACTCTCCTCTTTGAAATTCTCAGCTCGTGTATCTCTTCCTCACAGCTCCGGCTTGGTGGTAGCACGGTTAAGAGGCAAAGCTTGCCGAATCTGTGTTGCAGTATGATATCCATCTCTTTCCCTCTCCTCTCAAACTCTCGTTGCTCAGGTTCAGATCTCTCTCATAACTCTCAATCTCCAGTCTCTGCTCTCGGATCTGTGAGTGGCGGACAGTGAAAGAAGCTCGCCTCTGCTCTGGTTCAAGGTGGTCACCGGCGGTAATGGTGAAGAGGAGAAGCTTGTGCCGCCGGCGACCCAAGAAGATGAATGATGATCCGATGATGATGAAGCTCGATGATCATCCCTTTGTGCGGCGCCTCCCTATGTGATATATGCTCTCCAATCAGTCGGGTCTGTCTCTCTCTTTCGGATCTCTGCATGTCCATATCTCATGTCCACAGCCAACCAAGTCGGGTCTCCTGTTCTGTGTTTCGGATTCTTCAATTGGGCCTGGGTTGCATCTCTATTATATTTCTCTTCTCGGGTCCAGATCCGATTTCCCTTCTATTTCTTTCTTTTCTCGGGCTCTCCCAAAAACCCATCTCAGCTCTGTTCTGTATTCTTTAAGTCCATGTCTCCTCTAGCTTTCTTTTTCCTTGTTGGGCCTCCATTCGGCCCAATAATTTGAACCTCCAAAATCTCAAATTTCCTTCTTAAGCACCTACAATGCAAAAATTAAGCACAAAATAATATCACAAGTACAAGAAAATATTTGTATAAATAATTAACAAATTTATGACCATTTTACCCCTATTTACAATTAATTCAATACAAATGTCTCTAATTAAAAATAGTGCTTAATCATGCAATTATATTCTAGAAAATGCATTAAAAATCCCAAATTAACCAAGAAAAATCATATAAAATTATGGTTCAATCACATTTCAAAATTTATTTTGATCAGTTTCTTCAGATAATATATTATTTTTTGTGGGGGAAGCATATATTAGAGAGTATTATGGATTTAAATTATAGTACTGTTAACTTGAAAATTTTGTTTGTATATTCAAATCACTCAAATTTTTGTTTAAAATATATACTTTATATATTTGAGAATTTAAACAAATAAAACACACTCATTTATGCTAATTTATTGTATAAATCATAAGCATATTGATTCTCTAGGTGTTTTTTTAATGATAAATGATAAAAAAAGAATTTTGAAATTATAAAATCTCAAATCAAATATTTTTTATAAAATGAATTGTGAATTATTTATCAAATCTCATCATTACTTTATCAATTTTTAGTAATAAGCTTTATTTATAATTTTGCAATTTAAAAATGTTTTTCTATAACTTTCTGTTTTTTAGCCTTTTGGGAATTTGAAAGGATCTTGCTATTTTATATTGGTGATTGCCTGACTGGGTATGAATTATCGTCCTTTGCTCTAAAATAATCCTAAAAAAAATCAAAAGTGAACCAATAGGATGACAACTAGGGTTGGAAACAGGCCAGATCAGGTCAGGTTTTTGCCTTAACAGGCCTGACCTGTTACGGCACAAACTGGCCTGAATCTAGCTTGTGGCCTGTTGAAGGCTAATTTTTAGGCCTGGCTTGGCCTAAAGCGTGTTAAAGAGGCTTGGATTTTTAAAATTTTTTAAGCAAACCGACAAGCCTACAGGCCATATTGCAAAACAGGCTAATAGGCCATAGGCAAAAAACAAGCCTCCTTAACAGGCCGAAAATAGGCTAAAACTTACAGGCTCAGGCGAAATTATCCTTTAACCCTCATCTGATTTTTTTTGTAAAAAAAATATTTTTACAGGCTCAGGCCTAACTGACAGGCCTAACAGGCATGTCAATAGTCCTTGGCCTGGCTTATTAAGAAAACCAGACTTTTGTTTTGGCCTTTTAGCCTGATAGGCCAAGCCTGAACAGGCCAATCACAGGCCAGGCTATAGGCCCCTGACAGGCTGCCTAACCTGTTTTCACCCCTAACGACAACAACAGATATGTCAGTACTCACGTGCTTTGACATTATCTTACGGAGCTTCTTTAAATCAATGAATTCTTTTCTTTTCCCCGAAATTTAAATACTTAATCTATTAATTTTTGGGAAAATGATAACTAGGTCCCAAGGTACACAAAAAATCCCAAAAAAATCCCTTTGAAACATGAATTCACCATGTCCAATTACAAAAATAACTCTCACTCAAATAACAAAAGAAAACGCACAGAGGAGAGGAGGGAAGCACGTTTTTGTGATTAAGCAATTAAGGAAAAAGAGAAAAATGCACGGACGAAGGGCGTAGGAGGTGCAACATTGAAGGGATACAAAGTGGTGTTAATGTGGCTGGGAACATCAGCTTCATCATCGTCCAGGTACGGGTAGCAACGTACAGAAGCGAGCTGGAAATTTTTTTTTTCTATGTGAAAGTTGGTTAGATTGAGATCGAGGGGGTTGTGAAAGGTTGGATCTTGGGCTAAAAAATGGAGTAAGTGGTAGGTGGTAGACAAGAAATGCTAAGAATTTGGTAGACAAATGAGCTTGATCATTGAAGTTGGGGTTTCACCTTGGGTGGGTTGTGTTTTGTTAGAATGCTTTGTTTTTGTGGCATGGTAACAGAGGAGCTGTTGTTTTTAAAGTGAGAATGGTGAATGTAATTGATATTCTTTGCTGGAAAAATGCTGAAATGAACACAAAAAATTGTTGTAAATATGTGCATATGAAGTTGTAAATATTGCTTTGGAATTTGTTAACACGTACCGAACCTGTGCTCTATTTTTGGGGAAGCAAACAGAGGTTTAGCCTTGTTTTTAGTGTGTTTGGTGTTATTAGATAAAGTACATGTGTAGGAATAAAACGTGTAGTTAACGTGTTGTTAATATGTGCATATGAAGTTGTAAATATTGCTTTGAAAGTTGTTAATATGAAGTTTGTGTTGCAGATTGTCATGAAAGATGGGAAGTTGTTCGGGGAAGAATCTATTTTGTTTCTTTCATATGGGGGTAAGTTTTCAAATGGTGGAGAAGATGAAATGCAATATGTTGGTGGTTTAGTAAGAACAAGATGTGTAAAGGAAGGCACAACATATGAGGAGTTGCGAAGAATCATATCATCCATAACGGGAAAAGAAAGGAATGAAATGCAAATGAAGTTCAAAGTTGCCCTTGATACATCAACATTTGTGGATCTTGTAGATGATAAAGGGGTGGATCATTTAATCAAATTTAATGAATAATATGGTCATGTGTATATTAAAGAGGATGGTGATAATGACAGTACAGAACAAGCAATGAACGGTCAAATGGAAGAGCAAGAACTGTAAGTTTATTTGTCCTAAGAAAAATAATTTTTTCCAACGTTAATATGTGCAAGAGCACTCAAACTTGTAATTTCTTGCAGGATTGATCATTTGTTTGGAGGTGAAGGAGGAATATGTACATCCCTACATGGTTTGTTAAATGAAAGTCAAGTGATCCCATCATTGACTTGTGCTACGCAAATGGTGCCAACCCCAATACGAGAAATGAATCATGAAAAATGGAAGGATTTGATTATTGGAGCAGGACAAATTTTTCCGAATGCTATGAGCTTTCGTCAAACGTTATACAAATATAGTATTACTCACAAGTTTTCATATCAATTTGTCAAGAACAATCAACACAAGATAATTGTGAAGTGCAAGGTTGATGTGGAGACAATCAGTTCTCGGTTCAAAGTTAAACACGCTGTCATTGTTCACAACATGGTATGCTGTATTTACAACATTATAAGTCATATTAACAACGTATTCAGTTACCTTTACAGCATGTAAAAGGAATGCATGCTTGTGCAGTGTTTACAACACATGTTGCTACGTTTACAACACGTTAAGTTATTTTTACAAGTCTTTAAGCTAATTTTACAACTATTTTCACTAGTGACACCAAGGCAGTAGCTTGTGCAAGAAGCTACAACATACACACCACATTTGCATAACTTTTTTCATTGTTCACAACGTAGTATGCTGTATTTACAACATCATAAGTCATATTAATAACGTATTTAGTTACCTTTACAGCATGTAAAAGGAATGTGTGCTTGTGCAGTGTTTACAACACATGCTGCTATGTTTACAACACGTTAGTTATTTTTACAAGTCTTTAAGTTAATTTTACAACTATTTTCACCAGCGACACCAAGGCAGTAGCTTGTGCAAGAAGCTACAACATACACACCACATTTGCATAACTTCTGTCATTTTTCACGTGGTATGCTGTATTTATAACATCATAAGTCATATTAACAACATATTCAGTTACCTTTACAACATGTAAAAGGAATGGGTGCTTGTGCAGTGTTTACAACACATGCTGCTACGTTTACAACATGTTAAGTTATTTTTACAAGTCTTTAAGCTAATTTTACAACTATTTTCACCAGTGATACTAGGGCAGTAGCTTGTGCAAGAAGCTACAACATACACACCACTTTTCTGGCACTTCTCTCATCATTTACAACATGTTATGCTATATGTACAACAACATAAGTCATATTAACAACGTATTAAGTTACGTTTACAACATGTAAGAAAAAAAGCGTGCTTGTGCAATATTTATAACATATTCTGCTACGTTTACTGTAATATCCCAATTTTGATTATGGGCTAATCATGATTAGTGTGGATAATTATGAATTTAATTGGAATAATTATGTGTTTTATGGAAATATTAATTAATATGTCATAATTAGTGGAAAATTGGAAGAATGGAAATATTGGCCATAAGTGGTAATTAATGGGGAAATTAATTGCTAATTAAGTGGAAATGAGAAGTGTGAGCAAAATGGATAATAGAGAGATTAAGGTGATTAATTGGTGAGAACCAATAGCATTGTGACATGTGGCAAAAGTGGGTGTAGAGAGAAGGAGAAGAGAAAAGTCTAATGGGATTAGAAAACAATATTTTCTCTCTCTTCTTCCCTCTTTTTGGTTGAGTATATGGGAGGTAGTATGTCATCATCATTCTTCATCTTCCCCAACACTCTTCTCTCTCATTTCTTCCTCCATTTCCGGTGACCAAGTTAGGCAAGAGAGAGGAAGGAAAAGCTTGTGATTTGGGTAAGTAAATGGCCTCCATTGCTCAAGTTCTCTTCATTAATGTTGATCCTTGGAGTGAGAGCCTCATTTTGATGTGTATAGTGTGCCATTTGGTGTTGATTTGTGCCACACAAAATTTGGAGATTTGAGAATCAAAGAACCTCTTTGGTAAAGTGAAAGAGGTAAGTGAGACTAATCTATCTATCTAGGTTTTATGCCAAATGGTTTAGTTTGAAATTTCTGGAAAATTTGGCCTATTTTCGTTGGATATGGGTCATTGGTAATTTGGCATGTTTATTGGTGTGGAAAATGGTGTTTTGATATGAGTTTTGAATAGATAGATTGATTGGAGGTTGAAATGTTAAGATTGATGGTTTTGGGATTTTGGTGTTTAATGTTGATTTAAACCAAAGCATGATAATGGAGTAGGATTTTGGTAATTCTGATGATTCTATTGAATTCCTTGGGTGTTTTTGTGTGGGAGTAGCTTTGGTTTAGTATTTGGGTTCATTTGGATCACTTGGTAAAAAATTCTGGAAGTGCTGTTATACCTTCTGCGTTTTCTGGTTTCTAATAAAATCACTCGAGTGATCTGGGGTTCACTCAAGTGAGGGATGAATATCACTTGAGTGAGGATGGGTTCACTCGAGTGAGGTAGTGCAATTTCCCTTTCTTCCTTCAGTTTTCATGTTGCACTTTCGTGTGGGAGGCAAGAGTGTTGCCTCACTTGCAAGTGTTGTGGGTTCTCACTTGAGTGAGCCTCCTCTCACTCGAGTGCTGATGTATTTGTCAGCTGATCTATTGTCTTGGGTTGTCACTCGCGTCCAAAATTCAAAAGTACGCTTTAACGCTTGCGAGTGTTAAGTTGTCACTCGAGTGAGGTCTTCTTCACTCAAGTGCTCCTCTTCTTTGAAAATTTTTGTGCTCTCGGGTCCTCACTTCCTATCCTCACTTTCTAGCACTTGAGGTGCTGTCCGTACCATCACTCGAGTAAGGCGTTCTTCACTCGAGTGTTCGTACCAGCACTCGAGTGAGACCATTTTCACTCGAGGTGCAGCAGTGAAAAATCAGTTTTTGTGCTTCCAAAAAGGGATCTTTGAGATAGTTCTTCAAACCCCTTAGGGCTATTGTTAGAGGTATTCTTGAGTACTAAAAGAGCAATAATGACAACCAATAAAGTGTTAAGAAGCTATTGAGATCTGGAATAGGGAAATAACTCTTCGTCACTTATTATAACTATAGGATACAATATTTGCCCTACTCAGGAGAGACCGGTGCCAGGACACGCCCAGAAAGATCAAGTAGTGACTTTTCTCTCATGTTGTGTATGATACTTGGTATGCATGTTTATCATTGTGAATGTGTTATCGGCCCTAAGGCATTACAGCGCGAGCAGTTCAGCGTGAGCCGTCGTAGGGGGAAATGCTCATGATACCTATCCCGGCCGTTGTATCTTCCGTTGTAAGTGTCGAGGCTGCGTTATGGAATCGTGGATTCCTGTTTGAGTATCCAGCCCGTGGGCCTGTGTGTTATGAAATATTTTACATAGATCCCAGCTATGGTGATATATGTGATTTGTTCATGTGGATGTGCAATACAGCAAGCAGTTCAGCATAAGCCGTCGTAGGGGGGCGATGCCCATGATACCTACCCCGACCGTTGTAACTGTTGTTGTGATTGCTATGTGTTGTATGGATGATTTACTTTCATGCTTTGATGTTGTGCATATTATGAGTGATTTGTTACTACGGGGATTCTTTAGAATCTCACTCTCCCAAAACACAAATTTTAGACAGGGCTGAAGGATCCAAAGGAAAGAGGAAGACGAAGAGTAGTTAGAGCTCCAGGTTAGGAGTTTAATTTGGTTAATGGTTATCAATGTAAAATTCATTGGATATTTTGTGGTAAATAGTTGTATATTTTGGAAGTGTAGTGTAGTTTTGTGTAATCCCCAAGATAAGGGAAAATAATTATTGGCTTTGTGCCTTTGTATAATCCCTTTACTAATTAATGGAACCCGAGTGTGTTGGGAATTTACATTATACTATGATATGTATGAATAAAATCAACATGTGCAAGCCATTTGTGTGTTGAAATGTGAGTAGGAGACCACTGTGAATCGGTTTTGAAAAAGTTTTTCAAAAACCTTGATTTTGAAAAATTTACTTTCTTTAAGTTTTAAATCGTCTATGGTTTCTAATTCCACATTAATTACATTTTTACGAACTAATCTCGGCCTTAATCGTGAAGGGGGTTACATTTACAACACTTAAAAGTCATTTTAACAAGTCTTTAAGCTTTGTTTACAACTATTTCTAGCTGTTGCACTAGGGCAGTAGCTTGTGCAAGAAGCTACAACTTACACACCACTTTTCTGGCACTTTTCTCATCGTTTACAACATGTTATGCTATATGTACAACATCATAAGTCATATTAACAACTTATTAAGTTACGTTTATAACATGTAAGGAAAAAAGCGTGCTGGTGCAATGTTTATAATATATTCTGCTACGTTTACAACACTTAAAGTCATTTTAACAAGTCTTTAAACTATGTTTACAACTATTTCTAGCTGTTGAACCAGGGAAGTAGCTTGTGCAAGAAGCTACAACATACACACCACTTTTCCGGTACTTCTCTCATTGTTTACAACATACACAACACTTTGGTGGCACTTCTGTGATTGTTGACAATATGTTATGCTATATTTACAACATCATCAGTGATATTAAAAACTTCCTCTGAACGGTTTAATTTTTGACACTCTCATAGGGTCTTACCATCAGCTGAACCCAGTGATGCTTCAATGTGCATAAAATTTCTGAGGCGACACTGGCAACATCATGAGGCCTTGTTCACAACTTCCAAAGCAATATTTACAACTTTATTAACAGCACGTTAACTACACGTTTTATTCCTATACATGTGCTTTTTCTAATAACACAAAACACACTAACATTCAATCATATCCACTTAAAACAAGGCCAAACCTCTGTTTGCTTCCCCAAAAATAGAGCACAAGTTCGGTACGTATTAATAATTTCCACAGTAATATTTACAACTTCATATGCACAAATTTACAATAATTTTTTGTGTTCATTTCAGCGTTTTTCCAACAAAGAATACCAATTACATTCACCATTCTCACTTTAAACATAGCAGCTCCTCTGTTACCATGCCACAAAAACAGAACACTCTAACATAAACACAATTCACCCAAGGTGAAACCCCAACTTCAATGATCAAGCTCATTTGTCTACCAAATTCTTAGCATTTCTTGTCTACCACCTACCACTTACTCCATTTTTTAGCCCAAGATCCAACCTTTCACCAACCCCTCAATCTCAATCTAATCGACTTTCACACAGAAAAAAAAATTTTCCAGTTCGCTTCTGTGCGTTGCTACCCGTACTTGGACGATGATGAAGACGATGTTCCCAGCTACATTAACACCACTTTGTATCCTTTCAATGTTGCATCTCCTACGCCCTTCGTCTGTGCATTTTTCTCTTTTTCCTTAATGGCTTGATCACAAAAACGTTCTTCCCTCCTCTCCTCTGTGCGTTTTCTTTTGTTATTTGAGTGAGGGTTATTTTTGTAATTGGACATGGTGAATTCATGTCAGAAAAGTCCCTAGGAACTTTTTTGATCTTTGAATTTTCAAATGGAGTTTTTTGGGATTTTTTGTGTACTTTGGGACCTAGCTGTCATTTTCCCTTAATTTTTTAAAATTATTTTCTTATTTTTTGATATACTATATAACTAAGCAGTTATTTGCAAACATTTTCATTTTTTAAAATTAGATTTTTTTTTTTGCCTACTATTAAAGTTGTACTATCTGAATACAAATTTTTGGATGCTATCAATTCCTATAGCCTCACTTTAAATTTAAGTTTTAATTAATTAAAATTTGAAAAGAAAGAGTGAGAATGATTAAAAGTAAATTACTCATTAACTTATTTGTGATCAGCATATTATAAATGACATGCTTATGTTTACAGGAAAAGGAGCGAAAACTCTCTGTATAAATATTTTATTAGGCAGAAAGACATGAATTTAATTACTGAAATTTTCTATGTATAAAATTTGTAGTATTGTTACCTTTTATATTTACAAATATATCATGTCGCGGTCTCATCATGAATAAAATTTCTGAACAAGAAAATATTTTACCCATTTTTCTTAGGTTCATTTAAAACTAAGTGTTTGTTTGGGTTGGCAGTAGAAGCTGTTTTTTTGACGTGATTTACGGTATACAAAGTAAATATATAAGAGGAGTTCTGTCTTGACTTATATAAACGTGTTTTTCCAAACCCAAACAGGCCCTGAAATTATGAACTCAGCGTCAGCATCAAGTTGCAAATCTAAAATACAGAAAATTCAAAGTGTGAATTGGAGTTATAAATCAACAAAGCAATGGCAATATGGTCATTATTGTTCTTTTATTTGATTAAAGGAGATAAACACTTTTCCTTCTGTCATGGCGGCAATTTAGACACGTTTCACAAGTATCCACCTTTATGTTTCTTTATCTTTTGGGTTTGAGATGGGTTGAAACAATTAATATTTAATTAAGGTCAGGGACGAGTTTGGAAAAATCAAATTTTTATAACTATATATGGTTTTAGAAAGGGGCAAGGTGAAAATTTAGTAATCAATTATTTTCCCATGAGCAACTAACACAATTAATTATTTTAGGTATAAAAGTAGGCATAATCAATTTTTTTGGGTAGTATATATAGCAATGTCATTAACCTTGATTAACTTCCGTTACTTTTTATACTGTGGGTCTCATCAGTCTTCTCACTCTCTGTTATTGTAATATATTTTTATAGATGTGTCTTTTTTAATGGGACAATATCATTTAGACCTCATGAAAACAATTTTATTTCAATAGATCCTCAAAAAATTCTGAAATTTCACTGCACTCTTTTGTGTCAAAATGAAATTAAATTTTTAAGTGAAAAGACAATAAAGCCCTTACTTTATTTTTTTTCCATAAGAGCATTTATAAGACCAATAAGGGGATTCACAAGACAAATAATTAAATGGATTTAAAAGAATCCAAGGGAAGTAAAAAAAACTTTTACATGATAAATATGTGAATGATCAAAATTTTTTAGCTCCCTGAATTCTTTTTAAATCCCTTTACAAGACAAATATGGTAATTTAAAAGATAAATAAGGAAATTTATAAGACAAATATAGGCATTTACAAAACAAAAAATGTTTTTGTCTACTTTTGGACCCAATAAAAGATAATTGTGTTGGGTGCTCATAGTTAAATAATTCATTTCTAAATTTGCATCTTTGTCCCTTTAAAAATATATTAAAATAATAAAGAGTGAGAAGACTGGTGGGACCCAAGTGCAAAAAGTAACAAAAGTTAATCAGGGTTAACGGCATTGTTATATATACTACAAAAAAATTGACTGTCTACTTTTACACTCTAAAATAATTAATTGTGTTAGGTGTTAATAAGAAAATAATTTATTGTTAAATTTGCGCCTTCACCTTTTTAGGAACAATGCAGCATTATATTAAATTTACCAAGAGGCCAACATAATTTTCAAAAAAAGCCGGATGGCATTAATAATAAATTGAAATAAAGTAATATCTTCTAATTTATTAAGCACATATGTTTCTTTAAAATATGAACCTACAACTTTTTTCAGATATATTCACAATATCCTCATTATCTAGCACAAAATAAATAAATAAAGGAGAAGGGACCGATCGAGAAAATAATGTAATTAAATCATGCACCAATTATATCGGTACAGAATTTGAACTCTCACCCTTATACTTCGGAAAAAAAAAAAAAAGTGAAGAGAGGGACACACAAGTCACAACCTGGACTTGGTATAATTAATCTATAACTCACATATATTTATATATGTTTTTTTATGCATAGTAACAAGTGGTTTATTTTATTTTATTTTTTGGGGGGGGGGGATTAAACAAATGGTTTATCATAATATCATAGAACATGGGACGAAATGCGCTCGAAAATATGGCTTGATCCGTCGTAAGTGACATGCATAGCAGTAATTAATTTATTAGACACACATATTCTACTTCGAGAGAGACGGAATAAGACGGTGGTTATAATAAATAAATAATACACAATTAAACTTTGTGGGGACATATTTTTATGAAGCCGTAGCGTAATAAATTGAGTCAGAATATTCTCAGAATATAAACATTGAAAAAGAACGCAAACGATAACTAAACTTCATTATTTTGTTGTAAGAACTCATCTACTAACTAATTTTCCTTCTAGTTTTTTTTTTTTTGAAATATAAATTTTCCTTCTAGTTGGTAGCTTTAATTTGTTAACTTTTTCCTGTATTAATAATGAAGTGACCGTTGATGGCTTATTCACATTGTTAATACTATTAATCACTCCCTCATATATATTCAACCAAGTACCGACCATTTTATTCCATATATGAATGCATACATAATAAAGATATAACCTTTAATTTTGTCCTTTCATTCCTTTTTTTGATTCAGTGAATAATAACCCACAAGTTTTAATTTGCTTCTTTAGAGTTTTGACTCGTTAAACGTTTCCGATGTGGGCTTCTTTAGTGTGTGTGGTGCTTTCTTGTCACATATCAAACATTCGCGGCAATAATTCACATCCACACTCTTTCCCTTTTTGCCATAGTTGACAAATATCTCAAGTTTAGATCCTTCTAACATACCATTACCACTCCGTTATTATTATAAGTCATTTTTATAAGAAATTTTAGCTCCAACTATAAATTACTTGGAAGATTGTTGTTAATGAATACTCCTCCGGTCATTAATATAAGACATATTTACGGAGTTGATCTTAATTTTAAATATAAGACAGTTTTCATATTTGTCAATATTTTTTTAATTTAACATTACTGATGCTCCCTCAAAATAATCAAGGAAAAGAGGGAATTAAGAAATTAAGGAAGATGATTAAGGCGTTTTAAAAACTATATGTCTTATTAACTAACTTAATCAAATTAGGTAAATATGTCCTATATTAAGAATCGGAGGGAGTACTTTTTTTTCCAATTTTACCTCTATTAAATATAATAAATGTGTAAATTATAACATCCTAACGTCTTGCTCTCGATATTGTCTGTTTTGAGGCCCCGTCATCTCTCATAACTTTAAAACACGTCAAAGGGAGAGTATTATATGTTATTAATATCTATTGGCATATATACACATAGTGGCTGGTGAGAAATTTTGTAGCTCTATCGTAATCAGTTTTGAACATTAGGGCTTTGTTTTGGACATAAATTCCTCATTGTTTTCATCTACTATACGTGTCTTTGAGAGAGTTAATACATTTGAATTTGAAAGTCTTTGTCCCACAAAATAAATAAATAAAAAATTTGAAAGTCAGGCGACTGTTCAACATACACTTGAACTCACGTTAGCTTCATTAATTGATTATTATTGAACACAATCCAAACGGCACATATTTACTTTGTCATAGTAACTATCCCATCATAACCAGCCAACACTCTTGGATCCATATAATAGAGAAGATTATTATGTAAATAGTTTTCTTGTTAATCTATGTCCTAGTTAATTAAGTAATAATCAAAGATTGCATATAGTTGTTTGTTTGACAGTCAAAATTGTGATATTTGAAATAATGAATGGAGTAATTTACAACTGCTAATTAAGCTCAATTGAAATCAAAGTCTTCGCTAAATCTTAGACCACCAATTATACCTATTGATCAAACCCTATGACTAGGGGTAGAATTAATTAAAATTTAGTTCCTCTACATTATTCTTTTGCGTTAACTGTACTCATTCAGCTTTCTTATTACGACAATATTTTTTAAAAAAAAAAATTGAGAGTTATATACATATTTATTATATACTCACTATGCCATGTTCTGTCGATGTAGTAGTTTTGATTTTGTAGATGCCACACGTTGAAAGTTGAGTCTAATGAATAGTCTTCGTTCAAAATGTGACATTTAATCACTTGTAATTAATATATGAGGCAAAATATAATGTGTAGATATATACGATGCGTCGGGAGAAAGCAACGAAATAATCAAACTTTTCAAACTGTACGTCGTACGTACGAATTTTCTTCCAACAAAAATTCAATAATCAATTCCTTACATATTTTTTTTCTTGGTCGAAAAATTCCTTACATATTTCAGTTCATGTAAGACTTCAAAATTCAAAGCCATATATGAATAAGAAAGCGAAACACATGTCACATGGGAATTTAATTTCGGTGGGTGGTGGCTATTAAAGACAAAATTTGATATACGACAATTCTTGGCGCATGCCCGGCCACTACATACTAAGATTTTTTATTTCATTGTCACAAACTATATATTATCTCAAATCTAACTTAGACGAACCAAAAATATTTTTAAAAAAAGAGGAAAACGAGAAAGAAAAAAAGTAACGATCTTGGTTTGGTTGATGATGAAGATACTGTATTCAGAATTTTCAGTTGCGACGAAAAATCTAATCAACAAAGAAGACGAACAGCAAATTTTTTTATTATGATATAAGAAAACATACATATAGTTGATCTTTATCACATTTGAACAAAACTAGTCACATACTTTTGCATAATTTTATTTTCGTTTTAGTTAATTATTCTCATTTGATTTTTTAAATATCTCGATGGAAACAAGTAAATAATATTAATATGGGAAAATCGCTAATAAATACTGAATAAGCAAATTAATTGCTCTTTGCCACCAACACACATGGGGTACTCAACTTGCATTAAAATTGAACTTAAAAAGACAAAAAAGCCCTCAGTTTGATAAGAAAATTTTAGGCGGGAGAAAGGAGCAATTGCATATCTGAATCTCTTCTTCTTCTTCCATTTCCGGCCTGCAAAAGTTCAGCGTCGTCTCCCCTCACTCGGCCGTCTCCTTGGCTTGTGTCTGTCGGCAGTGTCATCTCCGGCTACTCCTCCAGCGGCCGTCATCTCATTGGCTCGTGTTCTTCGGATCTGTCGTCTCCAAGTACTCCTCCAGCGGCCGACGTCTCCTTGGCTCGTGTCCTTCGGCAGTGTTGTCTCGGGCTACTCCTCCAGCGGCCAGTGCCTAGTCCTCAAGCGACCGTCGCTTGCTCCTCCAACCTAAATGCCTTCTTCATTCACCTGATCTTTTTCATACGTGCTCAATAGTCATCCACGTTATGTGTAAAGGATGAAGATCCATTATGTGCCAATGATCTATCGTTTTGTGCAATTACTCTTCCTTCATGTGCCAATGATCTGTTTTGTGTAATTACTAATCCATTATGTGCAATTGATCTTCTATGTTGTGCACCTGATCTTCCGTTTTGTGCAATTGCTCTTTCATGATGTGCAATTGATCTTCCATTCTGTGCAACGGATCTTTTCTATATGTGCCCAATGGTCATCCACACTATAAAAAAAATCCATTCCATAAAATGGGAGATCAATTGCACATTATGGAAGAGTAATTGCATATAATGGAATATCATTGGCACAATGGATCATCCTTTACACCATGAAAAGGATCCATTGCACAAAATGGGAGATCAATTACACATAATAGAAGAGTAATTGCACAAAACAGAAGATCAAATGCCCATCATGGAAGATCAATTGAACACCATGAAAGATTAATTGCACAAAATGGAAGATCATTGGCACATGAAGGAAGAGTAATTGCACAAAACAACAGATCATTGGCACATAATGGATCTTCATCCTTTGCACATAGCGTGGATGACCATTAGGCACGTATAGAAAAGATCCGTTGCACAAAACGGAAGATTAATTACAAATCAATGAAGAGTAATTGCATACAATGGAAGATCATTGGCACAATGGATCATCCTTTACACCATGGAAAAGATCCATTGCACAAAATGGGAGATCAATTGCACATCATGGAAGAGTAATTGCACAAAACTGAAGATCAAATGCACATAATGGAAGATCAATTGAACATCATGAAAGATTAATTGTACAAAACGGAAGATCATTGGCACATGAAGGAAGAGTAATTGCACAAAACGACAGATCATTGGCACATAATGGATCTTCATCCTTTGCACATAGCGTTGATGACCATTGGGCACGTATGAAAAAGATCAGGTGAATGAAGGAGGCATTTAGGTTGGAGGAGCAAGCGACGGTCGCTTGAGGACTAGGCGCCGGCGCTGGCCGCTGGAGGAGTAGCCCGCGACAACACTGCCGAAGGACACAAGCTAAGGAGACGTCGGCCGCTGGAGGAGCACTTGGAGACGACAGATCCGAAGAACACGAGCCAATGAGACGACGACCGCTGGAGGAGTAGCCGGAGATGACACTGCCGACAGACACAAGCCAAGGAGACGGCCGAGTGAGGGGAGACGACACTTAACTTTTGCAGGCCGGAAATGGAAGAAGACGAAGGGATTCAGATATGCAATTGCTCATTTCTCCCGCCTAAAATTTTCTTATCAAACTGAGGGCTTTTTTGTCCTTTTAAGTTCAATTTTAATGCAAGTTGAGTACCCCATGTGTGTTGGTGGCAAAGAGCAATTAATTTGCTTATTCAGTATTTATTAGAGATTTCCCTATTAATATTGAATAAATCATACTAATTAATTCTCATTGATTTAAAAATTACATCCCACGACCCTTTTATTTGAATATATATATATATATTATGAAAATCTCTCTAATAAGCTTTTTTTTGAAAAATATTAAACGGTATACAAGATAAGTATGTGAGAGGAGTTTTATCTCGATTTACATAAAAAGCACTTATAAGTAAAAAATAAGCTATTCCAAACATAAGCTTAAGTCACAACAACAAAAAGGTATTTTGTAGTGGTGCAATTGTAGCGGTTTAATATAACCGCTACAAATTGTAGTATTTGTAGCAATTTTCACCTAAACCGCTACAACTTTGTAGCGGCAAGCTACGCGCCAAGTGGCGCGACAGATTAGCCGCGTTTTTTGTAGCGGTTAGGCACATAAAACCGCTACAAATTTGGCACGAAATTCCCGCCAAAACTTGTAGCGGTGAGTTTGTAGCGGTTAATACACAGAAACCGCTACAATATTCCTGCCACTTGGCGCGACCAAGGCCTGCCAACAGTGTAGCGGTTACAGCAAGAGAACCGCTACAAAATACCAAAGGTCAGCATTTTGTAGCGGTTATACCCCTATAACCGCTACAGAATTTCAAGAGTCTCAAAATTTGTAGCGGTTCTGGGCAATAACCGCTACAGAATTTCAAACGTTGTCATAATTTGTAGCGGTTATTGTTAAACCGCTACAAATTTAATTGTTTGTAGCGGTTATTTGAATAACCGCTACTAAAATCTGGCCTATTTAAGGCCTCCGCCTTCCTCATTCTTCCTTTTGCTCATTTTGATTCCTGGAGCTTCTCTGAGTGATTTCGATAAGATTTGAGTGTTCAGACGTCTGTGCAGGAGTTTTTACTACAATATTTCTCAGTATTTGCACTTGAGGTACGTATATAACACGTATTTTATTTATATTTATATTTTTATTAGATTTTTGCATAATAATGTGACTAATTTATTTTTGTTTTGATTTGTAAGTTGATATGGCTTCAAGAGAGGATAAGGGGAAGGCCCCTGAGGTCCCCAGACCAATTTTACGGGGTGGCAGCAGCCGGGCAGGGGGCAGGGGGAGGGGGCAGCGCGGAGGCAGGGCGACTGCGGCATCTCAGCCCATCCCCCCACAGGAGTCGGCCCCACCACAGGCACCGCAGACGATCCCACAGGAGACGACCCCACCAGAGGTGCCTGAGGTTGGGGGGCCAGATATTAGCGTTGAGGACTTCCTCAACGAGGAGGAGCTCGAGATCCCAATGGGGTTCAGGGAGATGGAGCAGTTCCTCGATGAGGAGGACGCTTGGGACCAGAACAACCCACGAGGGTCGTCTTCGCGGTCCACTGGGTTTGAGGTGCAGGTCGAAGGTAAATTAATTTTTTAATTTAGTAAATTATTTATTTAAATTAGAAATGTTACCTTTGAATTACAATTTATCTAACGTGCGGTAAACTGTGCAGACGAGCAGGGGAATGTTTCGACGAAGAGGCTAGACGTGACCGGTGTGAACAGGTTGGACCGGAGCCTGCGAGTTATAGTGCCGTGGAATGAGGGCACTGACCAGCCCATCCACAATGGGGGTCACCTGTTCAACCGCTTCCTGAACGACCTGGGCGCGAACTGGATGCGGTTCCCCGTTTACTTCAGGACGTGGAGGCACGTTCCGAAGGGGCCGAAGGACCTGGCTTGGGAGGTGGTTCAGGTAATTAAAATTATTTAATTAATATTTTTTGTAATTAATTCTATTTAATTAATATTTTATTTATTATGTTTTTTGTAATTATTAATATTTAAATAATATTTTTTCAGCTGCGGTTTGCCGTCCGGGCCAACCGGAAGAGGTACGCCCTCATGAAGATGGGTGACGCCTGGAGGAACAGCAGGAACCGTCTCTACCACAAGGTGGATTTGGACAGGACGATGCCTCTGGAGTAGCTGATCGAGAGTGTCCTAGACGGCGTGCCGCCGAATGACTGGGCGAGTTTCGTCCAGTTCAGGAGGAGCCCTGAGACGCAGGTAATGTATTTATTAGATTTTTTATATATAATTTTGTAATTGTTAAATATTAAATTATAATTTCAATTTAATTTGTATTTAAATTTAAATTATAATACATTTATTTTTTTTCCAGGAGCTTGCTCAGAGGAACGCCGAAATCCGGGCGCAGCAGACGATCCACCACACAGCAGGATCGAAGACCTTTGCTGTGACCTATAGCGAGCTGGTAACTTTTCAAAATATCACTTACTTTTAGCTGATTATTTCATAATACTAATTGATTTGTGTAATTGTTTCAGGAGACGAAGGCACAGCAGGAGAACCGTCAGACAGACTACGGGGAGTTGTACGCCATTACACACAGACACCGTGACGGGACTGCGACCTCTCAGCAGGCAGAGGCGGCCATTGTAAGTAATTTTATTATTATATTTTTTATAAAACCAAGTTAATAATGAAAAATGCTAATTAATCATTGTTTCATAAAATGACGGGAGCGGATGCAGCAGTCGCAGGCTGAGCTGCGACAGACCCAGCCTGAGGAGTCACAGGGGTCAGTGGACTCGACGGCTCCTTTGAAGGCGGGTCTGGCTCAGGCTGAACACCCCGGACGCGTGCGGGGGATGGGGATAAGCGCCAGACCCAGCATGGTCTACGGCAAGAGCGCCGCCTTTGAGGCTGGCAGCTCTAAAGGGGTCAGACGTCCGAGGGACGAGTCTATTGACCAGCTGCGGTCAGATTTGGAGCAGCAGATGGCGCAGCAGCAGCAGCAGCAGATGGGGCAGCAGGAGCAGGGGATGCAGCAGATGCAGGTGCATCATATGCAGCAGATGCAACTGCACGCTGATATGGTCTACGCTCAGCAGATGCAGTGGCGTGAGATCGCGAACAACATGCTCGAGGGGGCATGGAGTCTCATGTTTCCGAACGAGCAGCATCCAGCAGTTCCCCCTGTCCCTCGCTACGTTGTCCCGAGTACTACTCCTCCTCCTCCTCCTCCTCCTCCTGCTGATGACGATGGTGCGGTTCACTCTACACAACGGCCTAATCCAGCAGGACCTGAGGGAGCACCAGATGATCAGCCCCTAGCTACTTAGTTTAAGACATTTTTTTTGAAACATTTGTAAATATATATATAAGTTTGTATTTCAGAACTTTCTTACTGTGTTTAATATAATTATATTTATATTATTAGATCACGTTGTTTAATTTATGAATTAATTACAATAATTATTTATGAATCGGTCAAAAACTGGTGGTTTACTGGTTGGACCTTTTTATTTTTTTATTTTTTATTTTTTATAATTTTTTCAACTATTATCTCGCGCTATTTTTTAGGGAAAAATGAAAGGTTGAAAACCAAGATGAAGAGAAAAGTAGGTAAAGAAAGAATAGATCTAAAACAAAGAAGATGATGAAAAAAATTATTTAAAAGGATATAATAATTATAGGAAAGGAGATATCATTGCATAAGTATATGTAGGGGTGTTCAAAACCGGGACCGGGACCGGGATCCACCACTCCCGGTCCCGGTCCCGGTTTTTGGCCGGGATGCAAATTGCATCCCGGTCCCGGTCTCGGTAATCTCGGCCGGGACCGGGATCAAACCGGGAAATCCCGGTTTTTTTTTTTTAAAAATTAAATTTAAAAAATATTATTATTTTAATTAAATTTTCTATAATTTAGTGTTTAAAGTAATTATTTAACAGCTAATAAGGCCATAATAATCACATACATTGATCTAGAATTGAAGAATAACATTTTATTATTATTATTATGATCACCTTCATCATTTTTATTATTATTTTTATATATTATATAGTAGGATTAGTATCACAATATATATAATTTAACTCCAACTAAATATGTGATACACATTTTATCAAATGATAACTTAAATTATGGGATAAAAAAATACAAAAATAAAACAATAACTTAGTTTTTAAGAAAATTTTTTTTTTAAAAATAAAAAACCTGGACCGGGATCACAAGGTATGTGTCCGGTCCCGGTCCCGGTCCCGGCCAGGACGGGAAATTCCCGGGATCAAAATTCCGGGACTGGGACCGGACAACTGGGACCGGGATACTTTGGACACCCCTAAGTATATGCATCATAACTAATACTAATAGATTTTAAGCATTTTTTCTAAAGATCTTCATTTTTATCTATAGAAGTTTAAAAATATATTAATATATATATTGCCACTAATAAATTGTAATATTTTAATATGACCGGTTCGATCATCGGTTAGACCCCGGTTGACCCATTAACCTTTGAACCTATGCTGTGACTGGTTCATTGCCCGGTCCGGTTTTTGTTCCTTGATAAACACATAGAACATAGATCCTTTAATAAAAATCATGCTTTTAGAGAAATCAAAAGGATCAAATATCTCATCATGGATGGATCACATTTAGTGATCTAGATGAGAAATTATTAAGTGATGAAACTCAAATTTTAGTTTGTTGTCTCAATTATTGGTACCTAAATTATGAAACTTTAGCAAACATTTAAGTTGGAATCGAATAAACATTTTGGGTTTATTCATCAAGTTTTGACCCATTAAGTAAGGGTGCTACTTGTGATGCATGGAAGGTAATACTCTATCAAAGAGAACTTATAACCATGATTCCTGTGGTATTGCTTAAATGAACCTTACTCGCCAAATAGTATTAGGTTGCGGGCCAAGTGGGAGACTATTAGATATTTTATTAAAATGATAATATTCTATCCTTTTGTTTATTCAAAATTGTTTCTAGATATATTTATTGATTGATCATATGAAGGATATTCTAGTTTATTATTTTGATCATGTTAAATATTCTAGATATTATTTAATTGTTTTAAATATTATCAATTTAATGTATTTTGGATAAAATATCTCCTGATTGTGGCTCGCATGAGATTTGGATAGAGATTTAGTTTAGAGTTGCCTAGCTAGTTGGTAAGTTATTAAAAACCTTGATAGGAGGTTATAAATAGTGTAGGCTAAGTTTTAGAGTAGTAACGTGGAAAACCCACTTACTTGATCATTAGGAGTTCTCTGACGGATGACGGCTATTCTCAGACTATCACTGTGCCTCATCTTCCCGTTAGAAGAATCCTGAGTTATTTCCTTCTAATCTCTTTTTCCATTTATCAGTTCTCAAGTTGTGAGATACTACATGCATAATCACTGTGGCTAGAGATATTTCATCAAGTCTTCTGCTGCTGCTCTTTTTTATAGAATTTATACAATAATGTATTTAAAATCTTTAATGTTGGATTATTCCAACAGCTTAACTGAGTTGAGCAGAATTAGTCAAGCCCAATTCAAACCGACAACCACCGAAACCTCTGACCATGACACAGCCATGATTAATATTAACAGACACAAGACCACGACCAAGAAATTAAAACCAGTTGTGGAATCGAACATGTTTGGAAAGTAAGAAGAAGAAGACGACGAGCCTAGTACGGCTAATGTTTATCACCGACCTAATTAGAGATAAAATCTCTCGTCCTTTTATTGATTCTTAGTGACGGAAATGAGCAAGTCGCTGCATGGGAACACACACTAAAGGGGTCTACCGTTACGGTTGATAGAGACAGAAAAACCCTTTTTTATATATAATATATCTGGTTTCTAAAACTACGTACGATTAACATAATGGGTTTTTAAGAAAACCACACTAACTAGTCCATCATTCTGTGGGCGCAGACTATTAATAACATTCTCATTTACATTCCTTAACTACTTTCCAACCTTATTATTAAACCATCATGGCTTTGAGAGATGGAGAATTCATTGCTCCATATTATATAATGCAAAAACTCAAATAAATCAAATAACTCCATCATCTATCATATAATATACTCTGGTCCTATTTATAGGGCAGAGAAAATAAAATTTTTTTGTCATATTTATAAGACAGAGAGAGTATAAACTTCCCGTATAAATGTATAATTTTACCTTTCATTTATTATTATATTGACTTTATTCTAAGGGGTATGATGTATATTAAATAGGGGTAAAGTTGGAAAATTATTACATTTAAGGTATAGTTAATGAAGTGTAAGGTTTTTCTTATTATGTATGAAACATATAAGAAGTGAGTCATAGAATAAGAGGAGTATTAATCTAATATCATGCTACGGTGTGCATCGAATCATATTATATGCTTTTCTTCTCAATCCATGTGTGCATTGGAAAAATTGGTGGGTTGAGATTAAATTGAACTAGAACGGCCCTGTATTTGTATAGAATTCAAGATGATCATCATATTGATTATGCATATATAATTTATAAATAACGCACATTTCTACAACTTTCATTAACACTCCAAACTGATATGTTATTGCTTCCATCTCATTTTTTACTTCATTTAATTCATGATTTATATTTTTCTCTGGTGATGAAAATATACCTATATAATTATCTATTAATAAATTTTTTTCCAAATTATACCATCCACAAATCTAAATAGATATTATTTATGTTTTAGATTATGTACATTGGAAGCTTGTGTTTAGTTGCACACACACAAACACATGCATATATACACATGCAAACTGCAATAATATTAAATTTTTGATAAATTGGTTGTCTTCGGAGTCTTAAATGAAAAAGGGAAACATATACATAAATCATGTATTACATTACATGAAAGTTTAGAAATAAGCTACATTGTTCATAATTCATGAAAGATCATACATATTAATTTTGCAGAAGCCACATAATTTGCAAGTTATAAATAATGTAACTTATTTCAAATTTCATACAAAGAATGAGGCACACTTTTACATGTACGTATTACGTACGTAGTACATACATATAACTATATACAAACTATAACATTACAATTATTTTTGGTAGTACTAGTTTAATCATATCTCAAAATTATTTTGTGTATATAGGTAGATATAGATTTGCCCAATGATATAAAAATAAGCAAACACGTAGGCAACAAAATGCATGTGCTCTTCTTCTAGAACGTTTACTACAATTGTGGAGTACAATATTATTTAAAGAGTACTTGATGAGAAACATTTATTTGAGGACTACTCACAAGGAATTAAAATATTACCCTTATGGTTTAAAGCCTAAAGATAGCCCTGAACTAGTAGAAATTTAGCTACTTTAGCTTTAACCAGACATTGATTGTTAGTGAAAGCTTCTTTTATATATATATATATATATATATATATATAATCAAAACAGCCTGAACTGTATCGAACTGATGAACTCATATGAATACACGAATCGAAGCATTGGTAAGGTGAACCAAATTTTCTGGTGAACTCATCATGCACTGCTTTCTTCATGCAATTTACTCATCACTGCATTTGAAGCTTTACGTACCAGCTCCGACCAATCACTCAAATAATGAAATCAATCAAGCCCACCATATTATCAAACTTCAACATATAGTAAATCCTTTTTTTTTTTTTTGTGTGTCTTTCCTTTTGTTTCATTTTCAAATCAAAGAAGTTTTATGTTACTACAACGTTTACTTCTCCATTCAATTGGAGTTTTAATATGAATGGTTGTTGTGTTCCTATTATTTGAAATGTTCACTATTAATTAAGTGATTGGCTTGTCTACAAAACAAATCATCTACATGCATTTGTTCGTCTCTTGTTTTAGGGTATGTTTGGATGGAGAGAAAAGTGGGAGGAGGGGGATAGGGGAGTAGGTATACTAAGAAAGAAAATTTCTAAAAATTGTAAAAAAAAAATTATTATTTTATAGAGTTTTCTCTCGTAATATTCTTTCTCCTTAGTTTTCTCTTCATCCAAATATAGGGTTAGTTTGATCCATAGATGATTTATATAGGATATGATTTATAGAGAAATAAGCTAGTACCTTTAGTCCTAAACGTAGGATCTAATTTATAGTACATATTGCACTATAAACTAGGTCGTTTCATTAAGGACAGCGGATGAGTGTATCGCTCACGTGAGCAATATAGATTTTTGTAATGCATACAGATTATTCCATTGCTTATTTTGTCAAAACAAACCAAAACAGTTCATCCCACTGCTTATGTTTTATAAAACGATTTGAATTCTTTCTGTAGATTGCATATATATGAAATTGTTTTGGTTTAATATCTATTTGTTCATTGATAATTGGATAGAAGATAGGCATGTATAAAACTAAAAAAAGTAAAGATCCAGCACTTTAAAGTATTTTTCAAATAATATTCAGTTTCATCCAAAACTAATTTGTTGTTTACTCAGTACCCTAAAATATCTTTCAGTAGCACCCTAAACTAATTTTTAGGCTACTAAGTGCTATTGAAAAAAATATTTTGGGTTGCTGGATGAACAAAAATTAGTTTATGATAGTGAGTGTTACAGAAAAAAACACTTTAATATGCTGGATGTACAGTAACACCAACTAAAACTAAAAGAGAAAGGGAAAGAAAAGATAATATACTCTTTTGAGGAATCGAAGGGCAGCCCAACAATGCTTTTAGCTTCTTCAATAGCCAAATTAAACCTCTTGAGATCTTTCTGTGAACAATCAATATTCCAATTTTCAGAATCTGAAGCTGCGACGGCTTCACACCATAGAAAATAGGAACGATTCGTTTCTTTGATTCAATGATGAGTGAGAGCTCATGGAGACAGTAATAGGAGTCACAACAATGAGGGGAAAACACAGCAACCCCAACATTACATACTCGTATAGCCTTATCAATAGTGTCCAACAACCTATCTCCTGGTCTCAGGTTTTCAGCGTCCAAGAACGGCTTGCATCCTTGCTGCGTCAGATGGTTGTACAACAAACGAACCACCGAGCGTCTCGTATCGACCGTACGGTGGTCTATGAACACGTCGCATGCAGGCCCAGCAACGTTGTGCCAAATTTTTGCATGCAATCCCATTATTTTCTTCAAACAAATTAAAAGCCAGTATGTGTGTGTCTAGCTACCTATAGGCTATAGCTATAGCTACTGAATAGGTTTGGTTTCTGTCTGTTGTTTTGTTAGCACGTATGGTTACTTAATCAACGTCATATATATATATATATATATATAGGAATTTTGAGGCTTGAAACTGAGGGAAAATGACGAAAAAGTTAGACCTGGGAAGATACCTAGTATTTGGGAAAAACCACAGGTCGTCTTTGAATATATGCTTTTCTTGATGTTAGCGTTGACTTGCTAGCTAGCAATATGTTGTTCTACAAACACGTCTAATATTTTGTCAGTTCTTATTACTTTAGTGTGTTGCGCACTATAAATATATTATATACTTGCATACAGATTATTTCACGCACGTTTTTTGGCCCGATCAAACACATGCATTCAAATATTAATTTGTTGCCAAATATGAATGTAATCCCAGTATATTATGCGCATAATAGTATATTAGAAAGGCCAATTAATAGTTTAATTATCTCTTGACCAAAGTTATTTTCGTGGCTTATAGTGCTTCCAGCACTATTAAGTTAGTTCTTCGTTGCTTCATTTTCCCTCTTGATGAAAACTATGCTGCTATAATTACTGCTAAGTAGTAATTCATCTAAGATTTTTTCCGGCAAAAAAAAAAAAAAAATCTAAGATTTTGATGTTCAAGATATGGTGATCGAATCTATTTATATGTAAGGTTTATTAGGTACATAAAAGGTATGCCTTTTAGAATGCCCAACAAGGTCATTATTTGTTTATCCATAAATTTCCTCAATTTTTAACTTTGAATTGTATCCCCATTTAAAATAGAGTTATGCAATTGAAATGCAGTTGCATTATTCTATTGTTTTTTTTTTTTTTTCAGGATTTGCTACTTGAATCAGTATCGCTCATTGTTACTTTCTCTGGCTCTAAATATAAGTGCTGCTCCAGTTCTCATTATAGGCATTCTATAAGGTGTTTGATCTGATTATTTTTACAAGAAATTTGATAGGGGTATTTAATTTTTTTTTTCCATATATTCATATATATTTAATAAGAGTATTGGTAGAGAGTAGAAATTAATATGATCTTTAAAATTAATGTAATTATAACAGGATAATATTGGATATTATTTTAATTTTATGACAAATTTGATGCCTTTAACTCTTTTTATAATCAGTAATTGTGAATTAGTTAAAAGTAATTTATATTTGGGACTAAAGTAGTGGTCTAAATGAGTAAATTCTAACTCCCTCCATTCCTACATATAAGCTACAAATAACCAAATTAAAAAGTTGGTTAAAATTGGTTAAAGACAATAAATGTGCACACGGGCGGCTTAGTGCACAAGGCTCGTACCAGATAGAGTATAGGTGGGATAGATATATGCAACTTTACTCTCACAAGTGAGGATGATGTTTTCAAGATCTGAACCCAAAATCTCCAAGTCATATGGCAGTAACCTACTAATCTTACTATTTCGTTGAGGCTCACATTCTCCGATTCTAAAATATACAAGTCAGAGCAAAATTAGAATAAAAATTGAAATCTCTTTTAGGAAAAGGAGAAGGACTTTAAATTATACAACTATGGGAGAGGGGTGTCTCCATTGATTTCTCTTTCCATTTACTCTCCATTGAGTGTATCTACCATTAGATTAATTTTCAATGGTTGATATTTATCATTATAGATTTTTATTATAATGATATTCTTTACATATTATTAAATCTCAACCATTGAAAGTTGATCTAATGGTAGATACCCTTCATAGAGAGTAAATGGAGAAGGATGGCGAAGGAGGTGAGTGCGAAGGTAGATGGTGATGGCGATGGAGTTCTTTGATCTGGTTCTTGCTGCTCTGTTTTATTCTGCATTTCTGCCGAAGCTCGCTGATACTGTCAAATTCCAGACCTAATTCCACTGCCAAAACGCTGCAATCTTAACAGTGGACTATACTGGAATCTTTAAAATTCGTGGGACTAAGCTGTTATTTCTGAAATTCGAGCTTCAAACTGCCATTTTCAAGCACCTACAATTAAAAATAATTAAACCAAGATCAAATATTTTCAAAAATCAATGATTAAGAATAATTACAATTATTATGACAATTTTTCTCTTTTTGGTTCTAATTCAATGCATTTACTTTTAATTTCAATTTATCATAATAAGGACATTTTAAGTTCAATAATTATGATAAAATCCCCAAATAAAGTGTGAAACTATAGTAACAAAATAAGGATTTGTCAACCTTATTGGTTGGTAATCTATATGTATCTTTATAAACGTTTTTTGTGTTCGGAGCCATGCTTGGCCGTAGTGTGCCATCGGATTCAACTCACTTAAACTTTTTTTTTTTAATAAAAATACAATTACAGGCTTGTGATTTAGGGGTAGAAATAGGTCAGACAGCCTGTCAAGGGCCTGTGGCCTGGCTTGTTTTACAATAGTAGCAGGCTCAGCTCAGGCCTGTTAGAAGGTCTGTTTCCCTTAAGAGGCCTGAACAATAAGCCTGTTAAGCCTGTCAGGTCGGCCTGAGCCTATTATAGATATACAATATTATAAATATATTGTGTAAAAAATAATTATTAAATGTAGCATTCTAATTTTTATTTTTATATGATTTAATTATCATTATATAATAATTATTTCATGATGAAGAAATTTTATCATGTAATTAGTTGGGAAACAAGAATTTACCTAAAGTATGATTTATTAAAGTAAAAGAAACAATTAACAAGATATTAGAAATAAAAATAATATTAAAAAAAAATTATAATAAAAATGCCAAAGATTTTAAAAAAAATAAAATGAGTTGAAAAATAAAAAGAAACGATATAGGAAAAAGGATTGAAAAATGAAAAAAAATATAATAAAAAGTAAATATTAAAAATTTAAAAAAATGCAGGCCTGTTAGCAGGCTCAGGCTTGAAAAAAAAAGCCAATAGCAGGCCACAAGCTAGGCTCAGGCTTACTAGTTATAAAAGAGGCCTGGCTTATTAAGCATAAAGCGTAACCTAACTTGGCCTGTTTCCACTCCTACTTATGATGTGCGACGGACCTTTTTTTTTAGGGGTACATTGGTAGTGGAATAAAAAAGCGAAATTGGTCATATTACTAGGGGGTTTATCGAACTTTTTAAAATTTTTGGCCTGTGTTTTTTCTTTTCCTGGTTTAAAGGTTAGTTTATGAATGGAGATAATTCAATATAAATTGGGGAAATTTAAATTAAGGACCTATTGAAAATACTATTTATTGTAAAAATTTGAATGGAAACTCTAATTATTAAGAATGACCAAATATTAAAGTAAAAATTTGAAAATACTAAATTGCCCCTTAAATCACTTACCTCCTCACAACTTAAGGAAAACACCAAAAGCTCAGAGACGCCTTCTTCCCTCTCATTTTTAGAGACAACATGCCCAGAGTCCCCTATTGAACTTGCCACTGGCTAACCTTCTTTTATAGTTAACAAGTCTAAACAAAAAACAATTTTATCAATAGTCAATAGTTTGATAATTTTGAAAATGCAATAATACAAAACTTTCTTCCTAATTGATGTGATGAACGAAAAATAAAATGCTTTTCCATAGTCGTAATTTTTCAAAAAATTGATGCTTTTTAAAAGAAAAAAATGTTTATCATTAAAAGCCTTCCTTGTTCTATGTGCAAATGGCAATAATAGGGAGGGAGGTGGGGTTGCCAATTTGGTCACTAGGAGGGAAAGGAGGGTCTTGAGTTTTTGGTTTTTTGTGTTGGGTTTGCGAAGAAGCAACAATAAATTTGAGGGATAATTTAGTATTTTTGAACTTACATTTTGATATTCAGTCCTTTTAAATAATTATAATTTTTATGGTCCTTTTAAATAAATATTATTTTTTCTTGATCCTTTATTTTAATTTTCCCATATAAATTATATCACATTTATTTACTACTCCTCTTGTCTTTAATACAATATATATTTGAGGAGTTGATCTTAGTTCTTAATATAAGACATAGTTTTCATATTTGTTAATCTTTTCCTAATTTACCATTATGGATACTCCCTTAATTTAAGACATATTTGGGGAGTAATTACTACAAAGATTTTTTTATAGGATTTTCTATAGCAATACCAATTATATATATATATATATATATTCTGGTCCAAGGGATAATATAATGCGCTTCCACAGCTTGCACTTTTGCAATGCGAATCCAGAAGACCTCTCACCTGATTAGCATATATATATATATATATATAGAAGATAGTAAGAAATATACTGCCTTTAGTACATCAGAAGGATTATATGAATGGAATGTATTACCTATGGGATTCCATAATAGCCCTAGTATATTTCAAGAATATGTATAAAAAATGTTATTACCTATAAGAGATTTTGCAGTAATTTATATTGATGATATATTAATATTTTCAAAAGATGAAAAAGAACATGAAGATCATTTAGAACAGTTTGTAAAAATAATTGAAGATAAAGGTTTAAATATATCACCCTCTAAGATGGAACTAAGAAAAGAAAAAATAAACTTTTTAGGACAAGTATTAACAAAAGATGGAATAGAGTTACAAGACCATATAAGTCAGAAGATATTTCAATTTAAGAAAATAACAAATAAGAAAGAGTTACAATCATTTTTAGGATTAGTAAACCAAGATAGAAATTATATACCTAATTTATCTAAATTAACTTCGAAAATATCCAAATTACCAGGAGAAAAAACTATATGGAAATGGGATAGTAATATAGAGAAGATAATAGAAAATATAAAATTACTATGTAAAGATTTACCTAAATTAACTATACCTTTGAAAGAAAATATAAAATGGATAATATATACTGATGCCTCTGATAATTATTGGGGAGTTGCTTTATATCATGAAGATGAAAATGGAATTGAAAGAATAACTAGATATACAAGTGGAAAATTTAATGAATCTCAAAGTAGATATCATTCTAATTGGAAAGAACTATTAGCTGTTGTAAAAGTTGTAGAAAAATTGGAATTATTTATAGTAAATAATACATTTATAATAAGAACAGATAATACTCAAGTAAAGCATTGGTTATCTAGAGGAATTAAACAAAATAAATTGAGTAGTAAAATGTTGATTAAATGGCAATCTGATTTGGCTTATTATGATTATGAAGTTGAATATATAAAAGGAAAGAATAATCTAATAGCTGACTATTTGAGCAGATGGAATCAGTAAACAGGTTTTGAAGACAAAGTCCTATAAGCCAAACGAATAAAGAGGAAGATTCCTCTCAGATGATGAATCAACTTGTAATGAAGATGAATATGAGTCTATTAAGTAGTCAAGTTAGTACCAGTATACAAGGGATTACAAGCTCTATATCTGGTATTAATGACTCTCTTAATGATATCTATATTCAGCTTGAGAATCTGAAGCTCTGTAAGGCTGATGCCAATCCACTTATAAGTACAGATGTACAAACGAATAATGCTACGAATAAGGGCAAGCAAGTACTTGCTACTAATGCACAACTACCTTTAAAAGAGTCATATACTTTTGGTGAGTCATCCACTCACAATACCCAAAGTTTAATCGAGTCATTAGGACTTGAATCTCTCATGCCTATAACCCAATCATCAAGAACACTTTTTACCCAAACACCTGTAAGCCAACCAGAACCTGTATCTTTTTCTCAAATAATGGCCCAAGAAAAAGAAAAAGAAAGACCAAAAAAGAATAATCCAGCCCAAAAACCAAATACTAATAATATCTTTGATCTTCCAGGATAGTATAATTTCTATAAGATCCTCGTTAAGAAATTGAACCAATTGTCTTTATCCCATAAAACCATTAAGTATGTATCCTATTATGCCTTTAATAAAGCCATCATTTATCCTGGAACACCTCCTAATATTATAAGAACCCTATACCAATATGGCCTTATCCAAAGTATATATCCATCTAGAGCCATGACAGAAATCTCAGAGTTACCACAGATTATAACCAAATCAGTTGAAGAATATTTTGATATTGTAACCAAAAATTAAGTTTTTATCAAGTGTTATTCAACTATTGCAGAGATCACTCCAGACAAATTCTATATGCCTATAAATCTTATAAGGCTTGGAACTACTAAGAGCCCTTTGGAGTACGAACCAGAGATTAAAGAAGAAATAACTGATGATGAAGACTTTCAGTTTCGTGTATCCAATATAAGAGCCCAAGATTACCATATAATCTATCAAGAAATAAATCGTGTAAAATTAGCTGGAGAAAAGGAACAACCATGGGTATATTTTTCTACAGACAAGACATGTATTTACTCCCTTGGACAGAAGCCTTGAAATGAAAAGCAGTTTGGATTATGGTATAACAAGATTAAGAAAAATGAAATGGAGAATACTGAAGATACTCAAAGAAAAATATGATAAATAGTAAATGATTACCCTAATCATGACTGTAAATTTTGCCATGAAATCAGAGGAAGCGACAAAAGTCCATCCATCACACTGGACCCAAGCCTACTCTGAAGTGTCGGCAGAAGAAGACAACTATAAGTGTCAGCAGAAGCAAACAAAAGAAGAAAAGAAGGTGGCCGACAAAGATGATGAAGCTGAGTCAGAAAGCAATCCATAAGGTAGGAAGTCATGTAAAAGTTTATGTAAAGTAACCTCAGTTAAGGTTACTTGAGTTAGTTTAACTTGAGTCATGTAATCAGGGTTGAATTCTCTCGACTCTATATAAACTCCTGTAAGTCCCTCAGTTGGACACACAACAATTCACGCTTGAATGCAAAACACTTTTGCAAACTCTCTCTTGTCTATAGCTGATCTTTGCGACCAGTTCTCTTCGGTGATAGCGTGCAACATTATATTTAATCAAAGATTATTGAAGAACAGTAAGGTATGATTGGCTAAACCTCTTTTAGGGATCTAGGGGGAAATTTTATTTAGGATTCATGGCAATGTTATTTTGAGAAGAGCTACTGGGCAGAATGTGAAAGAAAAAGAGTCCAGAGAAGATAGGTAAGGTTAGGATGATTACGCCTCCTGTAGGAAATAAAGGCAGGCTGTGCTGAGGTAATCTGAAGGAGGAAGGTTGAGATCCAAATGGGGGATTCTCTGTAAATGGTCCATGTATGAAAGAGGACATGGTTCCTTCCATAGCCTGGATTACTATTGGTCAAAGTTCATCCTATTCTTACATATTAACTATGAGTACATATTTTATCATTTTGCAAGTATGTTCGTGTCTTTGTTGTTTTATTTAATTCCGCATCAAGAAATTCGCATGCTGCCCAGGTCTGCACCCCCTCATGGTATATATATATATATGTATAAGTGGGAGACTTGTGATATTACTGCATGCTATTTTGTAGTATATGATGAAACATTTGCCTCAGGAACGGATTTGAGTAACGTGTTAAATATTTCGGTGCTAAGCACAATAATAATGATAAGGGCCCATATAGAGCTCATCATTTTTAAAAAAATTATTCTACAGTGTACATAATCCAAAACAAAGATAATTTCTTAACGGTCAATTTTTAAAAAATATTTTTTTATTTTAAAATTATTAGTTAAAATTTTAAATCTGAATCATTAAAAATGTATTTGAATAGTGTAGATCTCACTAGGAAAGGAATATTAATGTTTCCAGTTAGCTTCCTCTTCACTTATTATCTCCATCATTAGATCAACATCTAATGGTTGAGATTTAATATATATTTTATAATAATATTATAAAATTAAATATGCAAATATATATAAATAAATTTAATCTCTTAAAATATATATCAAATGCTTCAACTTTGTAGATTTTTATTAAAACATTTTATAACTCAGTGCATGAAAATAACCTCATTCTTGTCGTCCAAGGCCTATAACCACCATCTTTAATCGCGGGTTAAAGCTTCTCTTGTCCCCTTCGACACTCCTTTCATGCATCCCACCGAAGACCAACTCCACCATATCGCCATGTAAATTGTGGAAAGAAGAACTAGCCACACTCTGCTGCTATAAAACCGTTGCACTCCGAAACTGTTTTGAGTAATGCTTCAAAATATTTCAGATTATTTAGTTAATTATTCTTTTATTATTAGGTTTGATTTTATTATTTCTTAGGATTAGATATGGATATTTTGATTTGATATAATTATATTAAATTATATTCTAGGGTTAGCTTTAAATTTGCCTATATAAAGGCATATATGTAGCCTCTTTGATTTAAAGATTTTAGAGGCTCTTATTTTCCCTCTGCATCAATATAATCCTTCCAATTTCAACATAAATTCATTAATTCTTGATTGGGCTTGCTGCTAGCAATGAATTGAAATATCACACTGATGGTTTGAACTTTTAACCACCACTACAAATAGTTGATTCAACGACACAAATTAATCACCATTTTTAGAAAACAATAGTAATAGACAAAGCGGTGGCACTGTGGTAAATATGTGCTGAGTTTCAATGACTGGTTTAAGAAACAGTCGTTGAAACTAGCCACATTTTATTGTATGAACAATTAGCTTCCACTATTCTAGCTTCATTCACCAATTTCGCCTCTCCTTCATCAATCTCGTTTGCTTGGTGATATTTCTCACGGTTGTATTATTGTTAATGTTTGTTACATGATGAATTACAACGGCTAATCAGTCATCCCCTTGAGCAATGGGTATATTTTTGAGCTTTGCCATGCCATCGAAGTTTGTGAGGGCTAGATTTTCAACGACTGGTTAGAGAACTAGTCGTTGAAAATCATCATTTCAATGACTGGTTCTCAAACCAGTCGTTAAACATGCAATACAACGACTGGTTTCCAAACCAGTTGTTGAAATGCTGGTTTTCAATAACTGGTTAGGGAAACCAGTCATCTTAAATATGCTCAGAGACAAAGCTGTGTGCAGATGGTTACAGCCTTTTTCTCGTACGTTATGTCTTAGGGTCCACAATCAAAAATTAACCAAAGATTGTGTATAGGTAAACTTAGGATCGTTCTCTCTTCTCGAGGAGCCTTTTATTGAGTCCTAAGTAATCTATATGCCATGCAAATGCAATAAAACAAGGGGAAATGGTTTTGGATTTTTCAAATTTATAAACTAAAGACTAAAACAATTTAATTAAATGCTAGACTAATATTTTTTTTTTGGTATTTTTATAAAATTGAAAATGGGACGGATATGAAGAAATAAATGAAGTAAACTCTCTTGAGAAATCAGTTTATTGGCTATCCTAGTTCACTAAATAATATGGGAGTTTGAAATCTATCCAGTCTTAATTAAAAACCTCAAGCAAACGCATTGAGTCCAATTTATCTAATCAATGATTAATCCTACGATCACATTCATAGTCATTTCTAGGATAAATTGTTGAAAACCACTTGATGTGTGAAATGGATTAAATTAATGCAATTATTTCCTTTAATATGAATGCACAAACGTGCCACTCAAATTAACTTAAATTAATTACACAAACTAATAAACACATAGCAAGCATAATCTCATTGAATTAATAGGAGATAGTTAACTAAAAATCATCCAATCACAATAATTCAAATCCAAACAAAAATAAGCAATCTTAGTTTTACAATACCGAGTTCAATTAGCTCAACAAAATCCTACTGAAACTACCTTAGAACATAGCTAGGAATTACAATGACAATAGGAAATTCATAAAGAAACTAAGAAAGAAAACTCCCCTTTGAAACTCTTGAACTCAAGCCAATCTTCCCAATATCCTCAAGAGTTGAAATTTTAGCCTCTCATTGCCTTGGAATAATCACAGCTTAGAATTTGAGCACTCGCCGGAAAAATCATGATCTCGCCGGAATCTGGAATTAGCTCGCCAGAAAATTAATCAAATTCCAATCTGAATTCAGTGGTGAGAATGTGATTGTCTTCCTCCTCCTCTTATCTACTGTCAAAATAGTGTCCCCAGGTCTGAGCTTTCAAGGATATGGCTAAGTGGTGAAAATAGAGGAGGTGGCCGGCAGTGGGTTATGACAGAATGAGTGGCCGGAACTATGAAGACAGAGGCAGTGGCAGAGGGAAATGTTGTGGTGTTGTGAGAGAAGAACAAAATCTGTAATGGAGAAAATGAAAGAGAACGGCGGTGGAGGTTCTGAACTTAACGGAGGTAGTGGCGGTGTGGTAAAACGATGGAGAGGGAGTAAAGAAAATGGCTGATGGTGAAGGAGTTGTTCACAGCACAATCACAGCGTTCAACTCCCCCCCTTCTAAAACTCCTGTCCAAGCTCTCTCTCTCTTTAAAGCTCTGGTCTCACTAAGGTTGAAGTTCTCTGCTCTGGTTTGTCTTCAATCCACGGCGCTAATCAAGATCTCTCACTCTCAGCTTTCGGGTCTCTGTGTTCAGCTCCAGCCCTTGGTGTGAGTGGGTCGCCGGCGGCAATGGTGACGGAGGTGAATACTGCCGGCGACACAAGGAAGGAAGAAGGTGAAGGTGATGATGATTCGATGATCTCTGCTTGTGCGGCCCAAATCCTCCTCCCAAACTCTCAACTCGCCTCCTTTTTTATCTCCAATATCGGGTCTGTGGTGTCTCTATTTCAGATCTGGAGTCCGGCGGAAGAAGTTGACCTAGTACCTGGTCAAAACGCAAGTTTTGACCAAGGACTACTATGAAAGTTTTAAAAGTTCTGAAGGAGGTATCAAAGTGCACATTTTTGAAATGTTGGCAGGGCTAAAATGAAATTTCTCAAATATCTGGGAACTTAATGTGATTTGTTTGACCCCTTTTCCTTTAAAAATGTGTGATTTTCAGAAATTCTGGAGCCCTTTTTGTAATTTTCCCTAGTCCTCAAAATATTAATTTTGACTGTTCAAAATCTTCAATTTTCTTCCAAAACACCAAAAATACAAAATTAAGCAAAAAGTAGCATCAAAAGTCCAAGAAAACATTTATATGAATAATAACAATTTTATGACTATTTTGTCCTTAATCACAATTAATTCAATACAATTGTCTCTAACTAAAATTAGTGTTTAATAATGCAATAATACTCCAGAAAATACATTAAAAATCCAAATTAACCATGAAAAATCATGTTAAAATATGGTTTAATCAAAGCCTGTCAGAGAAGTGTAAACCAAAAGAGTAAAGCCGGTTTTGTACACTCAAAAGCTCTATTCTTCTCCGTTTCTCCATTCTCAGGCCTCCAAAGACAAGATAGAGTGTCTGAGTAAACCAGATGTGGGTTCTTCCTTATTACATTGCTTTCGGTTGTCTTTGTTCTCCCTCCTCTTCTCAATCCTCCATTATTGCTGTGGATTTTGTAGCTGGGTCAATCCTCCCTATTTTCCCTTTTCTCTGTCTCGACAAGGTAAGGCACGGAACTTATATTTTATTTGATTGAGTGCTTTGTTTCATCCTCTGAACTTGCAATCCTGGTTTTTTCTTTCTCAAAGCTGCATTATTCGACTTTAAGTGTGTGTTCTGTAGTTGGGTCAATCCTCCTGGCTTGTCGATTGTTTGATTTTTTTTTTTTCATCCCTCTTTGTTGATTTTTGTCACTCTCAACTGGTAAGTTGTGAGATTGGCATTGCTCATTTGGACTTTCACATGTGTGGACCTTCACTCATTGTTTGAAAACAAAAAGTGTGAAGCTTAAAACTGAGTTGAACTTATGAGTTTGAAATTGAAGCTGGAAAAATTGAGTTTTAAGTGCTAAATGGCTTATGATTGACTTATGATTTGGACTTATATTTGTAAGTGCTGAGTCGTTGTTGTAAGTCATGAAACTATCTGTTTTAAGACTTATGAGTTTGAAATTGAAGGTGGAAAAATTGATTTGTAATTGCTGTTAGATACTTGCCATACTTAATAGTTATCTTAAATGCATAAATCATGTTTGAAGTATTAAAATGGTGATTTAAGCATTGCTCTTTATTTACAAGTTTCAACTAAACCAGTCCATTGTAATTAATTCTACAGGAAAAAGAAAGAAAAAACATATATTCAAAAACATATATTTACAAGCACCTTCGGACAATAAATTTTGCAATAGAGGATTATTCAAACAATTTTCCCTTAGAAAAATATTTTGTACCAAGTACTTATAAAAATAAAACATATATTCAACTTACATATAGATATAAACATTATGTGAGACTAATGGGAAATATATGGTACTCCCTCATGTCATACACTTAGTAGCTAGATAACTAATTTGCATGTATTGAAAAAGTTGATTAAGTTGGTTATTTGTAAGAAAATTTGTGCTATTTTTTCTTAAATACTACTATCACTAACAATTTGTATTGAAAGCTTCTGCATTTAGTGTCATGCAATTGCAAGTCTGCAATGTTGACTAGGATTTTCTAAAACTCCTACTTTGGTAACCTAAGGTGTTTGTTTCTCAATTTAATCTTTTACTATATTAATAGTAGAATAAAGTCTGAAAATAAGTAAATATCATTCATATGTACTTATGAAAAGTGAAACTGACTTATTAGATTTCATCCAATGCATGATAAAAATACATTAAATTGTTGAAGAAACAGCTCAGAATATATTTCTTACTGGTAATAAATAAGAGAAGCGTGAGAACAACAAAGGTCTTGCTGCTCTCAGTACTATAGAAGGAACTTTTAACGACCGTTTTCAGAAGGACGCGTATGTGAGTATCGTGAAAAATTTCAAAATAGACGACCGTTTTCAAACGGTCGTAGTAAGAGATTTACAACGACTCGTTGTAAGTCCAACATTTATTCTATCAAGCTTGTGGGCCAATTGCCCCTACAAGCCTAGCGTAATACCATGCATGATGACCCCCCAAAAGTTTTAGTTGTCCCTGTAAAATATTTTAACTGTCCCCACCACCCCATAAAGAAATTTACTTACTTAAAAAAAGTTACTTACTTTAATTATTTATTCAATAGGTTGCCTAAAGATGAAAATTTATTTTTAAGTGTTTGTTCTAAAGGAATTGTATTGTGAAATGATGTTCAGTTTTTGCAAATTATTTTTATTAATGTTTTTATTGGAAATATTTAGCAATAACTGAAGTTATGAAAAAAAATATACTCGTATATTCGTTATAACCTTTACAAAATGTAGAGAGAGCTGAGTTTTGTGAATAATTGACTTCTAGCTCATTCTTTACAACAGTTAAGGTGCATTATTATGAATTAGAGGTACTATAAATTTAATTATTTACCCCACGTCATTAATTTTTATTTCTGGGACCTTCATATTTTTCTCCTTTTGCTCTTTGTGGGCCAAAAGTCTTTCCACTTCAGCCACAGGCTCCATCATTTTCATTTCTGCTTTAATTTTTTAATGCTTCGGAACTAATTAAATTCAGCTTAACGTTGAAGATGCGAAATTTCCAACAACACAAAACTTCCAGAATTTACTTTTCTCGCACTTTTCGGCGGGTTTAATAATATTGTCTTGCCTTCATCGATCTATATATGCTCTTTCTTCCTCCTTTATTTTCCCATTTTGAGATTTGGTCGCACACACAAAGATCTTATTCGGTACGTGGTATCACAAACTTCATAGCTAATAGTTTAATCATGTGTGGGTGTGTGAGAGAGAAAGAGACAAGAAGCAACCCAGAATTTACATGTAAATTAATATCGCAGCTTGTGATGAAGGATATGGCATTTAATTCTTTATGTACGTGGTAGGCACAATGATCACTTTAATTTGTGGCTCATGCTGTGTATGACTAAGAATATTTGTTAACACCTTCTTCTTTGATTTTAATTTCTTGCATGATTCTATCTTAATTCTCAAAAAATTTCAAGGCTACTTTTTATATTCAATCATGTTTTATATGAATTACACTTGGATATATATATATATATATATAAAGAGTCTTTTTTAATGTTAGGATCAGATAAATAAAAAAAGGATGATTACGCCTCTGGTAGGAAACGAAGGAAGGCTGTGCTGCTATGGTCTGAAGGGAGAAGGTTGAGATTCCAAATGAATGAATACTCTGTGTGAGATTCGAAAGGAATTCTCTGTAAATGGTTTATGTATGAAAGAGGACATGGTTCCTTCTATAACCTGGATCATTGTCGGTCAAAATTTATCCTGATTTTATTTATTAGATCCTCTTAGTAAATATCTGTACAGACTTTGATTTTGCAAGTGTGTCCTTATTTATATCTTTATTTTAAATTCAGCATAAAAATTGCATGTTGCCCAGGTCTGCATAAGCTATGGTATCAGAGCTTATGGTTTGATAAAATGGAACTTTTAGATCCTTGTTAATTCTCATACTACTTCCATTAGCTTCTCTGAGGTGATAGGAGTTTTTAAATTTTGTGATAAATTGGTGATTAATTAGTTTAATTGCTTGTTTGAAATCTTAAAGTTGATAAATTCAGAAATATAAAATGAATATTATAAAGAAAATAGAACCTCGAATGTATGAAGTAGAAATAAATAATTTACCTATAAGCTCTCATTTATGTTTAATAGGAAATCAGGAAGAAACATGTATATTTACACCTTTTATGCCAGGAGGAAATGGAAATAATACATGGAATTTAATGAATTGGAATAATATGTATATGATGAAACAATTAGGAACATATATAAATCCGAATATTTATGATTTAATGGAAATATATAATTTAGAAGAAATATTAGACATGATCCCCAAAGATATAAAAGAAAAAGTAAAATTAGAAAAACCTAGTAATAGGAAAGAGAGATTAGAATTTTTAAGTCAATCTTTAGAAGAAAAAATATATAATATAAAAAAGAAAGTAGATAGTAACACCGAAGATTTAAGAATAATAAAATCAAATGTAAAAACCATAATGAATTCACTAGGTGTAACAGATATGGAAATAGAAGAACCTGAATTAAAACCTGAATATGATTTATTAGAACCTATAACACATAAACACAGAAAATTAAACATGATGAAAGCTTTAGAAGAAATGGAGAAATTAGAAAACACTAAAGAAAAGATATATAAACAAAATATGGATGAAAATGTAAGGCAAACAAGACTAATAGTAGAACAAGTAATGAAAGGACAACAAATAATGAATAGTAATCTATGGACTATTAATGATAAACTTAATAACTTAGGAATTATAGAAGAAGAGAAAAAACAATTAATAGAAATAACAAAAGGAAAAACAAAAAGAGAAAATTATGAGAAGAATGAAGAAATTGAAGAAGGAAGTAAAATAGCAGAAATAATATATTCAAAAGATATAATAGATATTTTTAATATATATAACCCACAAATAAAAATGATGAATGTAATAGAAGACGAAGATGATGAAATTGAAACATTAATGGGATTAGAAGAACAAGAATTAGAACAAATTCAAAAAGATTTTAAGAATGCTACAATAATAAAAGGAAATATAGAAGAATATAAAGAATTAAATACAGGAATAAAAATAAATGAACCAGGAAATTCGAGTAAAAGAGAAGAAACAGAATCCTCTAAAATAAGGACAGAGACTGATTATAATAAACATAAAGAACAAAGAGAAAATGAAATAGGAAATGATGAGTTACCACATGATAAGAAAACAGAAAACCAAGAATTTGATATAAGATTTGAAATACCAAGAGGAAAAGAATTTACACCAACACCTATAGATCAATATGAAAGTAAAAGTATACCTGTGTCTGGAATATGGTTAAATTTAGATTGTGTATTAGACCCTGAAAAAATAATTGAAGAATGGTCTAGAGCAACTATAATTGCATTAATAGGAAGAAATAATTTAGACTTTCAATCAACTAATTTACTTATAGAATCAAGCTTTTTAGGAAATGTATATTATTGGTGGAGAAGTCAAGAAGAAAGTTGGAGAAATCAAATAAGGCAAATGCAAAGGAAGAATATAATAGTAGAAAAGAATATTATGTTAAATTAGTAAAAAGATATGAATATGTGCTTAGAACGGAATTTGTTGGACAAAGTAATACATTAGAAGAACATATAACTAGTAATGAAGCAATAAAAAGATTATATCAAATAGAAATATGCTCATTAGAACCAAAATACTTAAATCCTTATATATGTGAATTTCAGAAATATTATTATGAAATAAAGGAAAATCCAGAAATGAAAAGAATAAAATATTTAGATCTTTTTTATAGAAAACTACCAAAATTAATAAGAGATGAAATAATAGATGATTATATGAAAACATTTAAAGAAACTCCAGAATTAATACCATATATAGATTCTTTAGGAAGAAGAATAGATTATTTAAGGAATTATTTGGAGGAATATGAAATATTATAAACAAAATAAATTAATATTAAGATGTGCAGAATATGAAAGACCACATAGATGGGGATGTAAAGATGAAAATAAAAAGATGAGAAGAAAATATAGTAAAGGAAAATATAAGAATAAAAAATGGAAACCAATGAAGAGATATAATAAATATAGGTATAAATTTAAAAAATATCCAAAAGAGAAGTTTTATAAGAAATATAAGCCTAAGAAATATTTTAGAAAATATTTTAAGAAAGGAAATAAAATAGATTATAGTAAAAAACCTAGAAAATGTAGATGTTATAATTGTGGAAAAATAGGTCATATATCAACAGAATGTAAAGAACCAAAAGATAAGAAGTTTATGAATATATTAGAGCAAGCTCAAGAATATGAATTAGAACCTTTAGAATTTGATGAAGAAATATATAGTGATATAGAAAACCCTGATATAGAAATATATAAAATAAAAGTATTAAGTGAGTTAAGTGAAATAGAAGAAGAATCAGAATCAGAAATAGAATATTTAGAAAGCTCAGAAGAAGAATTTAAATTATATATGATGAAAGGTAAAGAAATAGAAGAAGTAAAAGAAGGAGACAAATATGAAACTTATGAAGAATATAGAAATACATCAGAAGGAAGTGTAGAAAAAAGATTAACATTTAATGCAAAACAATATGAAAAAAATAAAAGATATGAAATTAAATTTAAAACCCGACCAAATAGTTAATGAAAATTTTATGAGTAGAGTTAATAGAATATTAAAATCAAAAAAGGATATTAAAAGCCAATGTGTAATATTACAAAAGAAACATCCTATGGAATCAACTTTAATAGAAGGAATATTAAGAATACCATTAATAAGTAAGGGACTAATAGAAAATGAAATATCTAAATTACCTTTTAAAGAAGAAGTCACTGAAATTTATATTGCAGGAGTACAATTATTAGTTAAAGCTTATTTTAAAGAAGAAATAGATTCACCTATAGAATTATTAATAACAGATGGAAGAATAATAAGTAGTGTACAAGATAGTGTATTAGGAATGTTAACAGGAAATTTAATATATCAAAAATTAAAATTCACTTTAAATACTAATTTTGCGATATCTAGAAATGATGAACATATAGATCAATCAATAATGATATATCATAAGTTAAAAGGAATTAAATTATTAAAAGGTGCTAAAACTATAAGTATAACAGCAATGGTAGGATTAGTATTTACAAATGAACATAAAATATATAATAAATCAGTAGGAAGGGTAAGTATAGAAAAACAATTTATGCCTATATTAAAAGAAGTAAAAACAAATCCTATAAATATAACCTTACCAGAAATATTAGAAATAGAATTAGACAAGACTGTAAGTATTCATGATAATAAAGGAAAAAGACTAATAGCAAACAATAATTTAGGCAATAGGTCACTAAGAATAAACACATTAAATGAACCTTTACAAATAAATATAATGAATCCAAGGAAAAGTATTGATATAGCAAGTAGTAGCCGATTAGCTGAAATGTCCCTAATAAACCCTATAAATACAGAACTAGTTGAAATAAACCAAAAAATAACAAGTCTAGATATAACTAAAGAGAATGAACAAAATAAAATTATAATGGAAATAAAAAAGAATGGAATATGGCAAGAAATAATAACATTAGTAGATGAATATGAAGAAAAGAGTAAGATAGAAATAGGATATATAGAAAACGAGTATGAAGAAATAAATGAAGGTATAAAAACAAATATAATATTAAGATTCAATAAAAGAGATGTAATACAATTAACTTTATGGGTAGAATAAAATTCGGATAAGTCATATAAAGTAACCTTAGGTAAATACTTTCTTAAAAGAGTAAGGCCTTATAGGAATCAAAAGGATAGGATAATCTTTAACATAAACCATCAGACAATTATAATCCAAAAGGTAAAATGATGATAAATGTACACCAAACAGCAAGAATAATGCGAGTAATATTATCAGAAGAAAATAAAGACTATTATTACATAGATGATGAAAAAATAATAATACCAAAACTGATAAAGCAATGATAAATCATATAGTACATAAAATAGATAAATGTAATGAAAAAGAGAAAAGAAAATTAAGATTAGTATATCATACCCAACCACAAGATTTTGTAGAAGCTTATAATACAGTAGTAAATAATATGATGAATAGGAATGATATTAAAAAAGTATTAAAAGAAAGATTAAAAGTATTATCAAGGGCTTAATGGATAGGAAAGTTACACTTTACAATGAGAATAATTGGTATTATAATAAAGATGAAATAGATATAAGGATTCCTAAAGCAGACATAGGATTATTAAGAAGTTTAAGTAAAAGAGTAACAAAAACAGACAGAATTGAACATGTAGTAATAAAACAAATATTAGAAGAAACTCAATATGATACATTATTATATATGCAAATCATAAATCAAGTAATAACAAGAAAAAAAGGAAGAAGAGAAGTTAAAAAAGAATTAAAGAAACAATTAGATTTATTATCTAGAGTTTAATATGGGAGACATTCATATGTTAAATGAAGAATTAAGAAACAAAAGTAGACTAATAATAGATGGAGAATTTTGGGCATATAAAAAAAGAGAATATATAACTAAAATACCAAAAAATAATAAAAGTTTTTTGAGAATGATAATTAAGAGACTAAGTAAAACCTATAAATGGGAAAATAGAAGATTAAATTTTATTTATAATAATCATCCTTTAATATATGAAGAAGAATATGCTAGAGTAATGAGAGAAAGAAAAGATAGAAAAGAAATTAAACAAACATTGAAAGGACGTCTAGAAGTTTTGTCTAGGATATGAGTAGACCATTATACTACATACTTATTAAGTTCATATATGCAAAATATAGATCTAGAAAATACCATGCTTTGGTTGACACTGGAGCTAATCTAACTGTAGCAAAATATAATGTATTACCACCAGAATTATGGAAAAGAAAAAATAAAATGTTAAGAATGGAAAGTGCAGGAAAGGAAATCCACATGTTAGAATTAGAAGCAAAAGATGTAAAAGTTCAAATAGGAAATTATGAATTAATAATAAAAGAATTAAATCAATATAATGAACCTTCTTGTGATGTAATTTTAGGATTAGATTTTCTAGAACAATATTTCCCTATACATATGATTAGTAAAACCTTAATATTAACAACACCATGAAAACATGAAGCTTGGGGCATAAGAATAACTAGACCATATAGAAGAAAAGATGAAAGATTTCAGAAAAAGAATAATGAACATGAGGTCCAATTCTTACAAAATAATAATCCAGTAGAAATTTAACATATGTTAGCAACTTTGAATATTATAGAAATAAAAGCTATAGAACAAAGAATTATAGAAAATTATAGTGAAAATCCTCTAGTACATTGGGAAAAATCTAAGCCTATGGCTAAAATAGAATTAAAAGATTATAGTAAAGAGATAAATTGTAAACCTTATGCATGGACAAAAGAAGATAGAAAATAGTTTATAATGCATATAGAAGAAATGAAAAAATATAATCTTATAAGGGAAAGTAGATCAGAATATTCATCACCAGCTATAATCGTGTCTAAACATAGTGAAGAAAAAAGAGGAAAAACTAGAATGGTTATAAATTATCAAAAATTAAATGAATCAGCCATAAGAAATAGATATCCTATACCTAAGATGGATTTGTTGTTTAACTTAATAAGAGGAAAAACTATATTTAGTAAATTTGACTGTAAATCAGGATTCTTCCAAATAAAACTTGAAGAAGATAGTAAGAAGTATACTGCCTTTAGTACTTCAGAAGGATTATATGAATGGAATGTATTACCAATGGGATTTCACAATAGTCCTAGTATATTTCAAGAATACGTGTCAAAAATGTTATTACCTATAAGAGATTTTGCTGTAATTTATATAGATGATATATTAATATTTTCAAAAGATGAAAAAGAACATGAAAACCATTTAGAACAATTTGTAAAAATTATAGAAGAAAAAGGATTGAATATATCACCCTCGAAAATGGAATTAAGAAAAGAGAAAGTAAATTTTTTAGGACAAATTTTAACAAAAAATGGAATAGAACTTCAAGATCATATAAGTCAGAAAATATTACAATTTAAAAAGATAAACAATAAAAAGGATTTACAATCCTTCCTAGGATTAGTGAATCAAGCAAGAAATTATATACCTAACTTATCAAAATTAACCTCTAAAATATCTAAGTTAACAGGTGAAAAGACTATATGGAAATGGGATAATAATATAGAAAAAATTGTGGAAAATATAAAAACTTTGTGTAAAGATTTGCCAAAATTAACTATACCTTTAAAAGAAAATATAAAATGGATTATATACACTGATGCCTCTGATAATTATTGGGGTCCAGCTTTGTATTATGAAGATGAAGATGGAACTGAAAAAATAACTAGATATACTAGTGGAAAGTTTAATGATTCTCAGAGTAGATATCATTCGAACTGGAAAGAATTATTAGCTGTTGTAAAAGCTATAAAGCAATTGGAATTATTTATTGTGAATAATAGATTTATAATAAGAACAGATAATACACAAGTAAAACATTGGTTGTCTAGAGGAATAAGACAAAATAAGTTAAGTAGTAAAATGTTGATTAAATGGCAAGCCGATTTATCTTATTACGATTATGATGTTGAATATATAAAAGGAAAGAATAATTTGATTGTTGATTATCTAAGCAGATGGAGCCAGTAAGCAGGTTTGGAAGAAAAAGTCCTGTAAGTCAGACGAATAAGGAAGATGATTCTTTCCCAATGATGAACCAACTTATAATGAAGATGAACATTCTTGAAATGAATATGAGTTTATTAAGTAATCAAGTTAGTACCAGTATACAAGGGATTACAAGCTCTATATCTGGTATTAATGATTCACTTAATGAAATGTATATTCAAATTGAGAATCTGAAGCTCTGTAAGGCTAATGCCAATTCACTTATAAGGACAGAAGTCCAAAATGAGAACTATAATGCTGATGCCAGCGCACTTATAAGGGCGGATGTCCAAAAGATGATTAGTAATAACTGTAAAGGAAAAGAAGTTAATACTTCTCCTCCAAAACTATCTATAATGGAGTCTTTCACTCCAGGCGAGTCATCTACTCGCAATACCCAAAGTTTAATCGAGTCATTTGGACTTGAATCACTTTTAACCTCAAATTCATTTGTAACCTCAACTCCTATAAGCCAACCTGTACCAGAACCTGAACCAGAAACTTTATCTTTTTCCCAAATAATGTCTTTTCAAGAAAAAGAAAAAGAACAGTCCAAGAAAAATAACCATCCACAAAAAGAATCCAATAATGATCTCTTTGAAATACCCAAACAGTATAATTTCTATAAAGTCATCATCAAAAAGCTGAACCATCTTTCTTTGTCTCATAAAACCATGGTTCCCGGACCCGGACCGGACCGGCCGGTCTGGACCGGAAACCGCCGAACCGGTCACTAGACCGGTCCGGTCCGGGTCCCAATTTAAAATTTTTTTTAACCTTTTCCTTTAGAATTTCATACTATAAGCCTAAAATTTTCAATTACTCACCGGTTTAGTCCCGGTTTAGCTCCGGTTTGGCCCCGGTTTGACCCACTGACCCTTAACCCAGTACCCCGACCGGTTCAATACCCGGTCCGGGTTTTAATACCTTGCATAAAACCATTAAGTACGTATCCCATTATGCCTTCAATAAAGCCATCATATATCTAGGAACTCCTTCAGGAATTGTAAAGACCTTATACCAATATGGTCTAATCCAAAGTATATACCCATCTAGATCTTTAATAGAAATTTCAGAATTACCCCAGAAATTAGTAAAAGCTGTAGGAGAATATTTCAATATAGTAACCCAAAATCAAGTATTCATTAGATGTTATTCAATTGTAGTTGAGATCACTTCAGAAAAATTTTATATGCCTATAAATCTTATTAGGCTTGGAACAACAAAAAAGCCATTGGAGTATGAACCAGAGATTAAAGAAGATATAACAGATGATGAAGACTTCCAATTTAGAGTATCCAATATAAGAGCACAAGACTTCCATATAATCTTCCAAGAGATGAACCGTATAAAAGTGGCAAATATGACACTTGGAAGAGAAGAATATCCTTGGGTGTATTATTCTACTGATAAAACATGTGTATATTCCTTGGGAAAGAAAAAGCCGACTAATGAAAAGCAATTTGGCCTCTGGTATGACAATATAAAAAAGAATAAGATGGAGAATACCCCAGATACTAAGAGAAAAATATGTCAAATAATCAGTGATTATCCGAACCATGAATGCGAATATTGCCATGAAATCCGAGGAAATGATAAGAGTCCTTCTATCACCTTGGATCCAAGTTTACTGTAAAGAAGTGTCGGCATAAGAAGACAAGTATAAGTGTCGGCAGGAGTGGACAAGAAGCAAAAGTAGATGATGGCCGACAGAGTTGAGTCATGTAATTTTTATCTGTAATCGTCCTTTGTTAGAACAGATGTCTTGTAATATTTTGTAAAAGTAACTAGAGTTGTAGTTACTTGAGTCAATTATAACCAGAGTTATGTAACTCGAGTCAAGTTCTCAGTCCTATATAAACCCCTGTAAACTCATTTGTAAACCACCACTCATGTAAGCAATCTTTGAATGCAATATACAGAATTACTAAATTCTCTCTCTTGTCTCTCCGATCTTTGCGAGCAGTTCTCCTCAGTTGTTGCTACCAACATTATATTTAACCAACTATTGCTAAAGCATAACCAGGTACGAGGGGCTAAACTCCTTTTAGGGATCTAAGAGGGAAATTTTATTCGATCATAAGGGAAGTATTATAGATTATGTTATTGGGCAATATGTAAAAAAAAAAGAGAGTCTTTTTTAATGTTAGGATCAGATAAATAAAAAAAGGATGATTACGCCTCTGGTAGGAAACGAAGGAAGGCTGTGCTGTTATGGTCTGAAGGGAGAAGGTTGAGATTCCAAATGAATGAATACTCTGTGTGAGATTTGAAAGGAATTCTCTGTAAATGGTCCATGTATGAAAGAGGACATGGTTCCTTCTATAACCCGGATCATTGTCGGTCAAAATTTATCCTGATTTTATTTATTAGATCCTCTTAGTAAATATTTGTACAGACTTTGATTTTGCAAGTGTGTCCTTGTTTATATCTTTATTTTAAATTCTGCATGAAAATTGCATATTGCCCAGGTCTGCATAAGCTATGGTATATATATATATATATATATTATAACTTAAAGTATGATGGTAATTACCTTATGTCTCAGTGTTTGTTTTCTGTTACACATATTCTGATAATATTTATAACATAAAGAGAGAAGTTTTTTGTCATATTTTAAAATCACATTATTAATTTTTTTTTTCATATGAATTTACAATTTTATCCTTCATTTATTATTTGTAGACTTTGTCCTCATGGCATAGAGTGTATCACTGATCTGATCCTTATTATAAGTCCAATTTTTTTTAAAGAAAAATCATAAATATACACCCACCTTAAGAATCATTAATAATTGTTTTTGAATTTTATCCCTATGAATATGTGGAAAAATGTACCAGTAGCATCTTTTTTAAATGCCCATTATTGAATAAGGGCAAATTTGAAAAAGATAATCAATCTTAGACATTTAATAAGTCTATTTCTTAGTATGTGAAAATTGTTCAAACTAAACTTATAATAAGGATTAGAGTGATATACTCCCTTCGCTCCTTTTATAAGAACAACCGTCACACATACCCCATTCCTTTTTATAAGAAACATTCAGAAAATGTCTTATTTTTTACTTCTTACTTTTCCATTTTGCCCTTGTTTAATTACCCTATTTAATGTTAATATAATAAATTTTCATAGTCCCTAAAGACATATTGCTTCTACCATACTTATTTTCTTATTATCTCTCTTCTACAATCCTTTTTATTATAATAATTTCTTTATTCTCTGTCTTTTTCCATATATCCTCATAAAATAAGGGTATTTTGGTAAAAAAATTGTTACAATTTTGATACACTTATTATTCTTAACCAACATTTTGAACATCGGTTGAACGTTTCTTATAAAAAGAAACAGAGGGAGTATTAAATAGGGGTATAAGTAGGATAGTTATTAAATTTTAAGACAGAGTTAATGGAATTTAAGGTTTTTCTTACTTACGGAGAAACATATTGAAAGTGACTTCTAAATAAGATCAGAAGAGTATAATCTATAAAATAAGTGCTAATCTTGGCTGTTAAATTAAAGTGATTACATATATGAGTGAATTAATTTTGTTTTTGTTTGCTGTAGAGAGAAATGAACCTCACAATTTAGAATTTCAAATTTAATATCAATATGCTTTAATTTGCGGCCAAAAGATTTGATTTCAATATTAGGCATGCTTCATAACTATAATCAACACTTGAATTAGTTGCAGAACGAAGTCACTAATTCATCAAAAGTATAGATTTACATAATGCATGTAAAATGATGAATGTGAGGCTAATTGATGAATATAAGAATAGCAAAATCTGTAGTCTGAATTTAATAAAGAAGAGACAAAATATAAACTGAATAAAAAATGAAACGTAAATGAAACCAAAATTCATCAAACAATTTGAATGTGGTACATATAACGTACATTCCCCAGTATACAACTGAACAAGGAGAAAGGGGGAAAAAGAGTACAACAATGTAACATTATGTGCTGAGATTTTTCTACGAAAATTTGATCAATAGAAAGTCTAACTGTAAACAACAAATTGAATAATTAATTATTAGCGGCCTAAAATAATAAATTAAGCTAATTTAGGCCAAAAATAATGAGTAAGTAATTAATGAATGTTACGTACAGAGAAATACAAGGGATATCCTCTGTGCTTTCGTCAATCCCATATATTCCCAAAGAATAACGAATTTGATTAATTTATGTAATTAATGAATTAATTAATTTGTCACTCCTCGTATGTGTTCTCTGTTATGTTTGAATACAGTTACAGTTGCCTAACGGCGTCGTTTCCGTTCTTCTTCAACCTCGATCAAGTTAGTAATCACCGCTTCTGAAGCATCCTTCAGTAATTCCGACCAGTCCCTAAAAAACCATCAAAACACAAACCCGAGTCAACACAATAACTCTCATTTAATGTAAATTAGACTTTTAAATTAATCTCAGAAAATGAAAAGAGAAACAATGAAAAAAGAACTCATACCCTGTGACAGGGTCAAAGGTTAATCCGACTGTGTATTTGTCTTCTTCAAGTGCGTATCGAAACCGCTGAAGCTCCTTCGCCGGACACGTACCATTGTCTCTGACCTGAAGCTGAGAGGGCTTAACGTAGAAGAAGATCGGAACCACTATTTTCTTTGATTCCATTAGAAGAGCTAGCTCGTGGAGGCAGAAGTAAGAGTCGCAATACCGAGGGCTGAACACGGCGACGCCGACCTTACAGCCTAGAATGGCCTTGTCAATGTGATCAAAAAGCCGGTCGCCGGGCTTCATGTTCATACTATCAAGGAAGGACGGGACACCCATGCCGGAGAGGTGGTGGTAGATCAATCCGGCGACGTTTTTCTTGGTTTCAATTCCACGGTGGTTAATAAAAACGTCAATCGCCGGACGTACGACGTTGCGGCAGAGCTTGGCGGGTAAACACTGCATGGCTTTAGGCACAAGGGACTTGTATGAAGACGACGATGAAGTAACGTTGTAGGTAGGAGAATGAAGAGAGAGAGATGATGATCTGTTGTCTGTTGTTGTTGTGAGAGGTGTTGTGAGGTTAGAGGGGGAAGGTAGAGAAGTATGGGAGGGAGAGAGAGAATATATAGAGGGAAAGGTTTGAAATTTGAAGAAAGGAAATTACAAGGCAAAGTTGAAACAGAAAGAGTAAAAAGGTTTGAATTAGTTGACTACTTTTGTTTTTTTTGGCCCCCCTTCGTTCCTTCGTTTTCTCTTTACATGCCAGTTAGAACTGTTCGTACTTGTCCCTCCTTCAAACACGTCTTCATTCGTCTGGCGCTCTGTTTTTTTTTTTTTTTGGTCCTTTTTTAATTTTTTGGGGTTTATAATTTTCATACGTATCTATATATATAGCCGCTTCTTTATGTTTTTGCTTCACGTTTTTGTAAAAATTTCAGAGGCTGCTTCCTGATCTATACCAACACCACAATCTCTCTCTCTCTCTCTCTCTCTCTACACACACATCTTTTTTTTATGAACTTAAATTATATAGGTCTTCATCACTAACTTTCCATTTTTTTTTCTGTTTTAGTTATGAGTTTTAGGGTTATACATTCATAAGTCTAAATTGACATCTATAAATTGAAAGGTCTATATGTATAGACACACAAGCACACACAACATCCTAGAAATACAAATAATTAAAAGTGGTTATAAGTGCATCAATAAGACTTGGATATACATACATATATACATACACAGTGATATTATTTTGTATATTACTATATATATATATATCTTTTTATTAAATATAGATATATGACATCTATTATGTACAAGTGGCAGAACTTCTCTCCACCCAAACAAGTTGCTGGGATGTGAATATTAACATTTGTGTATGTAGAAGGGGTCTATTCTTTGCCATCAGAATTGTAGGAGATAATAGTTTTTGCTATCAATACCTCTTGTGCCTTGCCAAAAACAATACTATCTCCGAACCTTAATATAAAATCTCATTTGTTAATCTATACTAGAAATGAAATTTTATATTAAGTACTGGACGTAGTATATGAGAATCAATTTTGTGGTTATATAACTTCAAAATAAAAGATAAGATGAGTATAGTAATAAGATGTATTGATGCTGTATAGCATAAACCTTGCTTTGTATATCATCTCTCTTTACCAAATGGATGTATAAGTAAAGGAGATCTAATTATGTGTGAGTATATTTGTCTAAATGTATTATTTATGCATATATTGTAAAGTATATTTTTTATTAAAAAAAAGAAAAAGAAAACATCTTCAACAGTTTCATTTTTTTTCATATAATTTTTGTTTATTTTGAAAATTTTCAAGAACTTCATACTAAAGGATTCTAGAGAAACATATTTGGTCATGTGTGGCAGCCAGATGCATTCCTGGGTAAGTCATCATAAGTGACTAATCTTTTTTTTTTGTAAAAAAAATTATTATTTCGAGTATCCATTATAAGTAAAAAATTTACGTCAATATTAACTGAAAGGTCTATATGTTATAGAAACAAACAAGATGATCTATGCATGTTAGTATGCATATATATCAAATAAAAAAAAAATAAAAGGCAGGCAATTAAAAAATACTAATAAAAGATGGTCCAAATAATAAGAATTTAACCTGTAATCTGTAATATGGTGGACTCAAATCTCATTACCCATATAAATACACTTTTAATGGGTAATCTGTAAATACGTTTGTAACACTACTACAGAATTGAGATATAACCACCCCCAAAGACGTCCTAAATTAAAATTTGGGTGGTTAAAAAGGGAGGCGGTGGCATTTTCGTAATTATATATATGTAGGTGAACCTTTAGGCGTCCCAAATTTGAATTTGGGACGTCTAAAGTGCTTCCTGGAGCGAAATATAAACTTCATAAATTTTTTTTAGCGCCAGGATTTGGGTTTAGGCGTCCCAAATGACATTTGGGACGCCTAAAGCAAGACTTTAGGCGTCCCCTGCGCATGTCAGACAAGTGTCTGACATGCGTCTTCTTCTATCACATCTCCTCTATTTTTTTCTTCAACTTTACTCTTCTTCCTCCTCTCCTCCCCACGCACCCACCGTCGGCCCTTCTCTATTTTTTTCTTCAACTCCTCCCTCCTCCCTTGTTCAAACACTTCTTCTCCCCACGCACCCACCGTCTCCTCCCTTCTTCTTCCTCTTTGTTTCTTCAACGCACGCAACCGTCACTGCTGCAACTTCACCTCCTCCACAGTGGGTAGATTTTTGCTCTCTCCTCCACCTCCGTCCTTCCATTGTTGTGCACACCACCGTGGATCTCCAACGTCTCCAAGTGTGGCTCTCTCCAACGTCTTCTCTACAGTGGATCTCCAACGTCTTCTCTACTAGCTAGTGGGCGCCCTCCCTGATCAGGTAAGGTTGGTTTATTTTCTTCATTTTTTTTTTGTTTATATATTGATATTAGGCTGGTTGGTTTATTATATATTGCTTATATTGAGATGGTTGGTTTATTATATATTGCTTATATTGAGATAGTTGATATTAGCCTGATGTGTTTGGTGTGGTTATATTGCTTAAATTGCATTTATTCGGAAATGGTTTATTTTGTTGTTTAAATATAAATTTACTTGTGTATAATAGAAATCCCTGTTGTTCAGTTTTAGGGAAATCTAGCTTTTATAAGCCAATGGAGATTTATCCATACACACATATAGTGGCACCACCCCATTTCATTAGTCTTGTTCCTGCACCATTAATTAGTATATATAATAAAATAAAATATGATTTATTTAAATTAAAGAAATTCTTGTATTAATTCCAAACAAATTATGAAGAATAATTCAATCCAAAACTTAAAAAGAAAACCATAACCCCAATATTCATTAAATGATTTTTATCTAAATATTTTCAATAAAACAATTTTATTTTTGGAAGAACTCAACTTAAAATTGTTTTGTTAATATTGAACTCGTTTTGTTTTTAATTCTTCCAAACCTCAAAAAAATTCTTTAATTTAATCTTATTGTATTTATTTTATTATACATTAATTATATATATATATATACTTATTAAAAAAATAAGTTACATAGCACTGAAACATTTTTAAGAGGAGAGATGAGGCTAGGAGGGGGCAATAAAGTTATTAAGCTCATATTTTAAAATCCTAAATTGGGTTGATAACTTAATTAGGCAATCCCATCATATGTCGTTGAGAATTGTACTAAACGTGTGAATGTTATTGGTAATGTCTTAGGTGGTAACAAAATGGATCATAGTTGGATGAATGCTTTGAGAATTAGTGAAGAATATGAGAAAAGGGTGGACGAATTTATTGAATTCGCTAAAAAGAATGCTCCTGCAAGAAATGGGAAGTATTTTTGTCCTTGTGTCAATTGTTTGAATGAGAGTAGACGGGATGTTGATGTCATAAAGGATCACCTTCTTTGTGATGGAATAAATCTGCGATACACAAGGTGGATATGGCATGGTGAGGAAGTAACTGATTGTCCGTCACACAAGAAGGAAGCTGTGGATGTCATAGATGAAGATAGAATGGAGAGAATGATTAACGATGTTGAGGCAGAATCCTTTGCGCAGTCGCAGGAGTATGACAGCCTGCGGAGTGATGCAGAGACACCATTGTATAGTGGTAGTAAGTACACGTGGCTGACAGGAACATTACATTTGGTTAACTTAAAGGCAACTTGTGGGTGGACCGATAGTAGTTTCACATTGCTACTTGAACTATTGTGTGATATGTTTCCGGAGGATAATGTACTTCCAAATTGTATGTATGAGGCCAATAAAATCCTGTCTACAATGGGTATGGAGTATAAGAAGATACATGCTTGCCCTAATGACTGCGTACTGTACAGAAATGAGTACGGAGGTCTTAGTGAGTGTCCTAAGTGTAAAACTGCACGATACAAAGTGAAAAAAGAAGGTGGTTGTGGTGATGTGACAAGTAAAAGGCAACCTTTAAAGGTTATGTGGTATCTTCCAATAATACCACGTTTTAAACGTTTGTTTGCGAGTGCAACAAAAGCGAAGAAGTTGAGATGGCACTCTGATGAGAGAATATTTGATGGGAAATATCTTCGGCACCCAGCTGACTCTCCACAATGGCAAAAAATAGATGAAATGTTCCCTCAATTTGGCAGCGAGCCGAGAAACCTACGGCTTGGGCTTTGTACAGACGGCATCAATCCGTATAGAACTCTTACTAGCACACATAGTGCGTGGCCAGTTCTCCTTGTAATATACAACTTGTCTCCCTGGCTATGTATGAAACGTAAGTATATGATGCTATCTATGATGATTTCTGGACCAAAACAGCCAGGGAACGATATTGATGTCTATTTGGCGCCTTTGATTGAGGACTTAAAGAAGTTGTGGGAGGAAGGCGTAGATGTGTTTGATGCTTATAAGAAGGAGTCTTTCAAGCTACGTGCAATGATTTTCACAACGATAAACGACTTCCCTACGTACGAAAACTTGTCAGGGTACAGCGTGAAGGGTCACAAAGCATGCCCAATATGTGAAGTAGACACACACTTCCAACAGCTAAAGCATGGAAGAAAAACTGTCTACCTTGGCCACAGGAGGTTTCTTCATCGGTTCCACCCGTATCGTAGGCTAAGAAAGCAGTTTAACGGCTTACCGGAGCATGGAATGGCTCCAAAGTCACTAACCAGAGAGGAAGTCTACAGTCGAGTGGAACGTATCCATGTCACTTTTGGTAAGAATCAGAGGGTTGCGGGTGAGAAGAACATATGGAAGAAGAGATCCATTTTCTTTGATCTTCCATATTGGCGTTCGCTTGACGTGAGACACAGTATTGATGTGATGCATGTGGAGAAGAATGTTTGTGATAGCCTTATCAGTACGCTTTTGCACATACCAGGGAAGACTAAGGATGAGATTAATGCGAGATTAGACCTTGTCGATATGGGAATAAGAGAACGGTTACATCCACAACTAAGAGATGATGGTAGGAGGGCATACATAGAGCCAGCAGCGCATACACTATCAAAAGCAGAGAAAAGAAGTTTGTGTGGGTGTTTGCATGAAATGAAGGTGCCGCAAGGGTATTCCTCGAATGTGAGAAGATGTGTCTCAATGGACGATTTGAAGTTAGTGGGAATGAAGTCCCATGATTATCATGTGTTGATGCAACAACTATTACCAGTAGCTATTAGAGGCATAATGAAAGATGAAGTACGAAACACAGTGACAAGATTGTGCGTTTTCTTCAATGCTATCTGTAACAAAGTCATTGACACTGAAAAGTTGGATGAACTAGAAAATGAGGGTTACATTATTTTGTCACAACTAGAGATGCACTTTCCACCTTCATTTTTTTGATATAATGGTGCATTTGGTAGTTCATTTGGTGAGGGAGGTAAGGCTATGCGGTCCAGTTTACCTGAGATGGATGTACCCTTTCGAGCGATACATGAAGATCTTAAAAGGGTATTCTAAAAATCCTTATCGACCAGAAGCCTCAATAGTAGAAAGATATGTAGTTGAGGAGGCTATGGAGTTTTGCAAAGATTATATGTCAGGGAAGAAGGAACAATCTCGGCATGAAGAAGGGAGAAGCAAGGGAACACGAGGACTGAAAGTGAAGAATGTTCCTCGTGAAGAGGTGTTGCAAGCCCACTTGTATATCCTGAATAATACGGAAGAAGTTCAACCTTACATAAATGAACACAGAAACACTTTGAAGAATAAGAATCCAAGGAAGAATGACATGCAGATTGCTATTGAGCAAAACAAGACATTCATGCAGTGGTTCGAGGAAAAGGTTTTGCACGAGATCGGTGTGTCTGAGACAATCGAGTGGCTAGCTTGGGGGCCTTCGTTTCAGGTCATTACTTGGACCGGTTATGATATAAATGGCTATTCTTTCTATACCAAAGAGCAAGATGATAAAAGTACCATGCAAAATAGTGGGGTCATGGTAGAAGCTGAATCTATGCACTTTTCCAGTGCGAGAGACAAACCCCATACTAGCGTCTATGGCCTATTATGGAGTTATAGAAGAAATATGGGAGATGACGTACAACAAGTTCAAAGTTGCTTTATTTAAATGTAAGTGGGTTAGCAACAATGCCGTGGTAATAGATAAACAATTTGGATTTGTCTCAGTCGATCTTCGAAGAGTTGGCTATAGAGACGAGCCCTTCATTTTAGCAAGCCAGGCGAAACAAGTGTTTTATGTCACCGATCCTGCCAGCAAAAACATGTCCATTGTCCTTAAAAGTAAAAAACAGAAGTATGGTGATCCGACCTTCAACCTTGATGACACACCACCTTTCACAACAACTACACCTCGAACAAATGAAGTAGAATTGGTAGATGATGACAAATATGCTGTAAGAAATGACCATGGTGAAGGACTATGGGAAACAATATAGAGTAAGACCTTAATTTATAAACGAGAACTGTGTTTTTTCTGTTTTACTTCCCGCTTAGTATATTTCGTTTTCATTGCAATTTACTTACGTTTCTGATAATGCTTTTTGTGTTAACAGGAATATGGACAACGTTAGTGATGACGAGAGGCGTAGAGATGACGAAAGCTCTAGCAATGACGAAAGGCCTAGAGTTGAACCCCCTGCAAGAAGGAGGGTTAGAGGCTGTACAAAGATGGGAGCATTGGTTGCACGTTATGAACATCAACAGGAGAGGCTGCATATAGACTTTGATGACAATCTGAATCCAGTTGGTCCTGAGGAAGACCACTTCATTAGCTACTTAGGGCTTTTAGCTTGAAGCAAAGTGCGCATTACCTACGATAATTGGAGATTGGTTCCCCCAAAAACGAAAGACATGATTTGGCAGCAACTTTTGGTATGTAAGTTTTGATACATTGTAGCTTTGTTCTTATTGTTTCAAATATAATAATCTTATGTTTTACCTTGCAGCAAACATACGATGTCCTAGACACCACGGAGATGTATAGGCACTGGATGGATGAGGTTCGTGTACGATGGAAAAGTTTCAAGAACAAGCTAACAAAACATTACATTCGAGGGGTCCATAGGGGTAAGGATCCATGTGCGGAGTATACATATTTATCTCCAGAGGACTGGAGGTTGTTTGCGGCATCACGAGCAGATCCTGAGTTTTTGGTAAGATTTCTGTCATCATGATATAGAACTTGTAATTTGCATATACTTTATATCGTTGATTCATTTTTTGTTGTTTTTCATTCATAGAAATTAAGTGCAGCAAATGCCCAGAGGCAAGCAGAAAATAAATATCAACATTTCATGTCTCGCGGTGGATATCGGAAGCTTGAGCGGCAAATGATGGCAGAAGAGTTACAGAAAATGAAGGAAGCAGCGGAATCTGATCCTAGCGTTGTTATCCAGCCACCGGCACCTCCTCCAAGTCACAAAAAATGGAAAGCAGGGAGGATTAAGGCTGGGAAGTACATAAATCCGATTGTTGCTGAGGTTGCTGCGAGGATTGTAAGTAGTTATACCATAAGTACCTAATTTTTTACATGTTGCGAGTGGTTTCAATACATTTACGATAAACTGCATGCTACAGGATGACCTAGACGAGCAGAGTAGCCAAGGTTCATTCAATCCAAGTAGACGGATGGACATCTTGTCAACGGCTATTGGGAAGGTAGATGACCTTGGTCGTGTTCGAGGAGAGACACGAGGAGTTAGTGCCACGAGGTATTTTGGACGAGAGCCACGTTATTCGTCACAAGTTGGACCTAGTAAGGACGTTGTGGCCAATATTCGAGAGGAGCTCGAACGAGAGATCGAGGCCAACCTTCGCGACAAGCTCCGACAAGAGCTGTTGCCAGAGCTTCAACTTGAAATGGCAAAGATGTTTGAAGCACAAAGGGCAAGGGACGAGCATAGAACTCAGGAATCCCCGGCCTTCAATAGCACCAGAGGAAGTTACAACCCTCTGGAGCAACCACTTGGTGCCCCTTCTCCCACTCCAGTGTCGGGACCACTTGGCGACCCTTCTCCCACTCCAGTGTCGGGAGACCCTTACACCCTCTATTTGGATGATCCACTGTTGCGTGTTGTTGCTGATGCTCTCGTTCACACATATGCTACCACCCACCATAATCAGCAAATTCCGGAGGATTTTCGTAGGGTGAATGTGACGAGTGTTAGAAAGGGGGAAGAAGGTACAGCCATTCCTGTTCCTGATCCAGAGGTTGGCACGTTAGGTCAAGCGATAGGATCTTTCATCCTTTGGCCTCGCAATCTTATTGGTTCAGACGCAACACCTCCAATGGTAGGAATTACCTTACTGTTACTGAAAATCTGTTGGCATCCTAATAACAATTTGTTTTTTGATGTTCTAAAAGGATGACGAAGCTGCGAGCAAATGGCCCTTCTTAGCACGGCTGCAACAGATCTACAAGCGCATTAAATAGATTGACTTGAAGATGCCTCCAGGGATTGTGGGCCAAGAGGAGTATCCCTACATGATTGACAATAAAGATCTCAAGCAGTTTATCAGGTTGGAGGAGATAGATGCAGGCTGGGTCAAATTTGCAGTCCGGTAAGTTTTTTTTTTCAATTTTCCCATAGAATTCATTTAGTGGTTTTTTGTTTTCATACATTCAAGAATTGATTCCTTATTTTAATTCTATTATAGCACCTTCCACGATCTCTGCACAAACATGGAAAGAAGTAATTGGTATGGATTCTTATGTCCTGCGAATACGACAGGGGATACTTGTACTGTGGCGCATAGGACTCACTATGTCGGCTACCAAATGGCAAATACCAAACTTCGTTGTTATCTAACACCCATTGTCCAACGGTTCGTATTTACATTTTGTCAATTTAAGAAGTTTAATAAATAATTGTCTTCTCACTCATCTAACTTCATTTTAATGTGTACATGTTGTTAAAGTTTCCACTGGACTTTGTGTGTTATATGTCCCCGCCGCAACGTAGTCTATTGGTTTGATCCCTTGAGTAAAAAGCCAGACAGAGATACAAAATCCGTCTTCGACACGTAAGTTATTCTGTTTGTATTTCATTGACAACAAAAATAAATGAATGGTTCTAATTTCTGTTCATTTTGCTTTTCATGATAGTGCTTGTCAAACATATAGAATCCTAGGTGGGTCACGCGAGGGTGCAGTTGTTAAAAAGCCAAAGTGGTTTTATCCCATAGTAAGTACATTCGATCCTACATAATTGTTTCATTGACGGTCCTTTTAGAACTACCTTTATTGATTTTAACAACCAATTGCATCCCTTTGATTAAAAGTGCCCTCGGCAACCTGGCAACACTGAATGCGGATATTATGTTATACTTTATATGTATAACATATCTCAAAGTGGAATTACTAGTGATTTTGAAAAGGTAATCGCTTCTTCATTCTCAAATGATAATATTTTTAGTGTTCTAATCGAAATGCTAATTAATTCATTTGCTTGAGATTCATTTCATCAAAGCTTATTACTTTCTAATTTTCGGATTTTTGATAATGAAGATGCCTACCTACGTGAAGACCTTGATTTGATCAGAGATCTTTTGGCTGGACATCTTCTTCAACATATAGAGCAGTAAACTTGTTATTTTATATCAGTTTGTACTTGTGTGATGACAGCGTTTTGACACTTTCTGGTTGTTTTTTGTTGATATATATAGTAGTAGGTTGCATGAAAGGTTATTGTATGTATATATAGTAAAGATTGTAGTGCTGGATGTCCTTACCAGTTTGTAACGGACAGTGTGGTTTATGAATCCATCTTCTATTCTATTTCTGCAGTTTCAATTCGTTGGGTAATACAGAATGTAAATTATGGTATAAAAAAAAACCTAACTTTTAGACGTCCCAAATTAAGAATTGGGAGGTCTAAAGTCCCCCAGGGTGGGACTTTAGGCGTCCCAAATTACAATTTGGGACGCCTAAAGTCAGACTTTGGGCGTCCCTATCATTTGGGACATCTTTTGTTTCAACTTACTACCAAGGTACTGAAAACCGGACCGGTCACTGAACCGGTCAAGGCACTGGGTTAAGGGTCAGTGGGTCAGATAGGTAGTCAAACCGGAGCTAAACCAGGACTAAACCGGTGAGGAAGTAAATATTTTAGGCTTATTTATATGAAATTCTATGTAAAAATAATAAAAAATGAATTTTTTCAAAAAAAAAAAAAAATTGGGTGAACCGGTCCGTACAGTTCACCCCCCGGACCGGACCGGTTGGACCACCGGTTCGCCGGTTCGGTCCGGTTCGGTTTTCAATTCCTGGCTTACTACGCCCCCAGCATATACGTCCCCCCGTTTTGGGACGTTAAAAGTGCCAAATTTGGGAGGTTAAAACCTCTTTTTGTAGTAGTGTAAACACTGCCCATACATCTAGAGATATCTATTTTTTAACGAGTGTTGTGACTGACTCCCAAATTTTGGTATTTTGGTTTGTTCAACAAAATGGGAGTGAAGATAAGACATCTTCTTTGCACATGCTTTTCTTTTTTGCCTAACCACATGCCATTTTGATTTTAACCGTGTCTTTACGCCTTGGGGTCAAATGCAAAATATTTATAACCAAGAATTGCAGTACAATGCAACACTCGGGTCGTCTCACTTGAGGAGCTTTTTATTGAACTACCTAAGTAAACTAATTATCATACAAATGCAATTAAAACAAGGGGAAAACAATTTTTTGATTTTTCAAATTAATAGTTAAAAGAAAATGCAATTTTTAATCAAATGCTAATCTAATATTTTTGGTATTTTCTTTATAAAAATGGAGAATGATTGAGAGTGAATGGAATGGTAAGGGATGGAAAATATGAATGAAGAATGCTCTTGGTAATGAGGAAATGACAATCATTGCTCAAAAAAAAATTATGGGAGTGAAGAATTCATTAAGTCTTAAAAACAACCTCAAGATAACACTTGAGTCCAATATTCTCAATTAATAGTAGCTCCTACAAACATAGCAAACTACTACCTCTTGAGATATTATTTAAAACCACTTAATGTGCAATTGAAATTTGAATAATGCAACATGAATCTTCTTGGATTTGAGTGCTAAACAACCCCTCAAGGATACAAATCAACCACATTAACTAGACAATAACACGCTAATTAACATAATCTCATTGCAACCATAAAGAAATTCAAACATATTCAAACATATATAATCTTCACATTGTAAATTCAATCTCAACTACAATTATTAAACCAAAAGAGACAATTAACATTAATCCCAATTCCAAAATTATATACAATAATTCCTAAAACTATGCAATTAAATATATAATTCTAGACTAGTGAAATGATAGAAAAACTCCCTTTTATAGTCCATTAAGCTCAAGCACAAATCATCATCACCAAGAAGCAAAGAATCAGCCACGCATGATGTTAACTGCAACCATAGTTTGATCCAAACATGAAAAAACCATGGAAATTGAGGGGACTGAATTTAGTGAAAGCTGAAAATGGGTTTGTCAGCCAAGTTGAAAAAAAAAGAGAGGAATGAATCTGTGTGGGTGAAGAAGAAAATAAGAATGTTGAAAGCAATGATGATGACAGACTGAGAGAAGGTTGATGGTGTAGTAATGGAGAGAAGGAGGAAGCTACGGTGAAGTTAGAACAGAAGAAGGGTGGACGCTGTGATAGTGTTAGACGGTGGAGGAAGGTATTGAAGACAGAGAAGGAAATGACGCCGGTGGAAGAAGCGGTGGTCGGTGGTTAGAGAGACAATGTGGTGGTGATGACACGACACTCTCCTCTTTGAAATTCTCAGCTCGTGTATCTCTTCCTCACAGCTCCGGCTTGGTGGCAGCACGGTTAAGAGGCAAAGCTTGCCGGATCTGTGTTGTAGCATGATATCCATCTCTTTCCCTCTCCTCTCAAACTCTCGTTGCTCAAGTTCAGATCTCTCTCGTAACTCTCAATCTCCAGTCTCTGCTCTCGGATCTGTGAGTGGCGGACGGTGAAAGAAGCTCGCCTCTGCTCTGGTTCAAGGTGGTCACCGGCGGTAATGGTGAAGAGGAGAAGCTTGTGCCGCCGGCGACACAAGAAGATGAATGATGATCCGATGATGATGAAGCTCGATGATCATCCCTTTGTGCGGCGCCTCCCTATGTGATATATGCTCTCCAATCAGTCGGGTCTGTCTCTCTCTTTCGGATCTCTGCATGTCCATATCTCATGTCCACAGCCAACCAAGTCAGGTCTCCTGTTCTGTGTTTCGGATTCTTCAATTGGGCCTGGGTTGCATCTCTATTATATTTCTCTTCTCGGGTCCAGATCCGATTTCCCTTCTATTTCTTTCTTTTCTCGGGCTCTCCCAAAAACCCATCTCAGCTCTGTTCTGTATTCTTTAAGTCCATGTCTCCTCTAGCTTTCTTTTTCCTTGTTGGGCCTCCATTCGGCCCAATAATTTGAACCTCCAAAATCTCAAATTTCCTTCTTAAGCACCTACAATGCAAAAATTAAGCACAAAATAATATCACAAGTACAAGAAAATATTTGTATAAATAATTAACAAATTTATGACCATTTTACCCCTATTTACAATTAATTCAATACAAATGTCTCTAATTAAAAATAGTGCTTAATCATGCAATTATATTCTAGAAAATGCATTAAAAATCCCAAATTAACCAAGAAAAATCATATAAAATTATGGTTCAATCACATTTCAAAATTTATTTTGATCAGTTTCTTCAGATAATATATTATTTTTTGTGGGGGAAGCATATATTAGAGAGTATTATGGATTTAAATTATAGTACTGTTAACTTGAAAATTTTGTTTGTATATTCAAATCACTCAAATTTTTGTTTAAAATATATACTTTATATATTTGAGAATTTAAACAAATAAAACACACTCATTTATGCTAATTTATTGTATAAATCATAAGCATATTGATTCTCTAGGTGTTTTTTTAATGATAAATGATAAAAAAAGAATTTTGAAATTATAAAATCTCAAATCAAATATTTTTTATAAAATGAATTGTGAATTATTTATCAAATCTCGTCATTACTTTATCAATTTTTAGTAATAAGCTTTATTTATAATTTTGCAATTTAAAAATGTTTTTCTATAACTTTCTGTTTTTTAGCCTTTTGGGAATTTGAAAGGATCTTGCTATTTTATATTGGTGATTGCCTGACTGGGTATGGATTATCGTCCTTTGCTCTAAACTAATCCTAAAAAAATCAAAAGTAAACCAATAGGACGACAACTAGGGTTGGAAACAAGCCAGATCAGGTCAGGTTTTTGCCTTAACAGGCCTGACCTGTTACGGCACAAACTGGCCTGAATCTAGCTTGTGGCCTGTTGAAGGCTAATTTTTAGGCCTGGCCTGGCCTAAAGCGTGTTAAAGAGGCTTGGATTTTTAAATTTTTTAAGCAAACCGACAAGCCTACAGGCCACACTGCAAAACAGGCTAATAGGCCATAGGCAAAAAACAAACCTCCTTAACAGGCCGAAAACAGGCTAAAACTTACAGGCTCAGGCGAAATTATCCTTTAACCCTCATCTAATTTTTTTTGTAAAAAAAATATTTTTACAGGCTCAGGCCTAACTGATAGGCCTAACAGGCATGTCAATAGTCCTTGGCCTGGCCTATTAAGAAAAACAGACTTTTGTTTTGGCCTTTTAGCCTAATAGGCCAAGCCTGAACAGGCCAATCACAGGCCAGGCTACAGGCCCCTGACAGGCTGCCTGACCTGTTTTCACCCCTAACGACAACAACAGATATGTCAGTACTCACGTGCTTTGACATTATCTTACGGAGCTTCTTTAAATCAATGAATTCTTTTCTTTTCCCCGAAATTTAAATACTTAATCTATTAATTTTTGGGAAAATGATAACTAGGTCCCAAGGTACACAAAAAATCCCAAAAAAATCCCTTTGAAACATGAATTCACCATGTCCAATTACAAAAATAACTCTCACTCAAATAACAAAAGAAAACGCACAGAGGAGAGGAGGGAAGCACGTTTTTGTGATTAAGCAATTAAGGAAAAAGAGAAAAATGCACGGACGAAGGGCGTAGGAGGTGCAACATTGAAGGGATACAAAGTGGTGTTAATGTGGCTGGGAACATCAGCTTCATTATCGTCCAGGTACGGGTAGCAACGTACAGAAGCGAGCTGGAAATTTTTTTTTTCTATGTGAAAGTTAGTTAGATTGAGATCGAGGGGGTTGTGAAAGGTTGGATCTTGGGCTAAAAAATGGAGTAAGTGGTAGGTGGTAGACAAGAAATGTTAAGAATTTGGTAGACAAATGAGCTTGATCATTGAAGTTGGGGTTTCACCTTGGGTGGGTTGTGTTTTGTTAGAATGCTTTGTTTTTGTGGCATGGTAACAGAGGAGCTGTTGTTTTTAAAGTAAGAATGGTGAATGTAATTGATATTCTTTGCTGGAAAAACGCTGAAATGAACACAAAAAATTGTTGTAAATATGTGCATATGAAGTTGTAAATATTGCTTTGGAATTTGTTAACACGTACCGAACCTGTGCTCTGTTTTTGGGGAAGTAAACAGAGGTTTAGCCTTGTTTTTAGTGTGTTTGGTGTTATTAGATAAAGCACATGTGTAGGAATAAAACGTGTAGTTAACGTGTTGTTAATATGTGCATATGAAGTTGTAAATATTGCTTTGAAAGTTGTTAATATGAAGTTTGTGTTGCAGATTGTCATGAAAGATGGGAAGTTGTTCGGGGAATAATCTATTTTGTTTCTTTCATATGGGGGTAAGTTTTCAAATGGTGGAGAAGATGAAATGCAATATGTTGGTGGTTTAGTAAGAACAAGATGTGTAAAGGAAGGCACAACATATGAGGAGTTGCGAAGAATCATATCATCCATAACGGGAAAAGAAAGGAATGAAATGCAAATGAAGTTCAAAGTTGCCCTTGATACATCAACATTTGTGGATCTTGTAGATGATAAAGGGGTGGATCATTTAATCAAATTTAATGAATAATATGGTCATGTGTATATTAAAGAGAATGGTGATAATGACAGTACAGAACAAGCAATGAACGGTCAAATGGAAGAGCAAGAACTGTAAGTTTATTTGTCCTAAGAAAAATAATTTTTTCCAACGTTAATATGTGCAAGAGCACTCAAACTTGTAATTTCTTGCAGGATTGATCATTTGTTTGGAGGTGAAGGAGGAATATGTACATCCCTACATGGTTTGTTAAATGAAAGTCAAGTGATCTCATCATTGACTTGTGCTACACAAATGGTGCCAACCCCAATACGAGAAATGAATCATGAAAAATGGAAGGATTTGATTATTGGAGCAGGACAAATTTTTCCGAATGCTATGAGCTTTCGTCAAACGTTATACAAATATAGCATTACTCACAAGTTTTCATATCAATTTGTCAAGAACAATCAACACAAGATAATTGTGAAGTGCAAGGTTGATGTGGAGACAATCAGTTCTCGGTTCGAAGTTAAACACGCTGTCATTGTTCACAACATGGTATGCTGTATTTACAACATCATAAGTCATATTAACAACATATTCAGTTACCTTTACAACATGTAAAAGGAATGCATGCTTGTGCAGTGTTTACAACACATGTTGCTACGTTTACAACACGTTAAGTTATTTTTACAAGTCTTTAAGCTAATTTTACAACTATTTTCACTAGTGACACCAAGGCAGTAGCTTGTGCAAGAAGCTACAACATACACACCACATTTGCATAACTTTTGTCATTGTTCACAACGTAGTATGCTATATTTACAACATCATAAGTCATATTAATAACGTATTTAGTTACCTTTACAGCATGTAAAAGGAATGCGTGCTTGTGCAGTGTTTACAACACATGCTGCTATGTTTACAACACGTTAGTTATTTTTACAAGTCTTTAAGTTAATTTTACAACTATTTTCACCAGCGACACCAAGGCAGTAGCTTGTGCAAGAAGCTACAACATACACACCACATTTGCATAACTTCTGTCATTTTTCACGTGGTATGCTGTATTTATAACATCATAAGTCATATTAACAACATATTCAGTTACCTTTACAACATGTAAAAGGAATGGGTGCTTGTGCAGTGTTTACAACACATGCTGCTACGTTTACAACATGTTAAGTTATTTTTACAAGTCTTTAAGCTAATTTTACAACTATTTTCACCAGTGATACTAGGGCAGTAGCTTGTGCAAGAAGCTACAACATACACACCACTTTTCTGGCACTTCTCTCATCATTTACAACATGTTATGCTATATGTACAACAACATAAGTCATATTAACAACGCATTAAGTTACGTTTACAACATGTAAGAAAAAAAGCGTGCTTGTGCAATATTTATAACATATTATGCTACGTTTACTGTAATATCCCAATTTTGATTATGGGCTAAACATGATTAGTGTGGATAATTATGAATTTAATTGGAATAATTATGTGTTTTATGGAAATATTAATTAATATGTCATAATTAGTGGAAAATTGGAAGAATGGAAATATTGGCCATAAGTGGTAATTAATGGGGAAATTAATTGCTAATTAAGTGGAAATGAGAAGTGTGAGCAAAATGGATAATAGAGAGATTAAGGTGATTAATTGGTGAGAACCAATAGCATTGTGACATGTGGCAAAAGTGGGTGTAGAGAGAAGGAGAAGAGAAAAGTCCAATGGGATTAGAAAACAATATTTTCTCTCTCTTCTTCCCTCTTTTCGGTTGAGTATATGGGAGGTAGTATGTCATCATCATTCTTCATCTTCCCCAACACTCTTCTCTCTCATTTCTTCCTCCATTTCCGGTGACCAAGTTAGGCAAGAGAGAGGAAGGAAAAGCTTGTGATTTGGGTAAGTAAATGGCCTCCATTGCTCAAGTTCTCTTCATTAATGTTGATCCTTGGAGTGAGAGCCTCATTTTGATGTTTATAGTGTGCCATTTGGTGTTGATTTGTGCCACACAAAATTTGGAGATTTGAGAATCAAAGAACCTCTTTGGTAAAGTGAAAGAGGTAAGTGAGACAATCTATCTATCTAGGTTTTATGCCAAATGGTTTGGTTTGAAATTTCTGGAAAATTTGGCCTATTTTTGTTGGATATGGGTCATTGGTAATTTGGCATGTTTATTGGTGTGGAAAATGGTGTTTTGATATGAGTTTTGAATAGATAGATTGATTGGAGGTTGAAATGTTAAGATTGATGGTTTTAGGATTTTGGTGTTTAATGTTGATTTAAACCAAAGCATGATAATGGAGTAGGATTTTGGTAATTCTGATGATTCTATTGAATTCCTTGGGTGTTTTTGTGTGGGAGTAGCTTTGGTTTAGTATTTGAGTTCATTTGGATCACTTGGTAAAAAATTCTGGAAGTGCTGTTATACCTTCTGCGTTTTCTGGTTTCTAATAAAATCACTCGAGTGATCTGGGGTTCACTCAAGTGAGGGATGAATATCACTTGAGTGAGGATGGGTTCACTCGAGTGAGGTAGTGCAATTTCCCTTTCTTCCTTCAGTTTTCATGTTGCACTTCCATGTGGGAGGCAAGAGTGTTGCCTCACTTGCAAGTGTTGTGGGTTCTCACTTGAGTGAGCCTCCTCTCACTCGAGTGCTGATGTATTTGTCAGCTGATCTATTGTCTTGGGTTGTCACTCGCGTCCAAAATTCAAAAGTACGCTTTAACGCTTGCGAGTGTTAAGTTGTCACTCGAGTGAGGTCTTCTTCACTCAAGTGCTCCTCTTCTTTGAAAATTCTTGTGCTCTCGGGTCCTTACTTCCTATCCTCACTTTCTAGCACTTGAGGTGCTGTCCGTACCATCACTCGAGTAAGGCGTTCTTCACTCGAGTGTTCGTACCAGCACTCGAGTGAGACCATTTTCACTCGAGGTGCAGCAGTGAAAAATCAGTTTTTGTGCTTCCAAAAAGGGATCTTTGAGATAGTTCTTCAAACCCCTTAGGGCTATTGTTAGAGGTATTCTTGAGTACTAAAAGAGCAATAATGACAACCAATAAAGTGTTAAGAAGCTATTGAGATCTGGAATAGGGAAATAACTCTTCGTCACTTATTATAACTATAGGATACAATATTTGCCCTACTCAGGAGAGACCGGTGCCAGGACACGCCCAGAAAGATCAAGTAGTGACTTTTCTCTCATGTTGTGTATGATACTTGGTATGCATGTTTATCATTGTGAATGTGTTATCGGCCCTAAGGCATTACAGCGCGAGCAGTTCAGCGTGAGCCGTCGTAGGGGGAAATGCTCATGATACCTATCCCGGCCGTTGTATCTTCCGTTGTAAGTGTCGAGGCTGCGTTATGGAATCGTGGATTCCTGTTTGAGTATCCAGCCCGTGGGCCTGTGTGTTATGAAATATTTTACATAGATCCCAGCTATGGTGATATATGTGATTTGTTCATGTGGATGTGCAATACAGCAAGCAGTTCAGCATAAGCCGTCGTAGGGGGGCGATGCCCATGATACCTACCCCGACCGTTGTAACTGTTGTTGTGATTGCTATGTGTTGTTTGGATGATTTACTTTCATGCTTTGATATTGTGCATATTATGAGTGATTTGTTACTACGGGGATTCTTTAGAATCTCACTCTCCCAAAACACAAATTTTAGACAGGGCTGAAGGATCCAAAGGAAAGAGGAAGACGAAGAGTAGTTAGAGCTCCAGTTTAGGAGTTTAATTTGGTTAATGGTTATCAATGTAAAATTCATTGGATATTTTGTGGTAAATAGTTGTATATTTTGGAAGTATAGTGTAGTTTTGTGTAATCCCCAAGATAAGGGAAAATAATTATTGGCTTTGTGCCTTTGTATAATCCCTTTACTAATTAATGGAACCCGAGTGTGTCGGGAATTTACATTATACTATGATATGTATGAATAAAATCAACATGTGCAGGCCATTTGTGTGTTGAAATGTGAGTAGGAGACCACTGTGAATCGGTTTTGAAAAAGTTTTTCAAAAACCTTGATTTTGAAAAATTTACTTTCTTTAAGTTTTAAATCGTCTATGGTTTCTAATTCCACATTAATTACATTTTTACGAACTAATCTCGGCCTTAATCGTGAAGGGGGTTACATTTACAACACTTAAAAGTCATTTTAACAAGTCTTTAAGCTTTGTTTACAACTATTTCTAGCTGTTGCACTAGGGCAGTAGCTTGTGCAAGAAGCTACAACTTACACACCACTTTTCTGGCACTTTTCTCATCGTTTACAACATGTTATGCTATATGTACAACATCATAAGTCATATTAACAACTTATTAAGTTACGTTTATAACATGTAAGGAAAAAAGCGTGCTGGTGCAATGTTTATAATATATTCTGCTACGTTTACAACACTTAAAGTCATTTTAACAAGTTTTTAAACTATGTTTACAACTATTTCTAGCTGTTGAACCAGGGAAGTAGCTTGTGCAAGAAGCTACAACATACACACCACTTTTCCGGTACTTCTCTCATTGTTTACAACATACACAACACTTTGGTGGCACTTCTGTGATTGTTGACAATATGTTATGCTATATTTACAACATCATCAGTGATATTAAAAACTTCCTCTGAACGGTTTAATTTTTGACACTCTCATAGGGTCTTACCATCAGCTGAACCCAGTGATGCTTCAATGTGCATAAAATTTCTGAGGCGACACTGGCAACATCATGAGGCCTTGTTCACAACTTCCAAAGCAATATTTACAACTTTATTAACAGCACGTTAACTACACGTTTTATTCCTATACATGTGCTTTTTCTAATAACACAAAACACACTAACATTCAATCATATCCACTTAAAACAAGGCCAAACCTCTGTTTGCTTCCCCAAAAATAGAGCACAAGTTCGGTACGTATTAATAATTTCCACAGTAATATTTACAACTTCATATGCACAAATTTACAATAATTTTTTGTGTTCATTTCAGCGTTTTTCCAACAAAGAATACCAATTACATTCACCATTCTCACTTTAAACATAGCAGCTCCTCTGTTACCATGCCACAAAAACAGAACACTCTAACATAAACACAATTCACCCAAGGTGAAACCCCAACTTCAATGATCAAGCTCATTTGTCTACCAAATTCTTAGCATTTCTTGTCTACCACCTACCACTTACTCCATTTTTTAGCCCAAGATCCAACCTTTCACCAACCCCTCAATCTCAATCTAATCGACTTTCACACAGAAAAAAAAATTTTCCAGTTCGCTTCTGTGCGTTGCTACCCGTACTTGGACGATGATGAAGACGATGTTCCCAGCTACATTAACACCACTTTGTATCCTTTCAATGTTGCATCTCCTACGCCCTTCGTCTGTGCATTTTTCTCTTTTTCCTTAATGGCTTGATCACAAAAACGTTCTTCCCTCCTCTCCTCTGTGCGTTTTCTTTTGTTATTTGAGTGAGGGTTATTTTTGTAATTGGACATGGTGAATTCATGTCAGAAAAGTCCCTAGGAACTTTTTTGATCTTTGAATTTTCAAATGGAGTTTTTTGGGATTTTTTGTGTACTTTGGGACCTAGCTGTCATTTTCCCTTAATTTTTTAAAATTATTTTCTTATTTTTTGATATACTATATAACTAAGCAGTTATTTGCAAACATTTTCATTTTTTAAAATTAGATTTTTTTTTTGCCTACTATTAAAGTTGTACTATCTGAATACAAATTTTTGGATGCTATCAATTCCTATAGCCTCACTTTAAATTTAAGTTTTAATTAATTAAAATTTGAAAAGAAAGAGTGAGAATGATTAAAAGTAAATTACTCATTAACTTATTTGTGATCAGCATATTATAAATGACATGCTTATGTTTACAGGAAAAGGAGCGAAAACTCTCTGTATAAATATTTTATTAGGCAGAAAGACATGAATTTAATTACTGAAATTTTCTATGTATAAAATTTGTAGTATTGTTACCTTTTATATTTACAAATATATCATGTCGCGGTCTCATCATGAATAAAATTTCTGAACAAGAAAATATTTTACCCATTTTTCTTAGGTTCATTTAAAACTAAGTGTTTGTTTGGGTTGGCAGTAGAAGCTGTTTTTTTGACGTGATTTACGGTATACAAAGTAAATATATAAGAGGAGTTCTGTCTTGACTTATATAAACGTGTTTTTCCAAACCCAAACAGGCCCTGAAATTATGAACTCAGCGTCAGCATCAAGTTGCAAATCTAAAATACAGAAAATTCAAAGTGTGAATTGGAGTTATAAATCAACAAAGCAATGGCAATATGGTCATTATTGTTCTTTTATTTGATTAAAGGAGATAAACACTTTTCCTTCTGTCATGGCGGCAATTTAGACACGTTTCACAAGTATCCACCTTTATGTTTCTTTATCTTTTGGGTTTGAGATGGGTTGAAACAATTAATATTTAATTAAGGTCAGGGACGAGTTTGGAAAAATCAAATTTTTATAACTATATATGGTTTTAGAAAGGGGCAAGGTGAAAATTTAGTAATCAATTATTTTCCCATGAGCAACTAACACAATTAATTATTTTAGGTATAAAAGTAGGCATAATCAATTTTTTTGGGTAGTATATATAGCAATGTCATTAACCTTGATTAACTTCCGTTACTTTTTATACTGTGGGTCTCATCAGTCTTCTCACTCTCTGTTATTGTAATATATTTTTATAGATGTATCTTTTTTAATGGGACAATATCATTTAGACCTCATGAAAACAATTTTATTTCAATAGATCCTCAAAAAATTCTGAAATTTCACTGCACTCTTTTGTGTCAAAATGAAATTAAATTTTTAAGTGAAAAGACAATAAGGCCCTTACTTTATTTTTTTTCCATAAGAGCATTTATAAGACAAATAAGGGGATTCACAAGACAAATAATTAAATGGATTTAAAAGAATCCAAGGGAAGTAAAAAAAACTTTTACATGATAAATATGTGAATGATCAAAATTTTTTAGCTCCCTGAATTCTTTTTAAATCCCTTTACAAGACAAATATGGTAATTTAAAAGATAAATAAGGAAATTTATAAGACAAATATAGGCATTTACAAAACAAAAAATGTTTTTGTCTACTTTTGGACTCAATAAAAGATAATTGTGTTGGGTGCTCATAGTGAAATAATTCATTTCTAAATTTGCATCTTTGTCCCTTTAAAAATATATTAAAATAATAAAGAGTGAGAAGACTGGTGGGACCCAAGTGCAAAAAGTAACAAAAGTTAATCAGGGTTAACGGCATTGTTATATATACTACAAAAAAATTGACTGTCTACTTTTACACTCTAAAATAATTAATTGTGTTAGGTGCTAATAAGAAAATAATTTATTGTTAAATTTGCGCCTTCACCTTTTTAGGAACAATGCAGCATTATATTAAATTTACCAAGAGGCCAACATAATTTTCAAAAAAAGCCGGATGGCATTAATAATAAATTGAAATAAAGTAATATCTTCTAATTTATTAAGCACATATGTTTCTTTAAAATATGAACCTACAACTTTTTTCAGATATATTCACAATATCCTCATTATCTAGCACAAAATAAATAAATAAAGGAGAAGGGACCGATCGAGAAAATAATGTAATTAAATCATGCACCAATTATATCGGTACAGAATTTGAACTCTCACCCTTATACTTCGAAAAAAAAAAAAAAAAAAGTGAAGAGAGGGACACACAAGTCACAACCTGGACTTGGTATAATTAATCTATAACTCACATATATTTATATATGTTTTTTTATGCATAGTAACAAGTGGTTTATTTTATTTTATTTTGGGGGGGGGATTAAACAAATGGTTTATCATAATATCATAGAACATGGGACGAAATGCGCTCGAAAATATGGCTTGATCCGTCGTAAGTGACATGCATAGCAGTAATTAATTTATTAGACACACATATTCTACTTCGAGAGAGACGGAATAAGACGGTGGTTATAATAAATAAATAATACACAATTAAACTTTGTGGGGACATATTTTTATGAAGCCGTAGCGTAATAAATTGAGTCAGAATATTCTCAGAATATAAACATTGAAAAAGAACGCAAACGATAACTAACTTCATTATTTTGTTGTAAGAACTCATCTACTAACTAATTTTCCTTCTAGTTTTTTTTTTTTTTGAAATATAAATTTTCCTTCTAGTTGGTAGCTTTAATTTGTTAACTTTTTCCTGTATTAATAATGAAGTGACCGTTGATGGCTTATTCACATTGTTAATACTATTAATTAATCACTCCCTCATATATATTCAACCAAGTACCGACCATTTTATTCCATATATGAATGCATACATAATAAAGATATAACCTTTAATTTTGTCCTTTCATTCCTTTTTTTGATTCAGTGAATAATAACCCACAAGTTTTAATTTGCTTCTTTAGAGTTTTGACTCGTTAAACGTTTCCGATGTGGGCTTCTTTAGTGTGTGTGGTGCTTTCTTGTCACATATCAAATATTCGCGGCAATAATTCACATCCACACTCTTTCCCTTTTTGCCATAGTTGACAAATATCTCAAGTTTAGATCCTTCTAACATACCATTACCACTCCGTTATTATTATAAGTCATTTTTATAAGAAATTTTAGCTCCAACTATAAATTACTTGGAAGATTGTTGTTAATGAATACTCCTCCGGTCATTAATATAAGACATATTTACGGAGTTGATCTTAATTTTAAATATAAGACATTTTTCATATTTGTCAATATTTTTTTAATTTAACATTACTGATGCTCCCTCAAAATAATCAAGGAAAAGAGGGGATTAAGAAATTAAGGAAGATGATTAAGACGTTTTAAAAACTATATGTCTTATTAACTAACTTAATCAAATTAGGTAAATATGTCCTATATTAAGAATCGGAGGGAGTACTTTTTTTTTTCCAATTTTACCTCTATTAAATATAATAAATGTGTAAATTATAACATTCTAACGTCTCGCTCTCGATATTGTCTGTTTTGAGGCCCCGTCATCTCTCATAACTTTAAAACACGTCAAAGGGAGAGTATTATATGTTATTAATATCTATTGGCATATATACACATAGTGGCTGGTGAGAAATTTTGTAGCTCTATCGTAATCAGTTTTGAACATTAGGGCTTTGTTTTGGACATAAATTCCTCATTGTTTTCATCTACTATACGTGTCTTTGAGAGAGTTAATACATTTGAATTTGAAAGTCTTTGTCCCACAAAATAAATAAATAAATAATTTGAAAGTCAGGCGACTGTTCAACATACACTTGAACTCACGTTAGCTTCATTAATTGATTATTATTGAACACAATCCAAACGGCACATATTTACTTTGTCATAGTAACTATCCCATCATAACCAGCCAACACTCTTGGGTCCATATAATAGAGAAGATTATTATGTAAATAGTTTTCTTGTTAATCTATGTCCTAGTTAATTAAGTAATAATCAAAGATTGCATATAGTTGTTTGTTTGACAGTCAAAATTGTGATATTTGAAATAATGAATGGAGTAATTTACAACTGCTAATTAAGCTCAATTGAAATCAAAGTCTTCGCTAAATCTTAGACCACCAATTATACCTATTGATCAAACCCTATGACTAGGGGTAGAATTAATTAAAATTTAGTTCCTCTACATTATTCTTTTGCGTTAACTGTACTCATTCAGCTTTCTTATTACGACAATATTTTTTTTTAAAAAAAAAATTGAGAGTTATATACATATTTATTATATACTCACTGTTGAAATTGTGATGTAAAAAGGCCCAATGGGCTTGCTGTTTGGGCCTCGTTAGGATTAGTTTTGGCTCTGTTTCGTCGACTCTGTTTCCAGTATATATGCGTGTACAGTGCATTATTGAAGATATATTGTATGTTTCTGACAGTGTGAACTACACAAAAGTGAGTTCAGAAATATTAGAGTTCGAGAGATCAGTTTTCTAACATGGCATCAGAGCCACTGATCCTCTGAATTTCTGTCTTCTTTACCTTGATCCGTCCGCTCGCTTATTCCTCTGTTTCTAATCCCTAATTCGAGATTTCCATCGGTTTTCTTGCTGCGACTCATGGGCGACGCACAGAAAACTTCCAGTAGCGAACTCGTACCCGGTGGCTTGACTTTCAATGATCCGCTTTATTTGCACCCGTCAGACACTCAAGGGGCAACGATTATTCCTCAGGTTCTCACCGGCAGCGAGAATTACTCGATTTGGTCGCGCGCCATGAAGATCGCCCTCAGAGGTAAGCATAAACTGGGCTTTGTCGACGGTACTTGCAGAAAAGATTCGCAAGAAAAGCACCTCCATGATCAATGGGAACGGTGCAATGCCGTGGTTCTTTCTTGGATTCTTCATTCCATTTCTAAAGAACTCGCCAACGGGATTGTCTTTTGTGAAGATGCGCATCTCATGTGGACCGACCTCAAAGAGAGGTTTGATAAGATCACTGGCTCCCGGATCTTTTCCCTCCACCGTGAAATTGGATCCCTCAAACAAGGTCCCATGCGGGTTTCCAGTTATTTCACAAGACTCAAAGAGCTGTGGGAGGAGCAATCATCCTTGGTCCCCATTCCGTCGTGTCGCTGTGCAACCTCAAAGACATATTCTGATATGATTCAACAGCAAAAATTACTTCAATTTCTCATGGGACTGAATGAGTCTCACAGTCAGGCAAGAAGCCAGATTCTTTTAATGATTCCTCTTCCTTCCCTGAATCAAGCCTATGCGATGATCTCCGAAGATGAAGCCCAAAGATCTATCGCTGGCTATACAGAAGCCTCTCCCGTTGAAGGCACTGCCATGGCAATCCGTGGCCGTGGACGAGGCAGGGGAAAGGGAAGAGGACCTCCTCCTCAATGTGGTTACTGTAACAAGCGAGGCCACGTTAAAGAGCAATGCTATGAATTAGTTGGTTATCCCTCCGACTATAAAGGCCCTAAAAGCAAGACTGGCCAACAAGGTTCTCCTGGTAAGGTCTTTCAATCCGTGCGTGATTCTGAGGAAGCCACTTGTGCAGCCAACACGGTTACTCCAAGCTTCACTCAAGCACAATATGATCAGCTAGTGGAAATGATGCGCAAGGACGCTGAGTTCAATGCTCATGCCCTCACTGGTATGGCTCTGCCGCTATCTTTTTTCTCTAAAACACATACACACTGGGTGATTGATTCTGGGGCTACAACCCATTTGGTTAGTGATTTATCCCTATTCGATAGCTATACAGAGTATGTTGGCCCTACTAAAACTATTAAGATACCTAATGGCAATCGCATGCACATTACACATGTAGGCCGAGTTACATTTACTGCTGACTTTATATTAGATGATGTCCATTATGCCCCTGATCTGAAATTTAACTTAATATCTGTCCCACGGATCACTAAAGACCAGCAATGTGTTGTTATGTTTTATCCTAACCATTGTTTGATGCAGGGCCTTCAGGGTGGCAGAATGAGAGCGACTGGTAAGCTCATTAATGGGCTTTATATACTGCAACATGCTAGAAATCTTGATACTGCCAATTGTGCTAGGAATGTCAATACAATACCTTGTGACAGAGATATTTGGCTGTTACACAAAAGATTAGGGCACACACCACTTTCTGTAATGAAACATCTTGATGTAGTTTCTGATAAATCTGTTACAATGAATAAAGAGTGTGAGATTTGCATTCAATCTAAGCAAACAAAATTGCCCTTTTCCCCAAGTTGCATTAAGACTACAGCTTGTTTTGATTTGCTTCATATGGATGTTTGGGGACCTTATAAAATCCCCACATGGCTGGGTCACCATTATTTCCTCACAATTGTTGATGATTACTCACGTGCAACCTAGATTTATCTAATGAGAGCTAAAACTGAAACTGTACAGCATATTAAACAATTTGTGTCCTATGTTTTTACTCAGTTTCATAAAAGAATTAAGAGAGTAAGAAGTGATAATGGGACCGAGTTCATTAACCACGAGCTTCGTGTTTTTTTTAGGGATAAGGGAATGATTCATGAGACATCTTGTGCTTACACTCCTGAGCAAAATGGTATTGTAGAACGGAAACATAGGACTTTACTTCAGGTAGCTAGGGGTTTGATGTTAGAATCTCATGTACCTATTGCATATTGGGGGGAATGTGTTAAAACTGCAGCTTATTTGATCAATCGAATCCCCTCTAAGGTGCTAGGTCATAAGACTCCTTTTGAAATTGTGTATGGGTATGGTCCTGATTATTCCCATTTAAAGGTATTTGGTTCCTTAGCTTTTGCCACTGATTTAAATTGCACTGATAAATTTGCTCCTAGATCAACACTATGCATCTTCTTAGGTTATCCACCCAACCAGAAAGGTTATATGCTCTTAAATCTGGAGACTAAAAGAACCTTTGTTAGTAGACATGTATCATTTCTGGAGGACAGATTTCCCTTTAAAGATAGCATAGGTATTGATCAAGGGGGAGTGTGGAATAAAGCTTTTCAGGATATGTTTCTTTATGAACCTTTTTCTAATGAAATAGTTCAAAAAGGTAGCAAACAGAACCAGAATTTAGAGTTAAATCAACCAAATAAACACAGCACTGAAATGCCTGAAGAATCTTGTCCAAATCCACTTGTATCCAATATTCCTACTGCACATACACCTAATACTTCTGCTGAACCAAATGTTGTTGATGAAAATCATATGCTTGAACAGCCTAATCTGGAACTTGGAACAAATAGGCCAAGTAGAGAGCGTAAGGCCCCCATATGGGCTAAGGACTATGTATGTTCTGCATCTGCATCATGTTTACCTTATAATGCATCTCATACTTCTGCACCAGTCAATATTAAAAGGACACAATGTAGATATCCTATGGAGCATCATCTTACTTATACACATGTTTCTCATGCCTTCATGTGTTTTCTTTCTTGTATTGATTCCATAAAGGAACCTAATTCATATGCAGAGGCAATTAAGAATAAACACTGGACAGAAGCTATGAAATCAGAACTAGATGCACTAGAAAGTAACAATACTTGGCAGTTAGTACCCTTGCCTAAAGGAAAGAAAACAATAGGCTGTAAATGGGTGTATAAAGTGAAATACAGACCAGATGGTAGTATAGATAAATACAAAGCTAGGCTAGTGGCCAAAGGGTACACACAAAGAGAGGGAATTGATTATCATGAGACATTTTCCCCCGTAGTTAAAATGACAACCGTACGGATTATTCTTAAAGTGGCTGTAATTAAAAATTGGAATATATTCCAAATGGATGTTCACAATGCCTTTTTGCAAGGTGACTTGCATGAAGAAGTGTACATGTCAATGCCTGAAGGTCTTGAAGGTAAGGGGGAGAGATTGGTATGTAAGTTAAGAAAGTCTTTGTATGGGCTTAAGCAAGCCTCTAGACAATGGAACCAAAAGCTCACTAAGGCTTTAGTACAATGTGGTTTTACTCAAAGTAGGCATGATTATTCAATGTTCATAAAATTTTCTGATGCTGATATGATAATTATATTGGTATATGTTGATGATCTCTTGATAACAGGAAGTTCCAAAGATAAAATTGAGGAAGTAAAGGGGTTTCTTCACTCAACTTTTAGGATAAGAGATTTAGGAATTATGAAATATTTTTTGGGAATTGAGATGGCTAGATCTGAAAAGGGTATTGTGCTGACCCAAAGAAAATATGTTTTAGATTTGTTGAATGATGCAGGTCTTAGTGGTTGTAGACCACTTACAATACCAATGGATCAAAGTTTGAAGCTGAGAGCCTATGAGAAGGGAAGAGACAGCCACGAAGATTTAATAAAAAATCCTGAAAGATACAGAAGATTGGTAGGACGTTTGATTTACCTAACAGTAACAAGGCCTGACATCTCTTATTCTGTGCAGGTGTTGAGCCAATTCATGCAGAATCCAATGAAAAGCCATATGTCAGCTGCTGTTGGCATTTTGAGATATTTGAAGTATTGTCCAGGGCTTGGTGTTTTGATAAGCACCGAAGGAGACCTTACTTTAAAGGCCTTTTGTGACTCAGATTGGGCTGCCTGTAAAACAACACGAAGGTCCGTGTCAGGTTATCTTCTCAAATTGGGAGGATCACTTGTCATGTGGAAGTCCAAGAAACAAAATACTGTCTCAAGATCTTCAGCAGAGGCTGAATATCGTTCGTTGGGCTCAACCGTGTCAGAAATTATGTGGGTGACTGGTTTGTTGAAAGATTTAGGAATACATCAACGTGAGCCTGTGGAGATTCAGTGTGATAGCTGAGCTGCAATATGCATAGCATCAAATCCAGTGTTCCACGTGAGAACAAAGCACATTGAAGTTGATCTGCATTTTGTAAGGGAAAAATTGCAGCTTGGTCTGATCCGTTTGCAGCATGTGAAAAGCTGTGAACAAGAGGCTGATATTTTAACAAAGGCAATAGGGAAAGATATTATGTGTAGAATGCTTAGCAAGTTAGGAGCTTATGATATTTTTCGCCCCAAACTTGAGGGGGAGTATTGAAATTGTGATGTAAAAAGGCCCAATGGGCTTGCTGTTTGGGCCTCGTTAGGATTAGTTTTGGCTCTGTTTCGTCGACTCTGTTTCCAGTATATATGCGTGTACAGTGCATTATTGAAGATATATTGTATGTTTCTGACAGTGTGAAATACACAAAAGTGAGTTCAGAAATATTAGAGTTCGAGAGATCAGTTTTCTAACACTCACTATGCCATGTTCTGTCGATGTAGTAGTTTTGATTTTGTAGATGCCACACGTTGAAAGTTGAGTCTAATGAATAGTCTTCGTTCAAAATGTGACATTTAATCACTTGTAATTAATATATGAGGCAAAATATAATGTGTAGATATATACGATGCGTCGGGAGAAAGCAACGAAATAATCAAACTTTTCAAACTGTACGTCGTACGTACGAATTTTCTTCCAACAAAAATTCAATAATCAATTCCTTACATATTTTTTTTCTTGGTCGAAAAATTCCTTACATATTTCAGTTCATGTAAGACTTCAAAATTCAAAGCCATATATGAATAAGAAAGCGAAACACATGTCACATGGGAATTTAATTTCGGTGGGTGGTGGCTATTAAAGACAAAATTTGATATACGACAATTCTTGGCGCATGCCCGGCCACTACATACTAAGATTTTTTATTTCATTGTCACAAACTATATATTATCTCAAATCTAACTTAGACGAACCAAAAATATTTTTAAAAAAAGAGGAAAACGAGAAAGAAAAAAAGTAACGATCTTGGTTTGGTTGATGATGAAGATACTGTATTCAGAATTTTCAGTTGCGACGAAAAATCTAATCAACAAAGAAGACGAACAGCAAATTTTTTTATTATGATATAAGAAAACATACATATAGTTGATCTTTATCACATTTGAACAAAACTAGTCACATACTTTTGCATAATTTTATTTTCGTTTTAGTTAATTATTCTCATTTGATTTTTTAAATATCTCGATGGAAACAAGTAAATAATATTAATATGGGAAAATCGCTAATAAATACTGAATAAGCAAATTAATTGCTCTTTGCCACCAACACACATGGGGTACTCAACTTGCATTAAAATTGAACTTAAAAAGACAAAAAAGCCCTCAGTTTGATAAGAAAATTTTAGGCGGGAGAAAGGAGCAATTGCATATCTGAATCTCTTCTTCTTCTTCCATTTCCGGCCTGTAAAAGTTCAGCGTCGTCTCCCCTCACTCGGCCGTCTCCTTGGCTTGTGTCTGTCGGCAGTGTCATCTCCGGCTACTCCTCCAGCGGCCGTCATCTCATTGGCTCGTGTTCTTCGGATCTGTCGTCTCCAAGTGCTCCTCCAGCGGCCGACGTCTCCTTGGCTCGTGTCCTTCGGCAGTGTTGTCTCGGGCTACTCCTCCTGCGGCCAGTGCCTAGTCCTCAAGCGACCGTCGCTTGCTCCTCCAACCTAAATGCCTTCTTCATTCACCTGATCTTTTTCATACGTGCTCAATGGTCATCCACGCTATGTGTAAAGGATGAAGATCCATTATGTGCCAATGATCTATCGTTTTGTGCAATTACTCTTCCTTCATGTGCCAATGATCTGTTTTGTGTAATTACTAATCCATTATGTGCAATTGATCTTCTATGTTGTGCACCTGATCTTCCGTTTTGTGCAATTGCTCTTTCATGATGTGCAATTGATCTTCCATTCTGTGCAACGGATCTTTTCTATATGTGCCCAATGGTCATCCACACTATAAAAAAAATCCATTCCATAAAATGGGAGATCAATTGCACATTATGGAAGAGTAATTGCATATAATGGAATATCATTGGCACAATGGATCATCCTTTACACCATGAAAAGGATCCATTGCACAAAATGGGAGATCAATTACACATAATAGAAGAGTAATTGCACAAAACAGAAGATCAAATGCCCATCATGGAAGATCAATTGAACACCATGAAAGATTAATTGCACAAAATGGAAGATCATTGGCACATGAAGGAAGAGTAATTGCACAAAATAACAGATCATTGGCACATAATGGATCTTCATCCTTTGCACATAGCGTGGATGACCATTAGGCACGTATAGAAAAGATCCGTTGCACAAAACGGAAGATTAATTACAAATCAATGAAGAGTAATTGCATACAATGGAAGATCATTGGCACAATGGATCATCCTTTACACCATGGAAAAGATCCATTGCACAAAATGGGAGATCAATTGCACATCATGGAAGAGTAATTGCACAAAACTGAAGATCAAATGCACATAATGGAAGATCAATTGAACATCATGAAAGATTAATTGTACAAAACGGAAGATCATTGGCACATGAAGGAAGAGTAATTGCACAAAACGACAGATCATTGGCACATAATGGATCTTCATCCTTTGCACATAGCGTTGATGACCATTGGGCACGTATGAAAAAGATCAGGTGAATGAAGGAGGCATTTAGGTTGGAGGAGCAAGCGACGGTCGCTTGAGGACTAGGCGCCGGCGCTGGCCGCTGGAGGAGTAGCCCGCGACAACACTGCCGAAGGACACAAGCTAAGGAGACGTCGGCCGCTGGAGGAGCACTTGGAGACGACAGATCCGAAGAACACGAGCCAATGAGACGACGACCGCTGGAGGAGTAGCCGGAGATGACACTGCCGACAGACACAAGCCAAGGAGACGGCCGAGTGAGGGGAGACGACACTTAACTTTTGCAGGCCGGAAATGGAAGAAGAAGAAGGGATTCAGATATGCAATTGCTCCTTTCTCCCGCCTAAAATTTTCTTATCAAACTGAGGGCTTTTTTGTCCTTTTAAGTTCAATTTTAATGCAAGTTGAGTACCCCATGTGTGTTGGTGGCAAAGAGCAATTAATTTGCTTATTCAGTATTTATTAGAGATTTCCCTATTAATATTGAATAAATCATACTAATTAATTCTCATTGATTTAAAAATTACATCCCATGACCCTTTTATTTGAATATATATATATATATATTATGAAAATCTCTCTAATAAGCTTTTTTTTTGAAAAATATTAAATGGTATACAAGATAAGTATGTGAGAGGAGTTTTATCTTGATTTACATAAAAAGCACTTATAAGTAAAAAATAAGCTATTCCAAACATAAGCTTAAGTCACAACAACAAAAAGGTATTTTGTAGTGGTGCAATTGTAGCGGTTTAATATAACCGCTACAAATTGTAGTATTTGTAGCGGTTTTCACCTAAACCGCTACAACTTTGTAGCGGCAAGCTACGCGCCAAGTGGCGCGACAGATTAGCCGCGTTTTTTGTAGCGGTTAGGCACATAAAACCGCTACAAATTTGGCGCGAAATTCCCGTCAAAACTTGTAGCGGTGAGTTTGTAGCGGTTAATACATAGAAACCGCTACAATATTCCCGCCACTTGGCGCGACCAAGGCCTGCCAACAGTGTAGCGGTTATACCCCTATAACCGCTACAGAATTTCAAGAGTCTCAAAATTTGTAGCGGTTCTGGGCAATAACCGCTACAGAATTTCAAACGTTGTCATAATTTGTAGCGGTTATTGTTAAACCGCTACAAATTTAATTGTTTGTAGCGGTTAGAGTAGCGGTTATTTGAATAACCGCTACTAAAATCTGGCCTATTTAAGGCCTCCGCCTCCCTCATTCTTCCTTTTGCTCATTTTGATTCCTGGAGCTTCTCTGAGTGATTTCGATAAGATTTGAGTGTTCAGACGTCTGTGCAGGAGTTTTTACTACAATATTTCTCAGTATTTGCACTTGAGGTACGTATATAACACGTATTTTATTTATATTTATATTTTTATTAGATTTTTGCATAATAATGTGACTAATTTATTTTTGTTTTGATTTGTAAGTTGATATGGCTTCAAGAGAGGATAAGGGGAAGGCCCCTGAGGTCCCCAGACCGATTTTACGGGGTGGCAGCAGCCGGGCAAGGGGCAGAGGGAGGGGGCAGTGTGGAGGCAGGGCGACTGCGGCATCTCAGCCCATCCCCCACAGGAGTCGGCCCCACCACAGGCACCGCAGACGATCCCACAGGAGACGACCCCACCAGAGGTGCCTGAGGTTGGTGGGCCAGATATTAGCGTTGAGGACTTACTCAACGAGGAGGAGTTCGAGATCCCAATGGGGTTCAGGGAGATGGAGCAGTTCCTCGATGAGGAGGACGCTCGGGACCAGAACAACCCACGAGGGTCGTCTTCGCGGTCCACTGGGTTTGAGGTGCAGGTCGAAGGTAAATTAATTTTTTAATTTAGTAAATTATTTATTTAAATTAGAAATGTTACCTTTGAATTACAATTTATCTAACGTGCGGTAAACTGTGCAGACGAGCAGGGGAATGTTTCGACGAAGAGGCTAGACGTGACCGGTGTGAACAGGTTGGACCGGAGCCTGCGAGTTATAGTGCCGTGGAATGAGGGCACTGACCAGCCCATCCACAATGGGGGTCACCTGTTCAACCGCTTCCTGAACGACCTGGGCGCGAACTGGATGCGGTTCCCCGTTCACTTCAGGACGTGGAGGCACGTTCCAAAGGGGCCGAAGGACCTGGCTTGGGAGGTGGTTCAGGTAATTAAAATTATTTAATTAATATTTTTTGTAATTAATTCTATTTAATTAATATTTTATTTATTATGTTTTTTGTAATTATTAATATTTAAATAATATTTTTTCAGCTGCGGTTTGCCGTCCGGGCCAACCGGAAGAGGTACGCCCTCATGAAGATGGGTGACGCCTGGAGGAACAGCAGGAACCGTCTCTACCACAAGGTGGATTTGGACAAGACGATGCCTCTGGAGCAGCTGATCAAGAGCGTCCTAGACGGCGTGCCGCCGAACGACTGGGCGAGTTTCGTCCAGTTCAGGAGGAGCCCTGAGACGCAGGTAATATATTTATTAGATTTTTTATATATAATTTTATAATTGTTAAATATTAAATTATAATTTCAATTTAATTTGTATTTAAATTTAAATTATAATACATTTATTTTTTTTTCCAGGAGCTTGCTCAGAGGAACGCCGAAATCCGGGCGCAGCAGACGATCCACCACACAGCAGGATCGAAGACCTTTGCTGTGACCTATAGCGAGCTGGTAACTTTTCAAAATATCACTTACTTTTAGCTGATTATTTCATAATACTAATTGATTTATGTAATTGTTTCAGGAGACGAAGGCACAGCAGGAGAACCGTCAGACGAACTACGGGGAGTTGTACGCCATTACACACAGACACCGTGACGGGACTGCGACCTCTCAGCAGGCAGAGGCGGCCATTGTAAGTAATTTTATTATTATATTTTTTTTAAAACCAAGTTAATAATGAAAAATGCTAATTAATCATTGTTTCATAAAAATGATAGGAGCGGATGCAGCAGTCGCAGGCTGAGCTGCGACAGACCCAGCCTGAGGAGTCACAGGGGTCAGTGGACTCGACGGCTCCTTTGAAGGCGGGTCTGGCTCAGGCTGAACACCCCGGACGCGTGCGGGGGATGGGGATAAGCGCCAGACCCAACATGGTCTTCGGCAAGAGCGCCGCCTTTGAGGCTGGCAGCTCTAGAGGGGTCAGACGTCCGAGGGACGAGTCTATTGACCAACTGCGGTCAGATTTGGAGCAGCAGATGGTGCAGCAGCAGCAGCAGATGGGGCAGCAGGAGCAGGGGATGCAGCAGATGCAGGTGCATCATATGCAGCAGATGCAACTGCACGCTGATATGGTCTACGCTCAGCAGATGCAGTGGCGTGAGATCGCGAACAACATGCTCGAGGGGGCATGGAGTCGCATGTTTCCGAACGAGCAGCATCCAGCGGTTCCCCCTGTCCCTCGCTACGTTGTCCCGAGTACTACTCCTCCTCCTCCTCCTCCTCCTGCTGATGACGATGGTGCGGTTCACTCTACACAGCGGCCTAATCCAACAGGACCTGAGGGAGCACCAGATGATCAGCCCCTAGCTACTTAGTTTAAGACATTTTTTTTGAAACATTTGTAAATATATATATAAGTTTGTATTTCAGAACTTTCTTACTGTGTTTAATATAATTATATTTATATTATTAGATCACGTTGTTTAATTTATGAATTAATTACAATAATTATTTATATTTCTAAATTAAAAAAAATAAAGCATATATATTTGTAGCGATTTTAACTAAAAAACCGCTACAACTTTATAAATATTAGTAGTGGTTCTCAAATAGAAACCGCTACTAATATTTATAAAGTTGTAGCGGTTTCTCTTGTGAAACCGCTACAAGTATATATCTTAGTAGCGGTTTTACAATAAGAACCGCTACAAATACTCATCATCTGAATTTTGAATTTTGCCGCTTTTGTGCACATTTGTAGCGGTTATGTTATGTATAACCGCTACAAATTAAAAATTATTTTTTAATTTTCTGTCCAACGGCTTTAATGTTAGTAGCGGTTTTATATATATAACCGCTACAAATAGTAAACAAGTAAATTTTGAATTTGCCACCAAATATTAACGGTTTGAAAATTAGTAGCGGTTTTTAATACATAACCGCTACAAATACTCAACATATAAATTTTGAATTTCCCACCAATGTGTAACGGCTTGAAACTTAGTAGCGGTTTTTTATATATAACTGCTACTAATATTTTATAACTGTAGCGGTTAGTGTAGCGGTTTTAGAACCGCTAAAAATTTATAAATGTTGGAATTTCAGAATATAAGGTTCTTGGCATTCGTCATTATCTTCTTACTCATCTTCTTCTCTATACTTTCTTCTCTCTCACTTTTAGCTATGGATAAATCATGGATCAGGTTGCCGTGCAATTCTCCTGAATATCTGTACGGATTAGAGAGTTTCTTGGATTTCACATTCACTCACGCCAGCTGTAACGGCAAGATCGTATGTCCATGTTGGAAATGCAAGTTCAAGAAGTGGCATGCACGAAATGTTGTGAAGAAACATTTGCTTGTGAAGCCTTTCCCTGAGGACTATACGTTCTGGGCAGTTCATGGTGAGAAGGCCGGCATTAGATATGACGATGCTCTTCCTCGAAGTTCTCAAGTAGGTGTTCAAGTAGATGAAGATGATCCTGTGAATGATGTTGTGCGTGATGCGTTTGGATTTCAAGGCGACAACGAAGAAGTGCACGGCTTTGAGCCGGTTTTTATGGGGAATGAAGCAGCTCAGGATTTTTTCAGCTTGATGGATGAAGCAGATCGTCCTTTATATCAAGGTTGTCGCAAATATTCTAAATTATCTTTCTTGATCAAATTGTATCATATCAAGTGCTTGTGTGGGATCACAGATAAGGGAATGTCGATGTTGCTCGACTTATTACAAGATGCATTCCCTGACGCCGAGATTCCCACAACGTTCTACGAGGCTAAGAAGATTATCAACAGGTTAGGGTTGAATTATCAAAAGATTGATGCATGCCCAAATGATTGTATGCTGTATTGGGGATACGATTCCAGCAAGGAGACGTGTAAGAGATGTCACACATCGAGGTACAAGACAATTCAGAAGGGGAAAAAGCAGAAGAAGAAACCTGCAAAGATTCTCAGGTACTTCCCTTTGAAACCTCATCTACAAAGATTATT